>JARFJB010000821.1:6183221-6295721 GCA_036346205.1 Vesta saturnalis
GACATTTCACCCTAATGTCAAAAATCACAAAGTTATTGATCATCTACCAAATTCATCAAGGTGGCTGTGTCAACTATTTTTCTGTATTACCATAGAGCAGAAAATGAAAAGAATATCAGACAATTGAAACAGGATTCTTTATTCTAAGTGATAATAATAATAAGGAACAACGAAACAAAACAAAACTCAAATTAGATGTTCGAAAACATCACTCTCTTGCTCCAAGCATTTCTGGGCCCGCTTGTAGACACTTTTAGTAGCCTTAGCAATGGATCTACCATCAATATTATTGATGGCGTGAACGATGCTTTGCTGGAGATCCTCAAGGTTATCATATCGCCTGTTGTACACCGCACTCTTCACATATCCTCAAAAGAAAAAATCCATTGGAGTAATGTCAGGTGATCGAGGAGGTATACGGATAGGCCCATTAGTTGATAAATATCTGTCATCAAAAAAATTGTTTAATATTGTATCTATCTGACAAACGTTATGGGGAGGAGCTCCGTCTGGTTGGAAATAAATGTTCTGCCTATCCATTAAATTTACATCATCCAAGAAGTCTTGGAGTGTGGCAGTCAACATTTCGGCGTACCGCTCACCAGTTAACGCACCCTGATAAAATACTGGACCAACAATTATCGACCCAATTAAACTGCACCAAACATTAACACTGAAACGTCTCTGCGGGTTACAAGATCGGTAGAGCATCGGATTTTCTCGACTCCAAAAATGGGTGTTTTTCCTGTTGAACATGCCCCTATTAGAAAAAGTTGATTCGTCACTCTATAGAATTGAGCTCCAAAAATCATTATTGGTTCTCATTTGATTAATAAACCAGTGACAAAACTGAACGCGTCATTCTTGATCTCCTGGTACTAGTGTCTGTGTAGGTCGGAACTTATACGGCACAAACTTATACTTTTTTAGAATATTGTGGATGGAACCCAAACATAGTCCATTTTCCTGCACTAAATCATTAATTGAGTTGTTGGGACGTGCTTCAAAATAAGCTAACACATTAATTTCAGTTTCTTCACTAATTATACATTGTTTATTAGATCTGGATTTCTTAAACCCGCTCGAATTAGATCTAAATTTACGATACAAAACCAAAAAGTATCTTCTATCCGGCAAATGACGCGTAGGAAACAAATTACTGTAACGCTCACGGGCTCGATAACTGTTTTTTTGACAAACGATGTAACATTCTAACATATTACACTTTTCTGAATGGGTGAAAGGCATTTTTCTATTCAAAAAACGCAAACTCTTAACTCTTTATTAGCAAACTTCAATTTGACATATCAATTCTGATGACATTTGTGAAAATGACAAATATTGCTCACGTAATACCAGCCACCTTGACGAATTCAATTGATCAATAACTTTGTCATTTTTAACATTAGGGTAAAATGTCATAGGAACTTTTTTGTTCAGAATTTAATTTTCTGGGTGTGTCATTTAAAAAAATGGAAATTTTTGACATAACTCGCGAACACGAAGTTCAATTTTTATTTTGATTTCACCATCGTAACGAGCGGAAAAGATGCTACTTCTTTGCCCATTTAACCGACTTCGTATCACCAATAATAACGAAGGTAGCAATAGTGCCGACTTAACTTTGAAAACCCTGCATATATATATATATATATATATATATATATATATATATATATATATATATATATATATATATATATATATATATATATATATATATATATATATATACCGGGTGATTCACGTCGATGGTACCTTAGACGTTTACGGAAAATGAGACATGGGATCTTTTTGAAAATTTGGTCACTTGCATGGCTGGCTCGGATATATCGATCTAAAATATTTTCAGCGTTGCGACGTTGTCGCTTATGTGGAAAAGTGACATCACCTTTGATATTTTTAATGAGACGCCTTGTATATTATTACATTTTTGGATTCGTTATTACTTTTAAATTATTTTTGTCTCACATATTCCTATGCCTATCTTCAACTGTTTTTGAGTAATTAATTAATTTCCTTATTTTTTAGCCAAAACATGGTTCCAATCGAATGTTCAGTATTGTGGTGTTTGAATTTGTAGAAAGTTGAAATTGTGGATGCACTCTATGAATAAGCTGTTCATCAGTTCTGCGTAACGAAATTGGTTCCATATTGTACAGGGTCGTTCGAAATTCGTTACGTTTCGGCAAGGTACAAAAATGCAGAAAAGTTCATTATTTCAAATAGGACACCCTGTATATTATCAAATATTCTGATAGACAATTGAATTCCCTTTAAAATGATATATCATGTTCCTATACTAAACAGTAAGGTTTCCGGAATAGAAGCATATCGACGTGAATCACCCTGTATATATATATATATATATATATATATATATATATATATATATATATATATATATATATATGCAGGGTATCCTGGAAACCGATGCACATTCGAAGACGGGGGTATTGGGTATTTTTCTGCTGTGCTTCGTTTGAGTGTTGCAGTGTGATAGAGATTCTTTTGTGAAATCAGCCTTTTTGGGTTTTTACAGAAACGGTACGTGATAGCTGGAAACTGACACTTTTACTACTAATACCAATCCACTGGTGTTAATTTTTTTTTCGAAATTCTAACACAATGGAGACTTCAAGATGGCTGAGGAAATTTTTTTCTCGAATTCAATAACATTTTGGGAATTGGAGTTTCAGTTACAGTTAAACAAAAAATTAAAAAGAGAAATAAAAATTTTTAAACTATAGGAAAAACTGCATGTCTTGTGGCGCCAAAAACATTGGTCGCATTAAGCAGAAATTTTGTGAATAATTATAACAATAAATATGAAAAACTGATTCTAAAATTTTGGAACATAAAATGCTCAACATGAGCATCCCCTTTCCTAATGCACATTCGTGCACGACGAGCTGAAGATTGTTGGACTCTCCAAGGCATTTGTTGGTCTTCTCTCATTTGACCGAAAGGAAATATTATTCGGTACAGGAGCTCTTCTTGTGTGTCTACCGGTTTTTTAAATGATACTCCACAGAAAAAAATCTACAAGAGTCAAGTGTGACCTAGGGGGCCAAGCAACAGGTCCACCGGTTTGGGTAGACATCGTTTAAATGCTCCCTGACCAACAAACTAAGATGTGGTGGCGCTCCGTCGTGTATGAACCACATATTTTGCCTGGTTCTGATATCCACATCTTCTAGGAGTTCGGGCAACTGATTCTGAAGAAACTCGCAGTAATATTGTCCATTTAGTAGAGGTGGTAAAACGAATAGACCTACAAAATGCAGACCAATAATTCCAGCCCACACATTAATCTGGAACTGTCTTTGATGACGCGTTTGAATCGTCGAATGTGGACTGTCTTCATCCCAAACGTATAAATTATGTAAATTTATTACTCCGTTTCTTCCCAAATCTGCTTCATCCGTGTACAATATTAAACGAGTAAACACCGGATTTCGTTCAAATTGTTCTAAAATCGCAATCTAGAGGGAAGATCGACTGGACTAAGGACATGTACTTTTTGAATATGTTACGGATGAAGCATTTGTTCCCTAAAAATCCTTCCAACGGTTGATTTTGAAATGTTCATTCCTAAAGATAGTGGTCTGATGCTGATTGTTTGATCAGCAGCGACTGCATTGAAAACGTCTTCCTCCACTTCTGGGGAACGTGTTGTCCCTGTTTGCATTATTTGCTGCAAACTGGCCTAGAATAGCGCACTAATTTTGTGTGGTTCAAAATTTTTAATCAAGCTGATCTTACTAGTTTTCCTCAGTCGTCGATCTACACGTTCAAAAGTTTTGCTATTAGGAACCCTTCAATCAGGGAACCTTTTGCTGGCACAGTCTTGTTGCTCATAATGCATTACAAGAAGCCATTCCATACATCAAATGGATATCCGCATATTTAGTATTCGTGTAGTTCATGTCTCACCAATTACTAAATTAAATGAAGCTCTTAGACTTTAAAAAAAGACTTATTCTAATACCTATACTATTGTTTAATCTAATTGTCACGATTTGACAGATAATGCATCTCTTTCTACATGAACAGCCAACTTGTGATTATGTATCTATTACCTACTATTAATTAATTAATATTAACTTGCAAATAAAAATTGTAACTACTATTCGTTACCTGAAATAAAATAAGTAGATCTGTTTTACGTAGTAAAGGAATGAAGAATGAGACATTAACTTTTAAAATGTAAAAAACAGCTTACGATTACCTTTCAAATTCACGAACTTGACGGTGTTCTGCCCCTCGTCCTTAACAAAATAATTCAGGATTTGAATCTTAAAGATTTTAAGCAATGTGACTTTCTGAGTCATGTTTTGATACTTAGCCATATTTCTTATATTAGTTTTTCCATTTTTAGGTTTAGATGCATTCCAGATCATTGTGCTTGTAAATAATGTTTTATTTAAACACGAACGCAAAACGGTTAATTTTAGCGAAATGAAACTATTATACCTTTTTGACATAAAAAAGGCCAAATATTAAGAAGTTTAAAAGGTAAAAAAGCTGTTCAAAAATTGTTTTTGAGGTTAGAAAGCCGCAGGGTACCGTGCCACTCTGCCCGTCTACAACGTCAATTAACGTTTAAATAGACGGGCCCAAAGAGCTTCAAATACCATGATATTTGCCCAAAAAGTATTTAAATGTATTGAGCAGTGAAAAAGTTATAGCGAAAATTCACTTTTTAACGCAGAGCCAATTCTACGTAGGGAAACCTCGGAGGAATTTTTTTTATAAAAACTTGTGACCTTATTTTAACTAGATCTACCTAGATCCGGGAGATTTTCCACTATTTCCGGGACACCCTATATATATATATATATATATATATATATATATATATATATATATGGCGGTGGAATTTTTGGCAGAAATGTTTACCTAGTCAAATGTAGCAATTGATTAAAGTTTCATCCAAAATAATCCAGTAGCCATGGAAAATTTGACGTTTCACTTGTTGTAACAATCGAAACTATCGGGTGTATTTCTTGAGAGATTAAGTCGATTTCGGTATTGGTTTTGGTTGCAAGTCTTTTGCATTTTGAGGCTGCGATTATGCCTAGAGTGCAGCAACGTGAAAGTTATCGACAACTGAGTGAATTCGACAGAGGTCGCATTATTGGCTTACGTGAAAGTGGTTTTTCATTCAGAGAAATTGCTAATCGTCTTAACCGTAATCAATCCTCTGTAGTACGGTGTTATCAACCATGGTCTAGAGAAAGTCAACAACGTCATAGAAGGGTAAGTGGACGGCCCAGAGAGACAAATGGGGTCCAGGGCAGCCATCTCCGATTAATGGCATTAAGAGACCAATTCTCGAGTACAAGATCAATAGCCGATCAATGGTTTGGAAACGAAGGACGTCCTGTCACCCTTCGTACAGTTTACCGTCGAATTAGAGCTTTTGGCTTGCAGTCCTATCGACCACATCTTGTGCTTCCGCTGACGGCTAGTCATCGACAGCATCGTTTGGAGTGGTGTACCTTGCGACTGGATTGGGACGTGGAATGGTATAGGGTGGTCTTCAATGACGAATCCCGATTCCGCTTGGTAATGCACGATGGCCGCATGAGGGTCAGACGTAGACGTGGAGAACGTCGCAATGTGCAGTTTTCCGTTGAGCAGCATTTGCACCACACTGTGGGGGGTTATGGTATCGGGAGCTATTGTTTATGGAAGCAGATCTCCGTTGGTATTAATCCGAGGCAATATGAAAGCCCACAGATATGTTGATGAAGTGGTAGAACCCCATATTCTTCCATTCTTCCAGGAGCTCTGGGATCCGATTTTCTAAAAGGATAATGTTCGTCCCCACATTGCAAGGCATTTTATGGAGCCGTTCGAAGAGGCTAACGTTAATATCTTGCCGTGGCCACCCTGATCTCCCGACCTTTCGCCCATCGAACATGTATGGGACATGATGGGTGGAAGACTCAAGCAATTAGCCAATCCTCCACAGACACTAAAATCTTTCGGGCATGAATTACAGATTGACTGGGATGCAATACCTCAGGAAGAAAACGACCACCTGTTGGAATCCATGCCAAGAAGGGTGCGGGAGTGTGCAACTAATAGGGGTGGTCCAACACATTATTAATCAAAATGCCTTTATCTTTTGTTTAATTTCTTTGAAATTTTAATTAATTACTACATTTGACTAGTTAAACATTTCTGCCAAGTTTTGTCCAAAAATGCCAATGCCAACTTGGTGTTGCATTTTTTATGTCACAGAGTATATATATATATATATATATATATATATATATATATATATATATATATATATATATATATATTATAGTTTTTATGGTACGCCGTTACGCGAGAAGAAATTGACAAAAATCGATTTAAAGCAAGCCTATTTATAAGTGGAAATTCATCCGCAAGTCGTATGCTAACTTTTAATTATATCATAAGACGGCCCTATCTGCTGGAAAGGGAGTCACTGTTAAAAATTGGGTGCATCTCGGATCCCTAAGCCCTGTAAAAAGGGACCCATTTCAAGCCCAAGGTGTTAGAAATAGTGACCCAGTGCAGGAAATGGAGCTTCGGACCCTATGTTGTTTCAGGCTCTAACTTCTAATTATACCGCAATATGATGTTGTAACTTGTGCTTCTAATTATGCTACAAGAGAGCGCTGCGAATTGTATGATAACTTCTAATTATACCACAAGAGGGCCCTACATTTACGTATACTGCAAGTGAGACAACTAATTGATCCATTAAAAGGTAGTGAGTTCGAGATAGACAACCTTAGGTCTTAAAAGACGTATTCTTTTTTTTCATGATGCTGATAGAAGCCATAGGAATAATTAACAAATCCATCCAAATGTTTTACTTAAATCAGAACAAAAGGACACAAGGACTTCATTTCAAGGTGTTTTATTTCAGCGTGAAATCAGTTTCTATCAAAAAAATCTTAAATGTAGAAACAAACTTCAAGGTGCACATCCTAGATATTGATTTGTTTTCTATTAATGAAATTTTGATAATATACTTAATGTTTATTTTAACTAATATAAAGTGAACGAAAAAGTTGTTAATACGTTCAGATGAAAATGCTTAAACAGATTTAGTTACTTTCCAATTATTAAAGCGTTAAGTAATTTTAGAAATTAATTTAAGATGATGCTATGAAACCAGTTTCATAGCATCATCATTCATCAAAACATTTTAGATATAGGAACGAAATTCAAGATGTATTATACACCAAACAGATATTAAATACGAACAGGAGGTGCACACTTGAGATGCAGATACCAAGCAGAGAAATTTGTTGCATTAATTTTATTAAGAGCCTTAGATATAGAAACAAGTTTCATGGCGCGAACAAGACGTCTGAAAACCAAAACTACACCCGGAAAAAATGGTACCAACAAGAAGGCGGAAAGCCAAAAAAAATCACATGGAAACGAGATGATTAAAAACCAAATAAGGAAACAATATGGCGAATAGCCAAAAAGAAATCAAGGTGGCGCAAACTGGCCGAAAAAACGAAAGGTACAGGGAAACAAGATGTCGCAAACAAGATGCCAAAAGCAAATACGCACTCCGACACAAGGTGGCGAAAGTCAAAAAGGCACACGGAAACTAGATGGTGCAAGCAAGATGGCTGAACGCCAAAACAAGATGGCGCAATAAATATGACCAAACGGCACACGGAAACAAGATGACTGAAACCCAAAAAGGCACACGATAGGAAGATAACTCAAACGAGATGACTAAAAGTCAAAAAGCACACGGAAACAAGCTGGCCATATGTAAACAAGTTCTGGTTGAAACCAGCCAAAAAGGGCCCTAGATACATCTGCAACTCTTAATACCAGACGCTGATTGAAACCAACCAAAAGGACTCTACATACGGATGCAGCCTCAAGAAGTTGATTGATTGAACCAGCTAGAAGAACCTTGAAACATATCAATCCTTAATAGGAATGTCAGATCAATCTACATCCGCTAATTTTTTGCATTAATTTTTAATTAAGCTCTAAGCCGCGGATTAAAAAGGAAAATTTCAAGAGTCATTTGGATAACGATCATGGAAAAAACCAGGTCATTGTGTGGAATTCCATGAAGTCATTAAACATTCACCAGCCTAATGATCTTGGAAAGAAAAAAAGGAAAAGGCAACGTACTTCGTTCCCTCCTCAAGGGGAGGTCGGACTGTTTATGCGTTCCAAGCGACTTCAGGCACAGTCATAGATTCCTTACATACATTAGACAGTGTGTTCCAAAAGTTCGCAAATGCTCAATTATATGAGTTATTTGTAAAGTGACATAGGTGAAAATTGGGGAGTGTACATTAGCAATCATGCTTTATGCAACAAAAATATTTTTAGTAGTGCAGTTGCGCTTCTACTAAAAATTAAAAGCAACTTTGATAATTTAAACGGAACACCATATATATTATTCAATTTTGTAATACCCGAAATAAATTTAAATACATCTTATATACGAAGTCCTATACCTATCTTCGACCATTTACGAAATAATTGGCAGACAATTTCGACACTTTGACAGGCTGTAAAATCTAAATCTTAAGAGATCAAGAGAAACGGTTTGCATATCTTAGTTTTTCATAAGCTATCGATTGACAAATACAAAAACGTCTAATCTTCTCACAAAGAATTTATTGAAAAATGGTTTAAAAAAATTACGAAACTATGTACTAAATTAAATGTTCAAAATGTCTTCCTTGCACTTCTTGACAAAAGGCTAGGTGGTAGTAAAATTCTTCTATAACCTTGTGAACCATATCTTCGGTAATAAGATCAGATTCAATTTCTATGCGTTGTCTTAAATCGTCGAGGTTCTCCGGTTTTGTAGCGTATACTTTATTTTTTTTTTAGACGCCCCCAACAAAAGTAATCTAATGTCGAATTAAAAGGCCATTAAAGTTAAAGGCGAGGTGTCCGTATACTACTAAAGTGGGAGAGTTTTTCGAGTCCACTGAATTATGATCAGAGGAATTTCCTATGGAAAAGGCCACGTATTTCATTCCCTCCCAAGGGAGAGGGCGGGTGGCTTGAGCTTTTCAAGTTCCTTCAGCCACAATCATGGATTTGCCAGCATACACACATACATTACGTATAGATGCATGGTGGGATTAGGGTGGGTATGGTCAGGGTAGGATCGGAAGGAACGAAGTTAGGGTTCTGAGAAGGAAAATACTGCCCCAGCATTCGCCTAAGTAGCCGCACATGGTGTGCATATACGCAGTGACCATACCGCTGCATGTATATGAGGAAAACCCCCTGAAAAAACCTCATACAAGGTAGACGGTAACGGGAATCGAACCCATTACCTCCCGAATGCTAAGTCTTCTATGGAGATGTATGCTTCCTATTTGTAGTATGAATACGGAATACTTCTTTAATTTTGCTATTATTTTATCAGAAATGATAAGAATTTCGTTTTTAAAGTGCCACCGGATTAGTTGGGCCTTAAGTTCGTGATTATGACAATATCACTTTCACACAAGAAATTGAAAAATTTGCCAGGTAACACAATTTTAGTGAAATGGGAAATATGTGAAATGTTGCTGAATTTCATTAAGATTGGCTTATATAAATTTAATTCTTTTTGAAATGGCTGTTGTTAAATATACCCATATTTACTAATGCAAACTGCGTTTAAATATTTTCGTTCTTTGCGTGTGAAATTTTGTAAATGACTCAATAAAAAATCCAAAAGTGCATTTAACAGGATCGTGTTTTGAATAAATTTCGAAACTTTAACGCGTTTACTTAAAAGAAAAAAAAAGTTGACCGACGATAAACATAAACCAATTTGTCAGGTGTAACAATTAATACTTTGGTAATCCTGTCTTCTCTTCACCAAGCACGAGTTGAACACGTCTGTATTTGTCGTGAGAAAATCCCCATTTCTTAGTTATTTTACCGGCATAATCCTTAAGTTCGATGCTAACACAGGTGTACCTACCACCCACCCCTTAAAAGCAGGTAAAGCTATTGTAATTTTTTGAACTTTTTCGGCAATTTCGAAGGTAATCTTGAATTAGTATTCTCCACCTTATTTTTACATCTGTTATAAAGAATTTCGTTCCATCAGTCGGGGGTGTCCTCCTTCTGGAATTTATTATTATATTACCCTTAATGGAAAACTAACAATGTGTTGATTTGCAATGAGAAAATTTAAGCACGTTTTACCCGAAGGCAAGACATTTTTATTATTCAGTTTTACGTGCGACTTGCCAATTTATTGTTTCCCTTTTTAACGATACTAAATAACATTTTAACTCTATACTTTACGCATGTTAATAAGAAGAGACAAGCGACCAAATTGATTTAAATGAAAAATTGGGCGCCACTAAATCGAATTAAATAAATGTATATTATGAATGACACATTGGGAAGAGTAGCAGGCGTAAAGTGCGATGAGAAACAATGAATGTCCAAGACCGGAAATCAACAACGAGCTGAATGGACCTTTTCCGCTCTTGGAAGTAGTCAATGAACAGCACACTTTTATATGATAATGAAGTTGTTTTTGTTCTCTCTACGCATGCATACCTTTCTGATTGTGTCATGTCTGCGATTATTTGATAAAACGGAATCTTTATTCTTATTTCCTTTCACGTCCACATCTACACACGTTCTTCCTTTACATGTTGATTAAGGTTATGCCACCGCAAAGTTTCACATTTGAAATGACAAATTAATTATGAATAAGGCCATACAAGAATAGAAAGTATTTGCTACTTTATCACTACAAGAACTGGCTAATGCTCCCGAATACTCTATTTTTAAATTGCAAATTTAAAAATCGTATAAATATACTGAGTGTTTTTTTACGCTCTTCCAAATTCAGTAGGTACATTTAATTCTTAAGCAGCAAATTTATCAATTAATAAATATGAATAAAATTTCATAATTATACAGAATGTTTTATTATAGATAATTAAGGTTTGTGTGTTTAATTTGCAAGACTTTCTGACCTTACTTAACATTTTAATTATTTGCATTCATAAACAATATGCAGAGTTTTAAATTACACTTCTTTGATTTCACAGTTAAATAAAGCACGTTAGTTCCTTTACGAGATAAACTGTGGAGGGGCATGGTTCAAGGCATTTCGGTTATTGTTCACAGTGATTTGTAAATCGTAAAACTAAGGTCAATTATTGGCGTTTTTCCCAAATTAATATCAGATATAACTTTATATAAAAAGAGAAAACGATAAATAAAATAGCATTGTTCTACCTTTTCTAGCTGTTTGCAGTACTTCTCGATTCTTTACACTAACTTTTCAATTAATTTCGATCATCCCTCACCACACCCTCATTTCCAATGATACGTAGTACAATATTACAAAACAATAATATAATAAAATATTTAAGTATTGTGTTGTTTTGTAGCTTCGCTGCTCAGGAATCTTTGTCCTTTTCAGAGTGTGGAATGTATGTTTGATGCGTTGTCGTGGTGTTGTGGTAGGTATACCTGTTGACATCATTGTGTTTCGTTTTGTGGGTATCCAAAAATCCATGTGTGTGTGTTGGTATTTAATTGTGGAGTTGTGAACTGTCCTGTTGTCACTCGGCTGGTGTAAGTGATGCTGATGCCCCGCGTATCTGAAATAAATAAAAACTAATATCAGTTATGTGAATAATAATTATCGGTATTAATAACACATAAAGTAAGTAAGAATGATACGATAATACTTATCTTGGGACCATTGTACGTTTATTCGAAAATAGCGTACACCTCCTGACCGTGCGTGAAGATCACTCTTCAGAGGTCAATCGCAATTTTCGCCTCAGCGAGTACTGCTGTCACCTTTCGGAGGACAGGTAGGGCCTTCTCCATATTCACATATCCGAGGATGTCCCATAGGGAGTCGAACCCTAAGACGGGTTGGGTAGGCGTGATACTGACTGCAGGTGGAGCCGCTTTCGGCATCGTCTGCCAATGCTTTGGAGTAAGCGACGCCTGTTCGTGTTGAAGAAGGCGCCACTGTTGGGGTGGTCGTCTTCGAGCGCTGTTGGGCTTTTATCTTCTTCCTTGGCGGAGGTCGAAGGAACTTCAAGCAACTTCTGTACCTCGCGGGGTGGTCCCCACCCCAATTAACGTACTTTGCCTAGTTGGTGCGGGGTTTCGTGTATTCACTGCTGTGGTGATCGCCGGCGCACTTGACAGTACGCTGCGGCCCTAACATCGATGACACGGTCCGATGCCAGGCTTCCGATTAAAGTCTTCGACGGTGACTCGTTGGTGGGCGACGTGCTCTTCCTCTGGGATCATTGCCTTCTCTGCGGACGGTAGCTGTACCAGTATCAGAAGGACAGAACGTCCTTGCTGCTTCATCCTGGAGCAATAATAAACGTTAAGACCACGTTGATGCAGTTGGACGGCCTTGGCCCTTGGCTCGGGTGAAGGCAATCCTCTTCTGACGAAGGATTACCAGTACCTTCTCCCTGGTAACGATCTTCATGGCTTCCAGCGCGGCTTTCAGGAGTTCGAACGCGTTAGTGGTCGTCGTCAGTGTTGCTGACAGTCCTTCGGCGTCTTCTATGGTTTCTTCCTCTATGTTCTGAAGTTGTGTTCGTCGGGGCTGGTGGAATCGGGACGAGCTTCTTCTTCTTTCATTTCTTCGGCGATGACTACTGTATCGGCAGCGCAGCGGGTGAATGTCGACGGAGCTAGCGTGGCGACGTCGTTTGCAGTTCTAATTGTGTCTTCTTCAGCCGCCTCACCTTATTTGCGGCGGCGGCCCGTGGTACGTTGCTGCTCGGTCCTACCCACGGTAGGTCGAACAGCGACTGTATCTCGTACCGTGTCGGCGGTGGAAGCGGGCGGGGGTGATCCGCCATCTATTGACAGTAGTCGCGCAACCTCTCTTCTTGACTGTAAAGCTGACTCATCGTGAAAACGATGTCGGCTACTGCCGTAGATTTTGTGATAACAAATTTGTCTTTAATTCTGTTCGAGCGCTAAACCTCGATTGCCATACCATCAGCAAATGGGAGGTTAATTATTCTTCTTTATCCGATAGTAATTCTTTTATTTCTTTTCTAGTTGTTTGCCGCCATTTCTTTAGTGTACATTTTGAGGGGCGCTCTCTTACTTTTTAATATTTACCTGAATTCTTCCTACCGTAGACAAAGACTTTCTTCATGTCTAAGAACATATACTAATACCTTTGATTATATATACTTTATGTATAGCGCATTAATCACGTACATCCCGTATTCCAAATTGTTCATTAAAAGTACAGTCTAATTATTCACTGAAAAGAAATGAAATAAACATAAGTGGATACTGGACAGCTGGTTTTAGTCTCAAATGAAAGCGAATAATGTCAGGAGGTAACGTTCACTTTACCACCCCTACCCCTCCATATCCCTCCTGAGACTAAGGTAAAAATAAAAATCCGGTTATTCAGCAAATTTTGGTAAACCTCTCCTAAGCGCTCCAACACATCTACCCATAGTCTCCTCTAAAGGTGAGAAGAGAATGATAAATAATAACAGTCAATTTTAGTGTTAAAAGAATTTGCATCCTCAAACAGGCAAAGAGTGAACGGAAAATATATAACCTACAGAGTCCATTTTGATGTCAATGTCGGGTTTGTGAAGTTAGCAGAATATAAATAGTACTAATTCTCAAATTGCTCTCATACGTTAGAGCTTGGTTTGTGCTCGTTGGTGCTTCAAAATTTTTTGGCAAAACCTAATTTAACTATTCTGTGTTATTCTACCAACTTCACACCTCGATGAAAGCACAAACGTCGAAACTGGATGTATCGGTTAGTGCATCGTTTGTGCTCGTTAGTGCTCCAACAATCTTTTTGGCCAAATCAAAAGGTTGCGAAATAGAACCATTTTGAGGTGTTCTGTCAACTTCACGCTTTGTTGAAAGTACAAATGTCAAAAGTTTATTTATCGGTTAGTTCTCTTTAGTGCTTCAATAAATTACCAAACGCTTTCAAACTAGAGCCATTTTGAAGTGTTCTGTCATATTCTCATATTATTGAAGGCACAAACGTCGAAACTGGGTTTATCCGTTCGTGCTTCATTTGTGCTCGTTTCTCGTTAGAGCTTCAATAAATTTTTTGGCCAAACCAAAGGTTATCAAAATAGAACCATTTTAAGGTTTTACAAATTGCTCTGAGGTAATAAATAAAATATAAATAAAACAATGCATATCGCAGTTATATTACTCTAAAATTGAATAATCAATGAAGATAATGTTACACAATTAGGGAAATTTTTTTAAAGGCATAATAACAAAGAATACCTAATGAAAATTTAATGACGTTCCCAAGAATAAGGAATATGATCAATCCAGTTCATTTTAAAACAATGGATTAAAGGTTTAACTACTTCATTAACTATAAATTGTTTTAATCCTTGTTTTGAAGTACATTTAGAGGAACTAACACTAGTTAGGTTTATTAATTCTCCCTGAACGCAAATATGTTTTATTGAAGTTGGTTGAAGCACTAACTAGCACAAGCGAGACATTAACTGATAAACCTGCTTTTGACGTTTGTGCCTTCAACAAGGTGTGATACTGGCAAAAAACCTCAAAATATGTCTGTTTCAAAATCCTCTGGTTTTGCCGAAGCACCAAGGGGCACAAACGAGGCACTATCCCATAAACCGCGATTTGACGTTTCTGCGTTCAACAAGTTGTGAAGCTGGCAGAACACCTCAAAATGCTTTTATTTCAGAAGGCGTTGGTTTTGCAAAAAAATTATCGAATCAATAAAGATCACAAACGAGGCACTAACCTATAATCTCAGTATCGACATTTGTGCCTTCAGCAAGGTGTGAAGTTGGCAGAACACCCCAAAATGGTAATATTTAGAAAGGGTTTGGTTTTTCACAAAACTTATTGAATCACTAACGAGCACAAACGAAGCACTAACATATCCGATGAATTTGGGAATTAGTGCCGTTTATCTTCTGCTGACTTCACGGACACGACAATGTCTGGATATGATCCACTCCTAAGCACCACCTCCCTATAACCCCTGCCTAGTAGAGGTGAAAAGTGGAAGGGAAAAATAATATTGCTTTTTCTTTAAAACACTAGCAGTATCTAATGAAAGCTTATAATATTTAATTGTACAATCAAAGATAGAATGTTTCGAGATGTGAAGTAAATCTCTTCTTAGCATCCATACAGCGCCTCCCTCCCTGTAGTCTCCCTTCTAATAGGAAAATTGATTGAAATGTAAATCGTCCACGATTACCTTTGTACTTGTTCTTTCTCTTTAGGATATTTATCACTATCCTTGCTGAACGTACTACCGAACTTACCACAACATGTTCTTTTTTACTGTACTCTTCTTCACCAGGGGTAACGTTATTTTGTACATACAGAGATATTAATTAACTCCTTCAATCCGTTTTTCTGAAGGCCCTTTAGGAAATCCACTTGAAACAATCTTATTCCCTGAAATAAATTCACCAATATTTTCCTCTAACATGAAATAAAAGTAGAATGGGTACGCTTGAGGACAACGACGCCCAGCCTCGCGGCGCCTGTGGGCTACATCTGAACTCCGTGCGAGGGTGTCGGTCATTTTCGGCAGCCATTTTTGTGTCATCGTGAGACATCGGGCGTCGGCGACTGTACTTCGTGCGAAGTGTTGGTCATTTCCGGCGGGCCTTTTTGTGTCATCGTAGGACATCGGGCGTCGGTGTCTGAACTTCGTGCGAGGGTGTCGGCCGGTTTCGGAGTCCATGTTTGTATCTTCGTAGGACATCGTGCGTCGGCGTCTGAACTTCGTGAGAGGGTGTCGGTCATTTTCGCAGTGCATTTTTGTGTCTTCATAGGATTTCGTGCGAGGGTGTCGGTCTTTTTGGGAAAAAGAATGACAGTATCTAGCGGTGTATTTTTAAAACTAATTTCTGTAATGGAATCGTCATCTAGTGGTATATTTTTAAAAAGTGTGGCGGGAAATTTGAAAATGGTATTCGAACAATAGCACCCTGATTCTATCTTACAGGTATACGGTTCCGGCACGTGCTCTCGTAGCTTCGCTCGGTTTCTCTTGTTTACTATAGCGGAACATTTGAAATAGCATTCTAATAATGGGCTCGTAAGACAGGGCTCCGGAACTGGCTATCGAGGCTTCGCTCGGACCTCCTTGTTTACTATAGAGGTAAATTTGAAATAGTATTCCAATAAAGGAATCTATCCGTGGCATTGTCAACCATTTTTGAAATCAATCAGTCAAATAGAAATTAACCAAACCAGTTAAATCAAAATAGTAATAACAAAACTTGGTATCACATGATTTATTTATATAACATGACGAATATAAATCTGATTTTCTTAACGAATATTAAATTGGTGCCCATCTTTAGTTATCCTCGGTAAATTGTTGTATACGTTGGTGCTTGAAAAACTTATGGTGAGGCTCGGGTAGCGCACATATAAAATCTCTCATCTCCATCATATACCTTTCTCCGTACTTATTATGATACGACGCTCAGATTGAATATCTTGCATTCTGCTTCTGCTTCTAAATCCTTAACGTTTTAAAAAGGTTTAAAAATATGTTGATGCATTTAGAGCAGATAAATCCATACCTGTAATTATAATATAACATTAAAAATCTGTACAACTAAATAAAATAAGGTATAAAACCAAAACGATCACTTACAGTGTTGTTGACATCGAATATCCTCGATTGTGGGTTCATAATACGGCGAACTCATTTATGTTGCTGACGGAATCACAGCTTTAAAGTTACTAACGTAACGCAGTGATGTATATTGTTCGAATCAATTTTTTTAAATAATTTCAGACTTGGGCCGAAAAATGATGCGCTGCTCCATCATGCGGGAAAGGTCTAATCAAAAATGATCGCTTCCCAGACATTAACTGAGAACCGTTGTTGGTGACCACGTACGACGGTATTGTGAGGGTTCCTGTGACTCCAGATGTGGCTGTTCCGTATGTTGAGTACATCATCCCTTGTGAAACATGCCTCATCCGAAAATATCACATCCGAAGCAAAAGAAAGCACAACTGCAGATCTCTCCAAAAACCAGCGACAAAATTCTGATCTTGGCGCAAAGTCTGTTTCACCTAGAGATTAAACCTTTTGCTTTTCAAACCGATGTTGCCGGACTTCATGTAAAACTCTCCAAACCGATATGTGAGAAGCACCATTATCGTGAGCCACAGCATGAGTGCTGGTGGATGGATTTTCTGCTACGCGTTTTTAAACCTCCTCTTCAAAACGCAATATTCGCCTATGCTTCATTTGTCAAGAGAGTGCAGAACGCTTGAGAACTCCAGTCTCTCTTAAACATGAATGCATGCGTTGGAAAATTTTACGGTTTGGATGCCGCCGATCAGGAAAACGTTGTCGATATAAACGAGCGGTTTCACTATGGTTCCGTTTGCAGCACCATAAATAAAATGTATACCTGCTAATTCAGCAGGTATGTAGTTTTCCATAATGATAAAAAACGCGAAAACCATGAAACTGATGCACAACAAGCGAACTCTCTTGACAACAGTAAATAAATATGCCTATAAAAAAACTACCTATCAATTTTATCAATGATTGATTGATTTTGTTAAAATGCGTTATTTTAAATAATTCAAAACTGTAAAATATCTCTGTAAATAAGCTTCTAATCAAAATTTTTCAAGAACCATTTCTTTTTCTAAATTAAACTTAAAATTAAAAAAAGACTTTTAGATTTGAAAAAAATGAAATGGCGTAAAGATAAGGAGGGAAAAGTGGCGCCAACCCTGAATATCTACGCCACTGGAAGATATCTACAAAACTTGAAATAGCCAAATTAAAGATCTTTGTTTGTTTATTGTTCATAACCAAAAACTGTCGTATTTCTTTAAACTTTGGCACCCTGTATCTGTTAAAGGAAGTCATCTTGAGTGATTTATTTTTTCATTTTGTTTATC
Source organism: Vesta saturnalis (assembly GCA_036346205.1). Lineage (NCBI taxonomy): Eukaryota > Metazoa > Arthropoda > Insecta > Coleoptera > Lampyridae > Vesta > Vesta saturnalis. The sequence goes on from JARFJB010000821.1 coordinate 6,201,153, forward strand.
GGCCATTTTGTTAGTATTTATTTTTTCAACGTATAATGTATATATATATATATATATATATATATATATATATATATATATATATATATATATATATAGGGTGGTTCAAAAGTCTGGAACAAAATTCATAACTTCCAAAATAATTATTTTTGGAAAAACGTTTTTCCTTTCTGGAACGCATAATAAATTTTAAAAACAAAAACAAAGTAATCAGACGTTAGATAAGTCAGCTAATGATCACCGGAGATGTTCCAGAAAGGAAAAAACTGACGCATTGAAAAGATCGCCATTTTATTATACCTTAATCGATTGTTTTAAAATTGGGATTTGAGTTCCCATTATTAAGAGCTTTCCAACAATGTGCCACATGACCCCCTTCCATTTAAAAATTTTTTTTTAAAATGGCGCGTGGTCGCCATCTTGAGTTTTTGGTAAAATTGTGTTATGCTAAAATGTGCCCAACCTAAAATAAAAATCGACCTGTACGAGAGATTTTTCCAAAAATAATTAGTTTGGAAATTATGTATTTTGTTCCAGACTTTTGGACCACCCTGTACATATAACGAAATGTGCATATCTTAGGGGTAGATAGGAACACCGAGCTGGTTCTAAATAACCTATATTTAATGGGTTTCGAAATTTTTCAACTAAGATACAGGGTCATTTTGCTTATTTTTACTATACAGTGTGTCCAAAATTGGTCTGTGCAGTATTGCTATCTTGGAAACTATAAAAGATCGAAAGACAGTTAAATGGAAGTTTTAGAGAATTTTGAGCCCACTAAAATGTCATTCTGAAATTAAGGCTATCTCAAATATTTTTCAAAATATTTTTATCCCCTATTCATTGGTGACAGAAAAAAATTAATCCGACGTTTCGTCGATTAGAGACCATCATCAACTTTATTTTTTCATATGGGGCGGAAATTAGCTAATGGTATAAAATGATTCCTTTTTTATTCTAAATTCAATGATGTATAACACTTAATGATAATTCGACGTTTCGGCCCTCATTGTTGACATTTTCAAATAATTTTTTCTTTTATGAAATATTTTTGAAAAAAAAAACTACCAAAGCAATTTATTCTGCAAATGTGCATTTATTTCAACTCATAATTCATAATAGGACGTTTCGACTCATCAAAAGCATCATCAAGTAATCTCTTATGAACAGTAGCTACCTATTCGTATTACGATATCGAAAAAGCCTTTCCAAACCTTGTCTTAAACAATGACAGATAAACAACTCTTTTATTAAGTTTAAATTTAAGTAAACACCTAACAATACATTTACTTCAAGTGAAAATATTTAGAAAAATCTGAAAAATCTTATTAAAACACTTAAAAATTAACTACAGCTAAATAATGAATTCGATTATTGTAAATTTCTGGTAGTAGGCTTTGATGAGTTTAAAACAATTATTGTATAACAATTATATTAGTGTGCTACATCAAAAATGAAAGAAATGCTACCAGAGCTAGTGATGATTATTTTCAAATGAAAGACAATCTGGCAGAAATCATTTTAATAATGTAAGAAATTTAATAGCATTTGGAAGTTTTGAAAAACCACGTTTAAAAAAGTATGCGATCGATAATGAGAATCGCAACGGAAACATTTTGGAATATTTTGACGAAAATCCGAAATCTTCAGTACGAAATTGTGCCACGGAGTTTCATATTCCAAAATCCACTGTACAGAATGTTTTGAAAGTTGTTAAATATCATCCTTACAAGCCAACAATTGTACAAGGCCTGCAGGAAGGTGGCTTTGGCAGGAGAATCGAATTTTGTAATTGGTACCATCGTAAATGTCAAGAAAATCCTGATTTTTCTGATAAAGTTGTATGGACAGATGAAACACGTTTTACCAACTGTGGAGTGGAGTTCAATAAAAAAAGTCATCATTACTGGGCTCGTGAAAATCCACATATGCGCGATCTACGCCGGCTTCAAGTACGATTTGGTTTTAATGTGTGGTGCGGAATGATCGGTAAGTAATACCGTTGCTTGAGTTAATTGAGTAACATTTAATAAATTAACTACGACTCATTTTTTTAATATTCCCAATTAATATCAGGAAATCGTCTGATTGGCCTATTTATTTATGACCACACGTTAACAGGGCAACGATACCTTTTAATGTTGCAAAACCAAATCATTCCATCCACTCGTAAAGCTGTTCCCCCTGATGAATTTACTAACTTGTGGTTCCAACAAGAGAATTTTTCCGGGAGATTTTTCGTGAAAGAATAATATCCAGTGGTGGTCCTGTGCGTTGGCCTGCTAGGTCTCCGGACCTTACCCCATTAGACATTTATTTATGGGGATATGTCAAAAATGAGGGGTATGAATTTGATCCCCCAAAAAAATAGGGAAGTTCTGGAACATGGAATTATTAATATTATTGAAAATAATAATCGTAATACAATACGTCTAGTAACCAGAACTGTCGCAAAAAATGTGAAAAGTGCATTGAAAAAAATTGTTGACGTTTTGAATAATGGTATGTAGAACTAATGTCGGTTTTATAATTATCCTGTAAAATACATTTAATATTAATATAAAACACTATAAAAATTATTTGATATTGTAGCGTTGTAAAATGTATGATTCATTTCTAAAAATGTTTTTTAATTACTTTTTAGTCATAATTTTATGGTTTAAATGAGTAACATTTAACATAATACCCTAATAACTACTATGTGTTTTTTGAATATTCCCAATTATTATCACTCCTTTGCTTGAGCAATTTATTTATGAATACCAAGTAAACATTTGAGTATTTTTAAGGCAAGTATTGGAAAGGCTTTTTCGCTATCGTAATAAATAGTTATCTACGAATAGGTACTTAATGATGCTTTTGATGAGTCGAAACGTCCTATTATGAATTATGAGTTGAAATAAATGTACATTTGCAGAATAAATTGCTTTGGTAGTTTTTTTTTTCAAAAATGTTTAATAAAAAAAAGAAATATTTGAAAATGTCAAGAATGAGGGTCGAAACGTCGGATTATCATTAAGTGTTATATATCGTTTGAGAAAAAAGGAATCATTTTAAACGTCGGATTAATTTTTTTCTGTCACCAATCAATAGAGGATAAAAGTGGCATTGGCAAAGTGTAATTTATTTTTTATATCTGTTCAAATAGCTAAAAACAAAAATTGTCGATTTTCAGTTTTTTTCGAAAATTTTTAAAAATATTTGAGATAGCTTTGACTTCAAAATGGCATTTTAGTGGGCTCAAAATTCTCTAAAACTTTCTCCATTTAACCGTCTTTCGATCTCTTATAGTTTTCACAGACCAATTTTGGACACACTGTATATTTTCTCTTCCTAATGTATGATACATGTATTGAAACGTGTCGAGAAATAAATATTTATATAAAACATTGGGGAATTATGGTAATTATATTTGAAACTTCATTCCTACACATAATATTTGTTTCATTATGATTGAACTGAAATAAACTTACAATCCTCTAGTACCTAATAAAAAAACATAAAAATATATAACGCGTACTGAAATATTTAAGTATAAACCAACCACTCGGATACGAAATTATTTTGAATAACTAAAAAGAACTTTACGGTTTAAATTGCTTTGAACTTTCGAGTTGTTCAGATCCAAAACATTATTTCTAACTCGTTCAGACCGCTTTACGTAGAAACTAAAATTTATTTTTAGTGCAAAATTAGTTCAGTTCCAATTTTTTAGATATTTAATTTTTTTTCGATAAAAATCGATGAATTGTGTTATATGTTGTGTAGTGGTTAATATATAGTATTTAATATTCAAAGATGGTGGTTAAGAATTTGCATACAAGTTACGTCCGTTCTTTCACGCACAGAACAATTCTATGCATGTTCGTGTCTATTTCCGACGGAAGTCCAGATGATTCTATCGGAGTTCATTAAATAAAAAAAATTCTATAAATGCAAGTGATTATATCATATATATTGGTAACGTTACACACTAAACAATTTAATTAGAGCGGGTTATACTTTTTTGCGGCATCGGCACCAAGAGTAATTTGGTGGCGTATTACACCACTTTGTAGCCGGATTCTTTCAAGAAGATTAAGATCGGTATTTCAGATTAAATTAAAAACCAATATGTTGAGATGAATAGGGTTACCTTCTAGTCAGCCGCCATTATCCTGAAGGGTAAACGGGGTTAACTACGTTAATAAATAACAATTCGGTATGCTTTAAATCTTACGGAAAGGTATTTTGATAGGCGGAGCGCACCTTAAAACTGTAATTAGCAATTTGAATATTAATGATCTAATAACGTTTGGAAATTATATGTAAAGCTTGAATCCTTACAACATTCCGCTACTGCAGCAGCGTCGCTTTTTTTAATTTTTATATCCGGATTATTATAATAGCAATAGCAATAAATCTGGTTGATATTCGATAACACATTTCCGTTGCATACGTACGAACTTCCGCCCCTCAAACCCTTACAAATTGTAGAGACGGAAAACCCTAAACTTCCTTATTTGTGAATCAGGATCTGAGACACGTGCCTTTACTTTAATTAAATACCGTGTTTGTCACATGTCTTCATTCATATACAAATTTATAATGTGCGGCTGCGGGATGTTTTACTTTAGTAAAAATTTGAGCCGTTGACCTTAAAAAAATGTTTTTAACAGATAAGAGAACGCGTCTAGAATATGCCTCTTTAAATATAAACAATTGAAATGTGAAAAGTGAATTCTTCATTCTGACTTGAAAATTAAGTAATCTGATGCATATTTACTCGTATGCTTTACTGCGTAGACTCATACAATTTAAGATTCTTAGAAATACGTGCATTGGTAATAATAATGCAATTATTTCATTCAAATTCTAACCAGAGACAATCGTAATCGTTTACAAGCATGACTAAGTCGTGAGTTATTTCGTCTGTGTCAAAATAACGGCATGATCAAAGCTTTGTTTTCTTGAAAGTGGCACAGAGTTTACCACTATTTGTCTTTATTGTCAACTATGTTATTAGATTCGTGAGAGACTTCTTGGAAATGAGTTATACACATTCACTGTTTTATTTTAGTACCTCTAACACGTTGATCGCCCAAATAGAGCGAAAAATATCTATTCTAGTGAATCATTATCTTGTACCCTGGATATGGTGTGCTGACTATTATCCGTTCTAACAAGTCTGTATATGTGACAAATGTAGGTGTTTCGTTTAGTTTAAAGTCAAGTTGAAACTACGGCGCCTAATAAGGTTCGTTGTGAATACAATAAATTCGGTTGTATTTTGTGTTTATAAAATGGCAGAAAGTGAGGAAAAGGGGCTAACGAGACATGAAATTCTGAAATTAGCTGTTACCAGACGAAGAAGAACCAGAACCTTCAGAATTTATTGATAATTCTTTAGATGATTACGAACCTGAACAGGCTAAATTAGGCCTATCGTGCTAAAGCACTCAGGAACACTTAGGAGGAGGGATAGAGGGATAATGAATTGCCAATAGATGCCTTAGGTACCTTAAATTTTCTCATATCATAAGAGAGGAAAACAGGAACTAGGGAGATCATTCCAGAATTTAGAAGCCGTGTAGAAAAATGTGGATTGCCCGTTTGCTACGACATGGAATTTGTACTGCATACTGATGATGTGAATCAGCAACCAGTGTTTCTCAAAGATAGCCGAGATGGTATCAAAGAATATAATTCAGAAGCACATAGTTGTAATAACGATAATGCAAAGAAAGAACTGTAACCATCCTTTATGCTCAACGGACTGTATGTGAGAAGCTAAGGACGGGTCATTTATAAGCCTAATCGCTCTCTTTTGAATACGATCAACGATATCGAGATGAGAATTATATTCAGATGAGGCCGAATTTGTTATACAGCAGAAGGAGTTGTCGAGAGGTAAAGTACTGCTTAGATCTGTACAAAAAGCCTATTTTACGAACAGCTGTTTTGGTAGCTGACAGAAGATGGTCAACCATGAGAGATTTGAAGATACAGTCATCAACAGAGTAATAGAGTCTGAAAACTTAAGAACTAAGCCATTCATACTTACAACAGGAAATGATCGATCTTTTTTGGCGGACATAAGGCAACACTGAGTTTTGTTAGCATTAAATTTAACTAGATTATTGCTTCCCCATTCGAGAATACGTTGAATGTCTTTGTTGATTGAATTTGCCATTTCAGCTTTAATTTCTTGATTTGACATAGAAGATGAATTATCACTATGAGTAGACTGAGATGAACTACAGTGAAGTGGTATGGTACGCTCGCGTTAATGCTAACTTCTTTTGAAAAAAAAACATCAACTACGACACGTATTCGTCTTTTATCAAGGAAACTCGAAACCCAGTTGATGAGCGTATCATTTAACCCAAATGAGGTGAGTTTGGTAAGTAAACACTTATGCCAAACTTGGTCAAATGCCTTTGAGATATCTAAAGCGACTACAACTGTTTCGACTGCTCTACTGTATTGTTCCAAACTTGGGTACATATGAAAGAAGATCGCCTGTTGAACGACTTTGCTAAACCAATATTGGTGGTCACTAAGGAGTTTGTTAGTTTCAAGGAACTACAGTTGCTGATTGATGAGCTTTTCCATGTTTTTAGACAAAATAGGAAGTGGATGGAATTGGTCGGTTAAGTATTTGAAACATGAACTGCTATCGCTTTTTAGGAATAGAAACCGTTGAACATTTTAACTTCCAATGATGATTGGAAATTTCCAATGGAAAGCATGAGATCTAAGAGCTTAAGATTAGGACTGGTACTATGAAATGTTCAAACTTTCACCATTAAAAATCCTAATAAATACTTATCTTAACATATTGGGTTTTAATGGTGTTACTTTAAGATATACATTCTATAAGTTTTCGATTTAACAATTGAAGTTATATTGTCAGTAGTTAATCGTTTTGTTAAAATTTGTAAAGATGTGTAAACAATTTGTCAAATTCTGAAAAATTAAAACATAAACTATAGATGCTTAGTATAACAGTATTGAAACACAAAGCCAACTATAAATTTTTTTTTTAGTAAAGAATAACTAGGTCATAAAATTAAATATTATTAAACTGCCTAAGATGACAAACCAGAACACTTTAGACGAAAGCTAACAATGAAATTTGCCAGCCAAAAACACATTTAACAAAATTTAATCGAGTTATGATGTAAGTGTAAAGTTGAAAAACTTCAATTTTAAAATGATAGAAGCATTCACAAATCCAAACATTACATCAAATAAAAGAACCCAGTTAAATCTAACAAAGAGATATCTTTATCAATAATTGGAAGTGTTATTATTTGGCTGGCAAATTTCATTGTTAGCTTTCGTCGTAGAAGTGTTCTGGTTTGTGATCTTTGAGGCAGTTTAATAATATTTAATTTATGACCATTATTCTTTACTAAAAAAAAAAAATTTATAGTTGGCTTTGTGTTTCCAAACTGTTATTCTAATAGCAGCTTATGTTTATGTTTTAATTTTCAAATTGACAAAATTGTTTATAATCTTTAACAATTTTTAACAAACATTACTACTGACGAAGATAACTGTATGTTATCGAAACGTTTAGATGTAAATTTAAAGTACACCATTAAAAAATCCCAAAAAAGATAAGTATTTTATTAGGACTGGTACTAGTTCGGGGAAACATTTCTTTAAGACAATAGCTGGGATACCGTTTGGTTCAGTCGCCTTATTGAGATCAAGCCTACTGATGATCGATTCCAAGAGCTTGTACCGAGAATGAATTGGTTTCATAGCGTATGAAGAAGAGTTGACTAGGGGCACACCTTTTCCAGAATCATTGAGACACGAGTTTGATGCAAACAAATCCACAAAAACATTGACTTTGTCTGCAGAATCAGCAACTACCGATCCGTCAATAGACGTCAGAGGGGGAAATGAAGATGTTCCAAAGTTTTTAATAATGGCTTTAGCTAAAGACCAAAATTTACGACTGCCTAAAGGAGATGTACCTAGCTCAATGCATTTTCGTTGTTCGAACAACTTTTTAGCTTTAGTGGTTCCACTTTTGCAGATATTTCTAGCACCAACGTATTCTACATGGCTGTCGACCGATTTATTGAACCAGGGTTGGGAACGTAAATGACCTATACGGTACTGTCTTTTGGGAATGTATAACTCCATTCCCATGAGGATGACTTCAGATACTTGTAACAACCTTTTTTTGTGGTTGTATTAAAAAATACATTAATTTAAGATCGTTCATTTATTTGGCGTAATATTAGAAAAGTTTTTAATTATTAATATGTAGAATTGAGAAAGGCAATTTAATTTGCATTTCCTAGAACATATCTTGTGGGTGTAATATTACATAAATAGTTATAGTTCCCTTTCTTAAAAAATTGGATTCTGATTTTTGTATCCGCGCAACGCGTGAAAACTTTTAGGGGGAATACTCGCTTGAGTTATTCGGAAAGCCGCGATATTTTTTACTGAATGCTGAATGTTACAGCAGAAAGCATGGTTTTTACCTAATTTTTTTATATTTTGTGCCATCAGATTTTGGTGGTAAGTTATTTTCTAATTCATTATATTTTAAAACTAAAACCTTTGCTTTTTTTAGGCACTTATTTTACACTCATGTTTCACTCATATTTGACTTATATTTTACTCATATTTTTTAATGCATACTTTTATATGGCATTTTTATAATAATTATTTTTAATGGCACGTATAAGTCAACAATTTACTATTCTATTATTTTAAATGTAAATTTTTACTTGAATTACATTTTACAACGCAAGTTCTACATACTTAAACTTCGAAGAAATTCAATAAATTTATGGACACAATATATTAAGGATAAATAAGCAAGACATTGACCTTACCAAGTTCACTATTCTGCTTCATAGTTACCAGTTACAGTTTATGTACCGAACAGTTCAAAGGTAATGTTTTTTATATAATTTTAGAATAGTATAAGACTTCTGATTTTTTTACCTTTTCAATCAGATATTGAATAAACTTAAGTATATCATATTATTTTATTTTCATTTTGATTAATGTTGTATTATTATTAACAAACTTGGTTTAGCTGTTCCAATAACGTAACGTATATTTAAAAATAGCTTGGCGCCCGAAGTATCATTTTATTGTTTTTATTTACATTACATATTTTTCTTATTAATTAAGTATAAGTGAAAGTAACTAAGCAGATGGGAAGCAAGTAGCATTTCAGGTAGGTTAACTACTCAGTATATTAGAACTCTCCCTTATCTTCATCTTCCGATTCAGCCGACGGCAGTAGCGATTATTATTTGGTAATTTGTTATATTAATTAAAATCATTCGATCAATTACAATTTGTTTATTACATCATCGCTTTTGTTTTAATGTTATAAGTTGGCCCAGTTTTAGTGTTCGTACTTAGGCAGCCGCTTTTAATGTTATATACTGAAAGAGCGATGTCCGAAGAATAGGACGATTTAAAACAATATTCATGCCATGGAAAGGTTGCAAAGAAATCCCGTAAATCACTCCATCGAGCTGACTTAAAACTCCACAAGGTTCTATCGGTTTTGCGAACAACAGTGGAATTAGGTACAGTAGAAATGGTTTTTATTAGACAATGGTCGGAAAGACCTAAAGGCTAAAGAACGGAAGTTTTATAAACAAGAAGGTTTTATGTAAGAAAGAGATCTGGAAGATGTGGAGTATGGTTAGGGTTATCAGGGATTCTTATGGGTTCAGAAATCATTTGTGTAAGATCACATGAAATGGCAAATGTTTCTGCACTATTACCTGCGGGATTTGTAGTGGATGAAAACTAAAGCTAATTAGAGTTATGAACATTGAAATTGCCTACAATTGAGATATCGCAAGATGGAAGCTGAGACAAGAGATAGTCATACTAAGGTAATCGAAGAAGTCTTGAAAGTTACTGTCATTAGGAGACCTATAAATCCAACAGTAGAATTTCACAAAATTAGGACCAGAATGTTTAAACCAAATCACGTCAAAATGTTTATTTTCTAAGGAAGAAACCCCCTTGCAAGCAATTCTGTCCTTGATGTAGGCACATACGCCTTCTTTATATCGAAAGTTAAGAGTGAAGGTGGTATTGAGGAAATTGCAAGTCGGGTGACTCGGAGCTTTCAGAGGAGCTGCAGATAGAAACAAAATATCAGGTTGTAATTGTTCAAGATGTAGGTGAATAGCATTAAGATTAGACCTGATATGATCCCCCGGATGTTGCAGTAGTGAATCAGAAAGTTGATACTTTCGATGACCGAGGTCGCTTGGGCCCTGTCTCCTCCCGGACGTCCGAATGGGGCAGGATTTTACGTCCGGAATTTATTACCCTAGAAACCACAGCCATCTTATTTTTTAATTTGGGACTTTTAATCAGATAGGAAGACAGTGAGGGCGAGAAGGAAGAATAAGGATGAGAATAGATTAAGGATGATGACAAAGGTAACCGGCAGCCCTTACCGAGCTCAGAAAATCGGAAACCCAATATTAAGGAGCCCATGGTAAGGGTGGTGGTACCTCCCCGGCTGACATGGTGTATACATGCCTGCCACCTGTTAAAATATGTATAAATAAATAAAATATGTATAAATAAATAACGTTTTACTTCTATAACTTTGTTTCTATTTTGACTATACTTGATTTTATACAACAGGTCTCAGAACCCGGATTATGTAACTGCCGATATTTTATTGGTTAAGTATCCTAGGGTTAAACAATCATTTGTTTCAATAAATTAACGTGTTACCATAGAAACCGCATAATGCGAATATTTTCATTTAATCTAAATTCCTGAAAATAGCAACCCTAGACTTGCCTACTAGAACAATAAATTTAAATCTAGTAGTACACTGTCCCTCGTTCAGCTGTCATAATTTAATTAATATCAAAATATTTCTAATTTTTTTTAAGAAATTCTACTAATTAAAAAGAGGAAAGCGGCCAAAAATCATATGTACCTATTACATTGGAGGAAAGTGTTATCGCCTGCCTTGGATTGTTATTACTGCCCTCGCTCGCTTCGCTCGCTCGGGTATTAAAATTAATCCGCGGAAGTCCACATTACACTTTCCTTGTTAGTAATACAAATAGCTATTAAAAAGGTGAATTTTTTTATGGGGATATAATTCAGAAGATTGATTATCTCATCCACATCTACATAAATGTTCTGTATGAAATTATTGATTTATTGATCCAAATCTCCCCTGTCCGAATTTCTTACGAGCTTAAGGTTCTTCGTCCATACAAAAACTGACAAGCGCGCCCAAAGACGTTTGTATCTTAAAAATTAATCCATTAAACGTTAGTTAGTTACATAAAAACTTTAGCTGTAAAAAAACATCTTGCACAAAATCTGATAACAGAATTGCTATTTTAAACTGTTTTATTTAAAACTTAATAATTTAATAGTAAACAATTAAAAATTAAATATTTTTATCTGCTTCCACTATGGTAACTACGCTATTGTCGCTCTGTTTCCAAAAGAATAAGTTACTCTCTACCAAAAAGGTACTGGTTGCATTGATGACAGGGGTAAGCGAGTTACTTGCCTCCCTAGGGGAGGTGATTTAGAATGAAACACAAATTCAAACATGACTGAACTAAAAGATTTATTAATTTATATTTATGGTAAAATTACAATTAGTAACATTATTCACAAAATTTGGGTAAGTTCCCTCACATTTATGTACCACCGCATCGCACTTCTCTCAAAATTATCTGACTGATCCATCGTAGTAATATGATCCGCAGTGTTACCTTACTCTATTGGGTCCGCTTCAATAGAACGAGGAAGTGACAGATGAACAGTTGTTTGTTATTAGACAAAGTATCTGCAACATCACTTTCGTAGAGGACTTCCACCCACCGTGTTTCTTGATCGCCAGGACATCAACTCCTCTATTAGCCAGTAACGTTGCTGATATTCTTCTAAATGAGTAGCATATGTTTCGGGATTTTTTCAATTCCAGAACGCGGTATTTTTCTGCAGTATTCTTGCCTGCTTTATAACGCATAAAGAAGCGTGATGTTTCAGTTTTAATATTGGATCTAATCGTAATATACTTCTTGACAATTTCTAGATGACAAACTCTACCTAGCTGAGAAGTGGAACCAACTGTAAACGTAAGGGACGTACAATTTATCGAATCTGGAATTGTAACGCCAATAATGTCACTGAAATCTTCATCCTTAACGTTCTTCAGTGTAAGGGTTACACAACTCATCTGTGAGGCATGTTCGTGCAACGCCTAAAACCGTCACTACTTTCATAAGTATCGGTTGCCTGCTAGAGAAATTCACTGATTTGCTATCTTGTAAAAACGCTTAATTTTGTAGGTTTACAGTTATTATTATTGCGTTTTAGAAATGCTTTAAGTTCTTCTATGAAAATAATTGACGTAATCATTCAATACTCACACCACAAACTAGCCGGCGACTTTAGTGCTGCTGATTTCTCCATAAAATACGCCAATAGCGACATCTCCGAAACGCCAGTATTTTTGCTCTGGCACCATTCCTTAAATGTTCTGTACGTTCGCTCGTAACACAATTTCGACTTTTCAGTCAATAAACTTCCACAAACAGCATTTGCTGCCTCTTTTACTGCATAATGGCACATTTCTCAAGAATTGTAAACTAAAATTAAAACCAGATTATACTGGTAGCGTCGTTTGTAAAAATGACTTAGCAACGTTAAAACTAATACAGGCAATGTGATTTTGACTAATGTCACAGTATAACTTATCAAGAAAAATCGAAAAAATAATGCCAGATTTCTTTTCAAGGGTTTGACAACTGTGGGAGCAGATAAAATGTTATAAGCGGCTCGTGAGGTAGTAGCTTTGATCAGTCTCGTACTATATTTGCCTACCCTCGCTCTCGCTCGGGCGCAAAACCGTCCTCGTCTGATAAAAGCTACTTACCTCCCTTGCACCTGAAATAACTATTTTCTACGTTCATAGAAACGATAATTTTTGGATCATTTTTGGCGTAAAAGTTATCGTTTAGTGCACTAGCGCAATAAAAAATAGTCATTGCATACACGCACACCATGAGCGGTTATTTAGGCGAACTCTGGTGTAGTATCTTCCCCCTCAGAACCCTAGAACCAGAACCATAACTCCGTTTCTTCCGGCCCTATCCTGACCACACCTATCCTTAATCCCACCATGCATCCATAGGAAGGAAACACGTTGCCTTTTCCCTTTGAGTGTAGAAACGTCAGTAGAATATGAACTGAATACATGCTAAATATTTTAAATTGTGACATCTTTGATTTCCTTTTTTGAAGTGATAGAGTTTAATTAGGTGAAACGTAAGTAGGTCATTGTACACTTAATAACCCATTATGGTTAAATTTTAAGCATATCATTTAAAATTCTTACAAAAAAAAATTGTTTTGTTTCGATCGAACATGCGAAGCTTGTTTCATGCGCACTTTATTCCTATATTTTAGTATTTCTTTTACCGGAAAATGTAACACGGATACCAAACAGATTTCTCCGCTGCTCATTAATTGCCACTCTGGTTTATCAGTTTAAGCAAATAACAAAGAAGTGCGGATGTAACAATAGTTTTATAGCTGAAAATGAGAAATATTATTGAAAATATGAATAGTAAGGATGAAGATATTTTTGGCATCTTTAAATTACATTATCAAAAAGAATTTTTTTTTTGATTGACACTTATGTCCGCCTTGCAAAACCGTTTATTTTTTGTATGAACGTATTGTATCATGTGCAGAAAGTGTCCATTGCAGTCGACGTGTTGCCCAAAGAGGCCCCCCTTTTATGCCTAAAACCTTCACGGGAGTGTACTCAACAACTGCCCAAAGTTTCATGGCGATCAGATGAATGGTGTAGTATGCATATGAGCCCCCCCTGGGTGACCGATATTTAAAAAAAATTATGCCAGAAACCTTAGGGAAGTGTACCCAACAACTTCCCAAAGTTTCATGACCATCGGATGAATGGTGTAGTATACATATGAGGGGTCCGCTAAGGGGCCGATCTTAAAAAATTATTTATGCCAGAAACCTTCGCAGGATTTTATTCAACAGCTTTCCAAAGTTTCATGGCGATCGTATTCATGGTGTATTATGAATAGTAGCCCCCTGGGGGGGGGGCGATGTTTAAAATTTTTATGCCAGAAACTTTCGCGGCAGTGTACTGAACAACTTCCCAAAGTTTCATGGCGATCGGATGAATGGGTTAGTATACATATGAGGGGCCCCCTAGGGGAACCGATATTAAAAAATTGTTTATGCCAGAAACTTTCGCGGGAGTGTATTCAAAACTTCCCTAAGTTTCATGGCGGTCGGATCAATGCTGTATTATGCACAGGAGCCCTCCCCCCTGGGAGGCCCCGATATTAAATAGTATATTATTTTATACGGCGCGCGTTAGGCAAGCCATGAAAAATCACTTCTTTTCCAAATAAAATATGCTATTTTTTCTTCAAACGCTTCAATATGTGTAGTATAAAGCTGCCATATTTCTTGTGTTTTTGATACTCAGCTCTCGGCAAACGAGGGATACTTGGCCAAAAATCAAGAATTTTTCGAAGGAGCAGTTTGAAACTTTTTTATTTGAAGCGTAAGATGATTTGTATTTAGGATTAAAGGTAATACTTACGTTCTAGGTCATTTTAACTCTGTGGTTTAAATATGTAATTGCCTTAGATGGTTTTATTAATTGGAGTAACTGGAGCCTGCAGATGTGATGAAATGATAAAAATGAAAACTGCAGACATAGAGGACATAGGGAATGTTATTTTAATTAAAATTCCGGACAGTAAGACTACAAAAGTTCCATCGTTCACTATAATTGAAGAAAATTACCTTGAAATTTATCGAAAATAGGCAGCGTTAAGACCAAAAGACAATGCCAGAAATTAGATTCTTTTTAAAATATCAATAGAAGTGTAATGGGAATACATAGTATTAGCAGTGTTCCTAGAAAGGTTGCAACTTTCTTAAAATTAAATAATTCAATGGAATACGCAGGCCATTGTTTAAGACGTACTTCTGCTACACTATTAATTGATGGAGGACGTAATATTGTATCGCTAAAGCGGAGCGGGGTTGGAAGTCAAGTAGTGTAGCAGAAGGATATATAGAGGAGTCACTGCGAAATAAAAATGAGAATGCAAGTAAAATATTGAATGAAGTTATAACACCTAGTGTCAGCAAGACAAATCCGCATCTCATTTGATTACAGAAAATTTAACTTCGTCTGCAAGGTTTCAATTTTCAAAATGCAACATTAACAAATTGCACAATTTAATATTAGTTTGACAAATAATATTTCAAGTTTTTTAAGAAACCTTCGCGGTAGTGTACTCAACAACTTCCCAAAGTTTCATGGCGATGGGATGAATGGTGTAGTAATTCATAAAGGACAAACAGACAGACAAACATAATATTTCATTAAAAAAGCATACCTTTCGTATGCCACGCAGATTTGGTACATGCTGTACATTTCAAAATAATTTTGAAATGTAGCCTAAATATGTGCCCATATATCTGCAAAAAGATATTTTCGAAAAAAGTAGTCCCCTAGTGTATACAGGTAATGACGTTGAGTCCTAGGGGAGTTGTTTCAACATGGTCATTATGTTATACCTAGAGAGTCACTTGCATGGGTACAATAATGAATATTGAAGGACTGATAGTTACGTTAAAAATCAGTTGAATATTACTTGTTGGGTAAGTTTTGAAAAAAATAAGAGCAATGTTCAAAAAGCTGGAGAACTTTTTTATTTGTGTTCCGATAAAAATGCCTCAACCATTTCCACAAATTTTTCAAGTGGTTAAAGAACAGTAAACAAACTTTTTTTCCTAGCTAACATCTCTACGCGAACTTGATTTATAAACTGTCACTTACGAATAAAAGGACTTGCAATATTAACAGAATTTTAGGGCAAAGTCACAGTAACTTTGGGTGCAGTACTTATCATCAAAAAGCTAAGTATAATACAGGGTTATTACAAATGATTTCAAGTACATAAATCTGGTTTTATTTATCATACAAAAAAAAAAAATAAAATGGTTACATTTCAATAAAAACTCACCCCTTGTGCCAAGAATTATAAATGTTCGACATGGGAACCCCTTGTGAACCGACAAATGTCAAGCTTGTAATCAAGCTCTTGCCACACTTTGTTAAGAGTGTCTTAGTCGATGGTTTCGAGGGCTCTGGTAATCCGTTGTTGGATCTCAGGTATGCTTTCTGATAATGGTGGTGTATACACTTTATCTTTGATGTATCCCAACCAGAAAAATCACAGGGGGTGATGTCCGGAAATCTTGGGGCCAGTTCAAGAGTACACCATCATTTGGAGCAGACCGACCGATCCATCTGTCAAACAGCCGATTTCGAAGTTCAGCCCTAACATCCGAAGTGCGCCGTCTAACTGCAGAATGAAGTTTGTTGGGGATTCTTGTTCTAATTCCGGTAGAAGCCATTCCATCATCATATCCAAGAAAATTATTCCATTTATTGTTTGTCCAACAAATAAAAAAGGACCGTGCACTTTATGTGATAGCACAAATCATTAACTTTCGGAGAATCGCTCGATGTGTGTGGGTTCTCTGAGCCCCATATTCTGACATTACGTCTGTTCACCTTACCACACAAGTGGAATGTGACTTCATCACTAAAAACCAAATATTTTACAAAGTTTTCATTTTTCATCAAGGCCTGCATGTTCTCTCACAAAAAGAAAGTCTTAGAACTTTGTCATCTGGCTTTAATGCTTGAACAAGCTGAAGTTTGTAAGGCTTGAAATTTATACGTTTACGTAAAATTTTCCAAACCGTTGGCTGTGGTATACCAAGCTCTCTGCTGCATTTAACAATAGATTTTTTTGGACTACGCGTAAAACTTTTGCTTACCTGTTCTACAACTTCATTGACGGCCTTCCAGTTGATTTCTTTTTAGAAATTTCAGTACCATTTGCGAACAAAGTGATTGCTAGAAGGATCTTCATTAAATTTGGTTCTAAAGTGACGTTGCACTCTAATAAAGGATTGGTTCTGTGATATTCAACACACAAAATGCTTTCCTGCCTTCAAATTCAGCCATTACACAATTGACAACCGATTTTAACAAACAGCTGAGACGTACCTAAACCAATGTAAACAAAACTTTATGAGTTTTTCTTTCCAGTGTTACCAACTGAAATGGTCTTAAAACAGATTAATCCGGTAATATTTGTAATTGAAATCGGGAACATCATTTGTAATAACCCTGTATATAATTATATTTTTACATATTTTACATTAAATATATTGCACTAAACAAAAACTCAAATTTTTGTTTATAATCTCTTAAGTTTAACAGTATGTCTCTGGCATGTTACTTTTTTTTACATGTACAATAAACAATGGTATGATACCATACTATTTCATCATCTTCAATGGTACGGAAGGAAAAGGAGGGGGGAAAGGGGAGGATGGGCTGGTTGAGCTTTCCAAGCTCCTTCAGCCAAAGTGATGGATTCCCAACCTGCATACATACATTAAGTACGTATGCATGGTGGGATTAAGGAGAGGTGTCGTTAGAATAGGATCGGAAGGAACTGAGTTATGGTTCTGAGAGGGAAGTTACTGCCTCAGAATTCGCTTAAATAGCCGCACATGATGTGCGTTTACGCAGTGATCGTGCCACTGTATGTGTATGAAGAAAACCCGCTGAACAGACATCATACACGGTAGACGGTAACGGGGACCGATTCCATTACCTCTCTAATATTAAGCAAATCGTGTTACCATTGGCCCACTAACTCGGTCCAATCAACCGCGGATCCAAGGGGGGGGGATAGGGGTGATCATCATCCCCCCCAGTTCATAACATGTCGTGATAAATTCTCATTTATTTCTTGGCAAAGTCGCACATTTCAAAGTGACCTGGTCAACATTCCGTCACCGTCACCCGGTTTACTTGATCTCTTCCAGATGTAAAAATGTGTCACACCCATATTTCCTATTCGCTAATTTATGGTCACACCACCCCGCCGGACACTTTTAAAAGGTCTCAGGCAAAATTACTTACTTAATGCGAAACAGATGCTTTTCTTGGATGTTGTTGTATTGTTGTAAACTTTCAGTTTGTTTTGTTTCGCAGTATCGGTTAGACTAGTCACTAGTGACTATTCTATTTGTGGCAAGTTTTATTCTTACTTCTTATCGCAAATTTTCTAATAACTAATTTAACTAATTACTTTACTTAAATCACTATGAGCAAGAGCAAACGCTCAGCAAAATTCTAATTTGTTCGACTACTTTAAACCAAAACAAAGACGCACTGATGATAATGAACTTGCTTCAACATAGGATAAAGTAAGTTTTAAATTTTTTTACGTAAGCGTGTTCTTACCACGGTGTATGATTAATTATTTAAATTTTAAAAGTTACAATAGGACCATTTTCACGCATTGAAGCTAATGTAAACTTGGTTCACCTTATTAATCATACACCGTGCCGTGGTTCTTACTTAAGAATTATTTTAATCGACGCAGGAAGCAGAAACGGAGGCAATCGCAATCAATCGAGATGTACAAAAAGCAAATGAAAATGGTGAAAATGTAAATGATGTGGGAGTTTTATTGAAGAAAACAAATTTAACCGAGTGTGACAAATATAGAATTTTGTCTGAAAATTGGTTACCTTCTGATAATTACCAATGCCCCTTTTCTGTTCATGTTAAACAAGGAAAAGAAATTAAACGATATCTTTCTCGCAATCACTTAGACAATTTCAAATGGTTGGTGTACTCAGAATGTATGGGGGGTATTCTGTGCAAATATTATTTCCTTTTTGCTACTTTTGGTGGTGTACATAAAGCAACCTCATTAGTAAAGTTAGTACGGAAGCCTCTATCACAATTTTCTAAATTACTGGGTAAAGATGGTGATCTCATCAAGCATGATAGTCATATTTATCATAAAAAAGTCCTGGAATCAGGTAAATAAATCAATTAATTCGTCGATAACCGTATAAATAGTTTTTAAATGTATATTTAAATCCCGCCAAAGATGTCCGGAATGCGTTGTCCGAGGATAGAAAGAAGAAAGCTTTGGAAAATAGAGCAAAACTTCGCCCAATTATCAAAACAATAATTTTTTGGTACGCCAAAACATTCCTCTTAGAGGACATCGTGATGACGGAATTTTGCGTACAGAGTCAGATGATGAATCTCAATGTGGAGAGAATGAAAGCAATTTTAGAGAACTTTTAAAAATGCGTGTCGACGCAGGTGATGTAATTTTAGAAGATCACATAAAAACGTATAAAATGAATGCGTCTTACTTAATAAAAACTATCCAGAACGAAATAATTCAATATTGTGCGGATGAAATTATTGAATCAGTTGTAGGTCGGGTTAGGGAATCTTGTTATTACAGTATAATTTTTGACGAAACTACGGATGTATTTCATATTTCTCAAATGTGTCTGATCGTAAGATATTTTTTTGAGAATCAAATAAGAAGAGGAATTTCTTGGATTTTTGGATTGCCAGGCTGAAAATTATGATGATTATACAATGGAGCCTGTACCCACTGGAAAAATATTGGGACAAACCGTTTTAAGATACATAAAGAAAATCGGTCTAAATCCGAAAAAATGCGTTGGTATTAGAACAGATGGATGTGCGGTAATGGTATCTGAACAACGTGGTGCTATTACAGAATTAAAATCTGAACTAGTACATGCTATCAAATGTTGATGCTACAATCACGCTTTAAACCTTTCAGTTTCAAAGTGTTCTAACGTACAGGCTGTGCGAAATATTGTATCCACCATGAAGGAAGTAATTGCATTTTTTTTTGCTTCTGCGAAAAGAAATAATGTTTTTAAACACAAAACGTGGACTTTGCGAAACAAGGTGGATTGAGAGACACGAATCTGTAATGCAATTCAAGGATAATCTTTTAGATATTGTAAGTACCTTACAAGTTATCTCGCAGTGGAAAGAACGTGAATCTTCAGATAAAGCAAATAAACTATTAACAAATTTAACGACACCTATGTTCATAATAACAATCAATATTTTATCCGCAGTACTTGGCATAACTATGCCATTAAGTAGGCTATTACAGACGGTTGCTCTTGATAAAGCAAAAGCTGATGTTTTAGTAAAAAAGACAATAACAGCAATTGCTACGAAGAGGAAAACTGCGAAAATGTCTTTAAAGAAATATATGAAAATGCTCTACAAACTCTTGGGGCACTAGATATTGAAGTTCATCTACCAAGACTATGTGGGAGACAGAACCATCGAGATAATGTTAAGGCTTCAACACCAGAAGAATTTAGATTTGCAGACAATAATTTTGATCACTTTTATTTAAATATGTGTATTCCTAATAAGTTAGTGTCATTGGAGGCATCAGAGTTTCGAACTTCTCTGAAATCTGTGGAAAAATACATTGAGACATTTGAAATGACACCGTCAATATTTTTAGGAGAGCTCGAACTGTGGAAAGTACATTGGCTTCAACAAAAATAGAATGGTGGAGTTATTCCGAATTCGTCATATTCGGCAATAATTAAATGTGATAAAGACATATATCCAAGGGCTTACTCAATTTTAAATATATTGTGCGCCTTACCGATAAGTGTTGCGAGTGGTGAACGCAGTTTCTCTGCATTAAAACGATTAAAGACATGGTTGAGGTCAACAATGCGTCAGGAAAGACTATATGGCTTAGCGCTTTTGTATATAAATAGGTCAGAACAAATTAATATTGAAAATATTATAAACAGATTCGCATCTCAACGACGCAGAATTGATTTTGTTTTGTAATATAATTATTATTATAGTAGGTATATGATTGTAGTGGGTATAGCCATTTAGAAGTTATAAAAAACTCTTTTTTTTTAATTTATATAAACGCTTATAAGAATCCATGGTTTGTTTTTTGTCTTTACTATGCCCCCCCCCCACCACCAAATAGTTGGTCTAGATCCGCGGTTGGGTCCAATAGTATATCGTCGTGTTGCTTTTATCATCGTATTTGTACCAATAAAGTGTCGTATATATTAACGCAACATAATGTCTTTCGTTGAGTTTATTTTCATATTTAATGTACGAGGAAATGTATAATCTTTGTTGAATCCTTCTAAGTAGTTAGAATCTGTAAATATACTGGTATCAATAACTATATGAGCCCTTATGCAATAGTTAGCATTATTGGTACCTTACAATACATCGCATAATTAAAGATTTGATAATGTTGGCATCAATAGCTTTTTGAATACTCTCTAAACCATTGTTTATAATTGTGCCTGCGTTGATGTAACATAAAGATGAGCCCCCTCCATGTACATGTCTGCAATTGCTACAGATTTACGTGATACAACTTGCAACATTTTTCAATAATTTATATGACGAACAATTTTATTAAATAGTTTGATATGATATAAAATCATTGCTCGTACACCATATTCAACAGCAGACATTTTTCTTTTTTCAACAATATATGATACAGAATCTATAATGGGTTGGCCATCTTCTGTCAGCTACCAAAGTAGCTGCTCGTAAAATATGCTTTTTGTACAGATCTAACCAAATTCGGCCTCATCTAGAATATAATTTTCACCTCTGGGTTGGTGCTGCTCAATACGCTCTCGATATCGTTAATCTTATTTAAAAATTTCGACTTACAAATGACCCGTCCATAACTTCTGACATACAGTCCCTTAAGCAAGTTCTTTCTTGGTGCGCTTGTCTTACCAAACGGGCACAATCCGAGTTCTTCTACACGGCTTCTAAACTCTGGAATTTCTCCGTAGTTCCTGTTTTCCCCTCACTTATGATATGAAAAAATTTAATGTAGCCGCTCATAGGCATCTCTTGGCAATTGAATCTACCCCAACCCACCCTGAGTGCTTTAGCACAGTAAGCTACACTCAGCCTGTTCTGGTTCATAATTATTAAAAAAAAATTGGCACATGGATTCTCTTCGTTTACTTCACTTAGACTTGTTTTTTGTAATTTGATCCTTTAATAGACATATTAAGAAACGCGACGTCATCATCTCCGATGTCATTATAGCCATTAATTCAGGGAATATTTTATGAAATTTTTTAGGTTGGCAAAGCTTGATCCGGAATTATATCATGCATGTCACTCTTACAAAAAGTGTCAAAAACAGGATGCGTCCAATGGAAAATTTTGAGGTGAGCAAATTCACGACCGTATTTTTGGCAATTTCATGTATTACAGGGGGCCATACATGCAAGATTATTTTGATTATTTTCCATTTTTGTGTTTTGTGACAGAATTTGAATAAAACAAAAGGCGACTAGGTCAAATTTTCACTTTTAAAATTAAGACATTACCAACCGACACAAAAATTCCTAAATCAACTAAAGTAAAAAACGTTGTTTAAAAACGCCGTAAAAAGCATAAAAAATAAAAAAAACGTGTTTCATAAGACCTTGAAGCACTCATTTTTTAAAAATGTCGCTTTTTTAAACTTGCCTTCGTGCTTCAAGACTGGTCTTATGAAACTTGTTTTTTAATATACTATTATATGTTTCAAACAAAATCATGCCACTCGTGATAATGTGAAATAAAGAATCGGATGCAAACGTTTCACTCACTATAATCACTTCTTTTCCTACCTTAACCGCATTACATATTTTTACTGCCATACTAGATTGCCAAACAGAACAAGGTGTTAAGTAGTTCGGTTTGGATTGCACCTTTCCAATATTCTATTATTATATCTATGGTATTTTATCTCTTCTGTTTCGATGGGTCTTATTTTATCCAAAAATACTCAGACACAACTTTTTCATTATTAGTAGTATCATTTGGTACCATGCTGGATACTATTTTTAACCTTCCATCCAAGTATTTCAGATATTAGATTAATTAGCGGAAAGCTCTGCCTCGACAAAAGAAGATGCCACTCTGAAAATAGGGTCTAGGCACACCTGTCCATATTGGAAAGTAAGACATGAGTTTTTATTTTCTCTGCAGCTTCAGTGTACTAGTATGAATGAAAAGTTTTCCCGCTATCACAGTTACATATTCTTTTACCTCAGTGTAAACACTTTCTGCCCAATTCGTCCACCCTTCTAGAACAACATTACAATCTTCATCGTAACCTGGACTGCGTGGTTGTTCTTCGTTTTTTGTTATAACACCATTTACTTTCTGTAGACAAATTTATGATTCCAACATTTTCGTCATGACCGACATCTATACTAAGAGTCACTACTAACAGTGATCTTAAAAATGTTTTTATCTCTGTGTAAAATAGTCAATTTTCTACGCTTGTTAAAAACTTCTAAGAAAAAACTGTGGAATTTTGGATATTTTTCGTCTAAGACAACCATGTATTATAGATACAAAATGACTAGCAATGCTTTTTCAAAGTCTGTAACTACTATACGTGGTTTAGATGCACAGTTTCTCATTATCTTTAAAAAAAAAATGCATATTTTTTTGTAAAGACTGTGAAAGGGAGCTTCCAAAATATGAAGCACATACAATTTCATATAAGAATAAATGACAATCCTTTTTTGATAACTGCATTTTCTTGCTATACTCCCAGTAGCATCTACAACTCAAAGGCTTATGAGCTTTTTGCTACATCAGAGTTTGTTATGGAATCCAGTACAAACAGAAAAAGAGGTCATATCCTATAGTATGTACAACATTACGAAAACACACTCTTTTTTGGGATCGGTTATTTGAAGCTGCAATCTTTTGTCTAATTCAGATTGTTTTGATTTTCTTAAAACTGTGGTATAATATAACATCGGTGGTGCGGCATCACCAAACGGCATAGTAATGGATGCTTCTTCAATTCGAGACGTATCAGCGGTTCTTTTAGTCATCTACCAGTTTCTTTGCAATTTTATCTCTCAATATACCTTTCAGTTGCCTCATTATATTGTGTAAAATATTTGGTGTGGAACACCATATGGCCTTCAAATTTACAATATGGAAATTACAAGAACTGAAGTAATTTTAATAACATTTTTTTAGGATAATTATGTAACCTCTTTTATAAGAAGTTTGTTACGAAAATAGGCAACACTGTAAACGCAAAAACAATACTCTCTGTCAAACTGACGTTTAAACTTCATGACAGACAGAGGTAAATAGACATCTAGATGCCAACTTAAATTAAAAGAAATGAAATAATTTTAATTTCAATTTTTTTAAGCATAACTATGCAGCGTCTTTTTTACACGTTCATAACGAAAACAGGCAACATTGTAAAAACAGAAACAATAATCTATGTCGGAATGATGTTTAAAACTTCATGTTAGATAGAGATTAATAGACATAAATACATGTGACGTAAAAAAAATTCCAAAGTCGCCTGCTTCTATAAAATTATCGATAATACAGCTTCAGCATCTTCAATCATATTTATTTAATTTTTACATTAATTTCGCTTTATATTAAAAAACTTTATAAAGAAAATGTATGTAAAACTAAATTTTCTTTAAAAAATACGTCTTCACTTTTTCTCATAAAATTAATCGTTATTCAGATAATGACAAAATTTGAACTAATACTTAAATTCTATCCCTGGAATTTTTTTGCCGCTAAATTACGCGTCATATCAAAAAATTGCATAGAACATAAATAATCGATATGTTTAAGGTCTATATCTAGGTATTTTTATATCTTTGAAACATGCAGCTATTTTAGAAATATTTGATAAAAACCAAAAACTGCCCATAATAAACCCCCCTCTCCACCGCTGGATTTCTCCCAAAATCTAATCAGCTCTAAGCCAAATGAAAACAAGCTTAAATACAAAACTTTCAGTACGTAGGTATTTTCGTTCTAGAGTTATCGTGAATACTAACATACATCCCCACATACAGTCATACACACAGACATCCAGACATAATGGCCGATCTTGGTGAAAGTTGTAAAATGAACTAATAAGTAGATTTAGCGATAGTGAAAAAAATTCTAATAGCTACATATTATGTATATGTAGGTTGGAAGGTAAAAATGAAAAAAATTAGAAAGGGTGCAATCAAAAGATTTAAATCACATTCATTGCAATAAGCATTACCTTGGAATAATACTTTGAGTCATAAGATCTAAAAAGTTTGGTACATTTAAAAGGAAATCATCATCGTATTCTAGTTTGTACCCAAGTCGGTTGGTCCACTGACTAGGTTGTAATGAAACATATTTCCTTGCCCATACGTTTGATTTCTTTCCACTTTTCTTCCGAAACTGCAAATCTAAATTCTTCCTCCACATTTTTACTAATACAACTGTTGCTTAAATTTATTCACATTTATATGTTACTTTAATGATAGTCATTATCAAGTCATATACTTAGGACCATTGTGAAACATGTCACGTTTTTCAATTCAATATTTTATTAATAAAATAATATTTGCTGAAACATAACATTTTTTCGTCACTGTTTCTAAAATACATGAAAATTGAAAAATCAACAATTATTATACTGTAATTTCTTAGTTTAACCACCTAAGTTTTCAGAACGGTTCGGATTTATAAGACTTGCACATATTTTCCCCGTGCTCTAAACAGAATGATTTTTTGCAAATGATGCAAAAAATGTTAGTTTTTCTGATTTTATTTCTATCGCAGAAATTACAGCGTACCTTTCTGCGTTCTCTTCCTTCCTCAGGGAGTGGTACTGGTGGAAAAGGCTCACCCAATATTTGCATAATATTTTGGCGTAGGGTCCTTCTTAGTGTGTGTTGTTCTTAACGCTTTCTTAAAAGGGGCACAACAAGTCCCATTCCCAAAGTTGTCTAACATTCTCGTCTTGATTTATTTGTTTCTGGTTTTACCAAATTTAACAAAACTCGTGCGTTGATTCCACTTCCATCTAGTATACCAAAAATATTCTCATTGGCCACCTATTGGTTTTTCTGGCTGTGGTGCATGAGTGGCATAGTTGATCGAAAGTGTCTGTGTCCCCTTTGGTCGAATTATAACTATCAATAATGTGGGTTTTTTTGGTATCTTGGTTGATAGCATCACCATGATGAAAAGTAGAAATCAATAATACATTTTTTTTGCGTGTATGAGACCATTGTTTTCTTATCATCAAATGCAAATAGTCAGTTCTTTTTAGCCAGAAAGGAGGGGGGGATTACCCTCTTATTTTTTCGGAAGGTCCCTGTTATTGTTAGATGATACTGATTGGAAAGCATATCTGCCAAGTGTATCGAAGAGAACCAATTATCCACAGTAATCTTTCTGTTTGTATGATGAATGGGCTCTGAGAGTTTTCTCACATAATAAGTAGGCCCGGCTTCATTATTTTCACATTAAACTTTGCCAATGTAAGGTATTGCATTTACCATGTAAAATGTTCTTGAATCGTTCATCATAACTATTTTATTCTATACTTATCTGGTTTCCTGTTCATATAAATTCGAAAAGGGCAGTTACCACGAAAACTCAATAATTGCTTATCGATGGTGCAATACTCATGAGGTGTGTAATTGTGTTTGCAATTTTCAACGTAGATATCAGACACTTGTCTAATAGGCGCGAATTTGTCTATTACCCGTCTTTCAATTCTGTCATTTTTTGTCGTCAAATCGCAAATTGCTTGCTAAGCATTTAAACCGCTGATGCGACATGGTGGCTCTAAATATTCCGTTACCAAAATTCAAAGACCAAAGCTTTGCCGTATTACAATTAGAATTTCGTAATGCGCCACATATATAAAGTAATCCTATGAAAGCCTGTATTTCTAAAGGATTTATAAGTAGACTCAAGCATCTATAATTGTTGTTATATTTCTCGCGCCGCCTTTTGGACCAGGTAAGTTGGTCACTATATTTTCAGCTCTCAAGCGTCCTCGTCGTTCCGGAACTCCTGTATACCATTTGTGACCATTTATGCCCTTGATCACTTGGCTGCCACGTCTAACAGGCTCATTTTCAGATATTTCTTGATCAGAACCAGCACTTATTTCGCTGCCTGGGTGAGACTGTTCCTCTAAATAATCTTATTCCTCTTCTGACCTCAAAAATATTTTCTTTCTCATCAGATTCTTCTAAACACTGTCGAAGCTCTTCTTCTGTTAAGGCTTTAGAATCCTTAAATTTTTGGGTAGCCATTTTACTGATGAAATAAAAAAAGATCAATTTATCAAGTATTGAAAAAATTTCTTACTTGATAGTCACACTGGGCCCCAGACACCTAATTACACTTTAATTAATGATAGTAACTTATCACTTTAAAATATTAGTCGTACGCATCCACCACGCATCACAGACGAAACTAAACTAAATTTACGACCGGATGTTATTGGAATTCTGTTGACGCTGCAGTCGCAAATTCGAAGAATCACACGTGCTGGACTCCAGCTTGAATTTCCAGGGTTAAATGATGTTTCATTTGGATTTTTGTTTGGACTGTCATCACTTATAGAAAATGCGTCTAATACAGCTGAGAACAAACCTTTTCCATTAGTTTGTAAAATTGTGCACATGTGCATATGACGGATGGAAAAATTTTCCGAAATTTCTTTGTAAACACGGTACGTCAGTAATAAAAATATCACTCAATTTGTCTTTATCAGACATAATACAAAGTAAAAAGGGGTCTTTTCTAACACTATTACAATCAAAGTTACTACGTATAATCACTGATTAAATTAATCAGCGGTATAATATAAAATCAAACACTATTTGACATGCTGAAAAATGCACACAGTATCTGACAAAATTTGCATAAGTGACTAATAACGGAATGTGCAAACTCTTTATCTCGTTGAAAGTAGGTTGATTTTCAGGGTGGATTAGGATTAATATGGTTTTTGTCTTTTAGGAACAAAGGGGATTACGCGTCCAGTTGAAGAATCTGTGCTGCTTAAAGCGAACAAAAGGGATTACGTGTCCAATCCATCCTGACTTAAAGGCTTACAACTTTAAAGTTACTTTACCTTACCTATATTCCAACAGTCTTACATAGCTATATGCATTTATGCAGAAAATCAAACAAACAGTGTGCCATTGTTGTCATTAAATCAATAATCAAATAAATTCCACAATTTTTAAACGTGAAGGAATTATGACATTTAACATTAAATATATCGAAAACGATCGAGTAACGTTAAAATAATGGAGTATTCGCATTAATCGAGAGTAATTTCTTTATTATTCGCGTAAAGGAAATACTTGGAAAAATGTAGTGGAATATTCAAGGTCTGATTAGAGTTTCATATGCCCCCAAAGACTTCTAATAGTTTCTATAATCAGATTTTGTATGAGAAATTAAGAGCATTTCTTATACTTCAAGTGATATTTTAATGGCATTTTGGAGTTCGGATTATAGTTCCTGGTAGGCAGTTAAGAGTTCTAAATGTTTCCTTAAAAAGATTTTGCATGAAAGCCAAAGTTAAGAGACATTTTTATACTTCAAGTGATAGTTATGTGCATATTTGGAATATTTGGGAAAATATTTTTTGCATGAAAGCCTATATTTAAAGATTAAGAAGAATTTTTGTATTTCGAACTATTTCTATACTATTATCATAAGGGAAATATTTTAATAAAATTCTGGAGTTCAGATTAGAGTATTATCGATATTTTTATAGGAGCGTGTGGGTAAGGTGGGTTTGGAATTTTTTTAAGTTAACATCTAAATGTCTATTAACCGCTATCTGACAGAAAGTTTTAAACATCTGTTTGACATAGATTACTGTTTTTGTTTTACAATGTTGCCTATTTGCGTAATTAACTTATAAAAGAATGCTTAAAAAATTGTTATTAAAATTATTTCATTTCTTTTATTTACCATTGTGTAGGTTAGAATGTCGTGTGTTGTTCCACGCCAGATATTTATAAAAACGTTTTTTAATTTTCGAAAATATAATAGAATTCTGTGGTTCTGATTAGAATTTCCGATAACCCCTCAAGAGTTCTAAAATTTTGCGTAAAAGCTAATATTAAAAAAATTACGGGGTGTTTTCATATTTCAAGTTATTATGCATAAACAAAACGTTTGAGAAACTACTTTTTATTGGTTCCAGATAGCCTCTCAAGAATGTTGAAAGTTTGTATAATTAGATTTGGCATGAAAGCTTATATCTAAAAAATTAAGAGGAACTTTGTATTTCAACTGATTACTACTTTCAAAAGCAACATGTTAGAGAAAATATTTTAATAAAATTTTGGAATTCTCTTGAGAGTTCTAGATATCCTCCCAAAAGATAAAAAAACTGCATAATGAGATTTTGCACCAAAATTTATATTTCAAGTGGTTATGCATAAGCGAAGTATTGAGGAAATTATTTTAAGTGAATTTTGGAGTTCTGGTTAGAGTTCCCGATATCCCCTTAAATATCTTAGTGAAATTTTAGAGTTCTGTTTAAAATTCCTGATATCCCCTCAAAAGTTCTAAAGGTTTGCATAATGAGATTTTGTATAAAAGCTTTATTACAAAAGTTATGGGGATTTTTAATACTTCGAGTGAGTTCTGTACTATTAGCAATTGGGAAATATTTTAATAGAATTTAGTAGAGTTCTAGTTAACGTTCCCGATAACCCTTCAAGAGTTCTAAAGCTTATATTAAAGAATTAAGAGGAATTCTACATTTCAGGTGATTGCTATATGCATCAGCTAAGTATTTGAGAAATTATTTTAATGAAATTTTCGAGTTTTGATTGGAGTTATAGATAGCACTTCAGGAGCTTTATAAGTTTCCATAAGGAGATATTTTATTAAGGTTTATATTTCAAAAATTAAGGAGAATCTTTAAATATCCAGTCGCATTAGAGAAATATTTTAACAGAATTCTGGTATTTTGGTTAGACCTCCCAAAACCACCTGAACACTTCTGGATGTTTCCATAATAAGAAGAATTTTTATATTTCAAGTGATTGCTACTTTCATCTGTGAAATGTTTGGGAACAGACACAGACACAGACACCAACACAGACACAGACACAGACACAGACACATACACATACACATACACAGACACAGACACAGACACAGATACAGACACAGACACAGACACAGACACAGACACAGACACAGACACAGACACAGACACAGACACAGACACAGACACAGACACCGACACAGACACAGACACAGACACATACACATACACAGACACAAACACAGACACAGACACAGACACAGATACAGACACAGACACAGAAACAGACACAGACACAGACACATACACAGACACAGACACAGATACAGACGCAGACGCAGACGCAGACGCAGACGCAGACGCAGACGCAGACGCAGACGCAGACGCAGACGCAGACGCAGACGCAGACGCAGACGCAGACGCAGACGCAGACGCAGACGCAGACGCAGACGCAGACGCAGACGCAGACACAGTCACCGACACAGACACAGACACAGACACAGACACAGACACAGACACAGACACAGACGCAGACGCAGACGCAGGCGCAGGCGCAGACGCAGACACAGACACAGACACAGATACAGACACAGACACAGAAACAGACACAGACACAGACACAGACACAGACACATACACAGACACAGACACAAACACAGACACAGACACAGACACAGACACAGACACAGACACAGACACAGACACAGACACAGACACAGACACAGACACAGACACAGATACAGACGCAGACGCAGACGCAGACGCAGACGCAGACGCAGACGCAGACGCAGACGCAGACGCAGACGCAGACGCAGAAGCAGACGCAGACGCAGACGCAGACGCAGACGCAGACGCAGACGCAGACACAGTCACCGACACAGACACAGACACAGACACAGACACAGACACAGACACAGACACAGACGCAGACGCAGGCGCAGGCGCAGACGCAGACGCAGACACAGACACAGACACAGATACAGACACAGACACAGAAACAGACACAGACACAGACACATACACAGACACAGACACAGATACAGACGCAGACGCAGACGCAGACGCAGACGCAGACGCAGACGCAGACGCAGACGCAGACGCAGACGCAGACGCAGACGCAGAAGCAGACGCAGACGCAGACGCAGACGCAGACGCAGACGCAGACGCAGACACAGTCACCGACACAGACACAGACACAGACACAGACACAGACACAGACGCAGACGCAGGCGCAGGCGCAGACGCAGACGCAGACTCAGACACAGACAACGATACAGACACCGACACAGACACAGACACAGACACAGACACAGACACAGACACAGACACAGACACAGACACAGGCACAGGCACAGGCACAAACACAGACACAGACACAGGCACAGACGTAGACCCAGACGCAGGCGCAGGCGAAGACGCAGACGCAGACGCAGACGCAGACGCAGACGCAGACGCAGACGCAGACGCAGACACAGGCACAGGCACAGGCACAGGCACAGGCACAGGCACAGGCACAGACACAGTCACAGACACAGACACAGACACAGACTCAGACACAGACGTAGGCGCAGACGCAGACGCAGGCGCAGACGCAGACGCTGGCGCAGATACAGACACAGACACAGAAACAGACACAGGCACAGACACAGACACAGACACAGACACAGACGCAGACGCAGGCGCAGACGCAGACGCAGACACAGACACAGGCACAGACACAGGCACAGGCACAAACACAGGCACAGACAAAGGCACAGACGTAGACCCAGACGCAGGCGCAGGCGCAGACGCAGACGCAGATGCAGATGCAGACGCAAACGCAGAGGCAGGCGCAGGCGCAGACGCAGACGCAAACGCAGACGCAGACGCAGACGCAGACGCAGACGCAGACGCAGACGCAGACGCAGACGCAGACGCAGACGCAGACGCAGACGCAGACGCAGACGCAGACGCAGACGCAGACGCAGACGCAGACGCAGACGCAGACGCAGACACGAACACAGACACGAACACGGACACGGCCAAAAGTTGTAAAATAAGCTAATAAGTCGATTTAACGTGAAAAAAGTCGATTGCATAACCTTCTATACCTATATATGTTTATGTAGGTTGAAAGGTAAAAATTAAGAGGAATTTTATATTTCAAGTGATTACTATATGCATAAGCGAAATATTTGCAATAGTATATTTAGTATCAAGAACAGTAAGGGACGTTTACCGGTCGACGGCCATGTTTAGTGGCTGAGCGACAGTGAAGTATCAATTTAGCCGGAGACCGCTACAACCCTTAATGCTCGTGATGCTCATACTGTTTTGCGCGATTGTATGAAATTTACCACAATTGAAATTATTTAATTTCTACTAAATAAACGAAAACTGTAAAGAGACGTTTTAAATAGAAATGTCAAAATTTGTTGTTCCTATTGTTGTGAAATATAGTACTATATATATAATTTTACGTTGGTAAGTAAAAGACGTCGGTAAGTAAAATCTCACCGACGAGTTGGGCCTCGCAACCAGTAAACATATCCTACTGTCTCGGAAACAGAGATGGTAAATAAACGAAAAGGCCCAATCGTGCAAAATAGTAGTATATTAAGTACACAGACACAGACACAGATACAGACGCAGACGCAGACGCAGACGCAGACGCAGACGCAGACGCAGACGCAGACGCAGACGCAGACGCAGACGCAGACGCAGACGCAGACGCAGACGCAGACGCAGACGCAGAAGCAGACGCAGACGCAGACGCAGACGCAGACACAGACACAGACACAGACACAGACACAGACACATACACAGACACAGACACAGACACAGACACAGACACAGACACAGACACAGACACAGACACAGACGCAGACGCAGGCGCAGACGCAGACGCAGACTCAGACACAGACAACGATACAGACACCGACACAGACACAGACACAGACACAGACACAGACACAGGCACAGGTACAGGCACAGGCACAGGTACAGGCACAGGCACAAACACAGACACAGACACAGGCACAGACGTAGACCCAGACGCAGGCGCAGGCGAAGACGCAGACGCAGACGCAGACGCAGACGCAGACGCAGACACAGGCACAGGCACAGCCACAGACACAGTCACAGACACAGACACAGACACAGACTCAGACACAGACGTAGGCGCAGACGCAGACGCAGGCGCAGACGCAGACGCTGGCGCAGATACAGACACAGACACAGAAACAGACACAGGCACAGACACAGACACAGACACAGACACAGACACAGGCACAGGCACAAATACAGGCACAGACAAAGGCACAGACGTAGACCCAGACGCAGGCGCAGGCGCAGACGCAGACGCAGATACAGATGCAGACGCAAACGCAGAGGCAGGCGCAGGCGCAGGCGCAGACGCAGACGCAAACGCAGACGCAGACGCAGACGCAGACGCAGACGCAGACGCAGACGCAGACGCAGACGCAGACGCAGACGCAGACGCAGACGCAGACGCAGACACGAGCACAGACACGAACACGGACACGGCCAAAAGTTTTAAAATAAGCTAATAAGTCGATTTAGCGTGAAAAAAAGTCGATTGCATAACCTTCTATACCTATATATGTTTATGTAGGTTGAAAGGTAAAAATTAAGAGGAATTTTATATTTTAAGTGATTACTATATGCATAAGCGAAATATTTGCAATAGCATATTGAGTATCAAGAACAGTAAGGGACGTTTACCGGTCGACGGCCATGTTTAGTGGCTGAGCGACAGTGAAGTCTCCAATTTAGCCGGAGACCGCTACAACCCTTAATGCTCGTGATGCTCATACTGTTTTTGCGCGATTGTATGAAATTTACCACAATTGAAATTATTTAATTTCTACTAAATAAACGAAAAGTGTAAAGAGACGTTTTAAATAGAAATGTCAAAATTTGTTGTTCCTATTGTTGTGAAATATAGTACTATATATATAATTTTACGTTGGTAAGTTAAAGACGTCGGTAAGTAAATCTCACCGACGAGTTGGGCCTCGCAACCAGTAAACATATCCTACTGTCTCGGAAACAGATATGGTAAATAAACGAAAAAGCTCAATCGTGCAAAATAGTAGTATATTAAGTACACAGACACAGACACAGATACAGACGCAGACGCAGACGCAGACGCAGACGCAGACGCAGACGCAGACGCAGACGCAGACGCAGACGCAGACGCAGACGCAGACGCAGACGCAGACGCAGACGCAGACGCAGACGCAGAAGCAGACGCAGACGCAGACGCAGACGCAGACGCAGACGCAGACACAGACACAGACACAGACACAGACACAGGCACATACACAGTCACAGACACAGACACAGACACAGACACAGACACAGACACAGACACAGACACAGACGCAGACGCAGGCGCAGACGCAGACGCAGACTCAGACACAGACAACGATACAGACACCGACACAGACACAGACACAGACACAGACACAGACACAGACACAGGCACAGGTACAGGCACAGGCACAGGTACAGGCACAGGCACAAACACAGACACAGACACAGGCACAGACGTAGACCCAGACGCAGGCGCAGGCGAAGACGCAGACGCAGACGCAGACGCAGACGCAGACGCAGACGCAGACGCAGACACAGGCACAGGCACAGCCACAGACACAGTCACAGACACAGACACAGACACAGACACAGACTCAGACACAGACGTAGGCGCAGACGCAGACGCAGGCGCAGACGCAGACGCTGGCGCAGATACAGACACAGACACAGAAACAGACACAGGCACAGACACAGACACAGACACAGACACAGACACAGGCACAGGCACAGGCACAGGCACAAATACAGGCACAGACAAAGGCACAGACGTAGACCCAGACGCAGGCGCAGGCGCAGACGCAGACGCAGACGCAGACGCAGACGCAGACGCAGACGCAGACGCAGACGCAGACGCAGACGCAGACGCAGACGCAGACGCAGACGCAGACGCAGACGCAGACGCAGACGCAGACGCAGACGCAGACGCAGACGCAGACACGAACACAGACACGAACACGGACACGGCCAAAAGTTGTAAAATAAGCTAATAAGTCGATTTAACGTGAAAAAAGTCGATTGCATAACCTTCTATACCTATATATGTTTATGTAGGTTGAAAGGTAAAAATTAAGAGGAATTTTATATTTCAAGTGATTACTATATGCATAAGCGAAATATTTGCAATAGTATATTGAGTATCAAGAACAGTAAGGGACGTTTACCGGTCGACGGCCATGTTTAGTGGCTGAGCGACAGTGAAGTCTCCAATTTAGCCGGAGACCGCTACAACCCTTAATGCTCGTGATGCTCATACTGTTTTTGCGCGATTGTATGAAATTTACCACAATTGAAATTATTTAATTTCTACTAAATAAACGAAAACTGTAAAGAGACGTTTTAAATAGAAATGTCAAAATTTGTTGTTCCTATTGTTGTGAAATATAGTACTATATATATAATTTTACGTTGGTAAGTAAAAGACGTCGGTAAGTAAAATCTCACCGACGAGTTGGGCCTCGCAACCAGTAAACATATCCTACTGTCTCGGAAACAGAGATGGTAAATAAACGAAAAGGCCCAATCGTGCAAAATAGTAGTATATTAAGTACACAGACACAGACACAGATACAGACGCAGACGCAGACGCAGACGCAGACGCAAACGCAGACGCAGACGCAGACGCAGACGCAGACGCAGACGCAGACGCAGACGCAGACGCAGACGCAGACGCAGACGCAGACGCAGACGCAGACGCAGAAGCAGACGCAGACGCAGACGCAGACGCAGACACAGACACAGACACAGACACAGACACAGGCACAGACACAGACACAGACACAGACACAGACACGGACACCGACGCAGACACAGACACAGACGCAGACGCAGGCGCAGACGCAGACGCAGACTCAGACACAGACAACGATACAGACACCGACACAGACACAGACACAGACACAGACACAGACACAGGCACAGGTACAGGCACAGGCACAGGTACAGGCACAGGCACAAACACAGACACAAACACAGGCACAGACGTAGACCCAGACGCAGGCGCAGGCGAAGACGCAGACGCAGACGCAGACGCAGACGCAGACGCAGACGCAGACGCAGACACAGGCACAGGCACAGCCACAGACACAGTCACAGACACACACAGACACAGACTCAGACACAGACGTAGGCGCAGACGCAGACGCAGGCGCAGACGCAGACGCTGGCGCAGATACAGACACAGACACAGAAACAGACACAGGCACAGACACAGACACAGACACAGGCACAGGCACAGGCACAGGCACAGGCACAAATACAGGCACAGACAAAGGCACAGACGTAGACCCAGACGCAGGCGCAGGCGCAGACGCAGACGCAGATGCAGATGCAGACGCAAACGCAGAGGCAGGCGCAGGCGCAGGCGCAGACGCAACGCAACGCAGACGCAGACGCAGACGCAGACGCAGACGCAGACGCAGACGCAGACGCAGACGCAGACGCAGACGCAGAAGCAGACGCAGACGCAGACACGAACACGGACATAGACACGGACTCGGACACGGCCAAAAGTTGTAAAATAAGCTAATAAGTCGATTTAGCGTGAAAAAAGTCGATTGCATAACCTTCTATACCTACATATGTTTATGTAGGTTGATAGGTAAAAATTAAGAGGAATTTTATATTTCAAGTGATTACTATATGCATAAGCGAAATATTTGCAATAGTATATTGAGTATCAAGAACAGTAAGGATGAGCGACAGTGAAGTCTCCAATTTAGCCGGAGACCGGTACAACCCTTAATGTTCGTGATGCTCATACTGTTTTTGCACGATTGTATGAAATTTACCACAATTGAAATTATTTCATTTCTACTAAATAAACGAAAAGCGAAAAG
Source organism: Vesta saturnalis (assembly GCA_036346205.1). Taxonomy (NCBI): domain Eukaryota; kingdom Metazoa; phylum Arthropoda; class Insecta; order Coleoptera; family Lampyridae; genus Vesta; species Vesta saturnalis. Next base: position 6,237,943 of record JARFJB010000821.1, read on the forward strand.
AGACGTTTTAATGTCAAAATTTGTTGTTCCTATTGTTGTGAAATATAGTACTATATATAATTTTACGTTGGTAAGTTAAAGACGTCGGTAAGTAACATCTCACCGACGAGTTGGGCCTCGCAACCAGTAAACATATCCTACTGTCTCGGAAACAGATATGGTAAATAAACGAAAAAGCTCAATCGTGCAAAATAGTAGTATATTAAGTACACAGACACAGACACAGATACAGACGCAGACGCAGACGCAGACGCAGACGCAGACGCAGACGCAGACGCAGACGCAGACGCAGACGCAGACGCAGACGCAGACGCAGACGCAGACGCAGACGCAGACGCAGACGCAGACGCAGACGCAGACGCAGACGCAGACGCAGACGCAGACGCAGACGCAGAAGCAGACGCAGACGCAGACGCAGACGCAGACACAGACACAGACACAGACACAGACACAGACACAGACACAGACACAGACACAGACACAGACACAGACGCAGACGCAGGCGCAGACGCAGACGCAGACTCAGACACAGACAACGATACAGACACCGACACAGACACAGACACAGACACAGACACAGACACAGGCACAGGTACAGGCACAGGCACAGGTACAGGCACAGGCACAAACACAGACACAAACACAGGCACAGACGTAGACCCAGACGCAGGCGCAGGCGAAGACGCAGACGCAGACGCAGACGCAGACGCAGACGCAGACGCAGACGCAGACACAGGCACAGGCACAGCCACAGACACAGTCACAGACACAGACACAGACACAGACTCAGACACAGACGAAGGCGCAGACGCAGACGCAGGCGCAGACGCAGACGCTGGCGCAGATACAGACACAGACACAGAAACAGACACAGGCACAGACACAGACACAGACACAGACACAGACACAGGCACAGGCACAGGCACAGGCACAAATACAGGCACAGACAAAGGCACAGACGTAGACCCAGACGCGCAGGCGCAGACGCAGACGCAGACGCAGACGCAGACTGCAGACGCAGACGCAGACAAGACGCAGACAGCGACGCAGGACATCAGGCCAGACCAGACACAGACACAGACGCAGACGCAGACGCAGACGCAGACGCAGACGCAGACACAGACACGATACAGACACCGACACAGACCAGACCAGCCAGACACAGACACAGGCACAGGTACAGGCACAGGCACAGGTACAGGCACAGGCACAAAACAGACAACACAGGCACAGACGTGACCCAGACGCAGGCGCAGGCGAAGACGCAACGCAGACGCAGACGCAGACGCAGACGCAGACGCAGACGCAGACATTTTATTTACAGGCACAGCCACAGCAAGTCGAAAATTTGACAATCAGAATAGTACTCAAGACACAGACGTAGGCGCAGACGCAGACGCAGGCGCAGACGCAGACGCTGGCGCAGATACAGACACAGACACAGAAACAGACACAGGCACAGACACAGACACAGACACACACATGCTCTGAGCCAACTGGCGCGAGGCACAATTACGGCACAATGACAATAGACACACGTAACCAGACGCAGGGCAGCGCAGACGCAGACGCAGATGCAGAGCAGACGCAAACGCAGATTGCAGTCGCATGTCGGCAAAAGACGCAAACGCAGACGCAGACGCAGACGCAGACGCAGACGCAGACGCAGACGCAGACGCAGACGCAGACGCAGACGCAGGCGCAGACGCAGACCAGACACACAACACGAACACGGACACGGCCAAAAGTTTAAAATAAGCTAATAAGTCGATTTAGCGTGAAGAAAGTCGATTGCATAACCTTCTATACCTATATGTTTATGTAGGTTGAAAGGTAAAATTAAGAGGAATTTTATATTTAAGTGATTACTATATGCATAAGCGAAATATTTGCAATAGTATATTGAGTATCAAGAACAGTAAGCGGACGACGCGACGCATGAGGCTGAGCGACAGTGAAGTCTCAATTAGCCGGAGACCGCTACAACCCTTAATGCTCGTGATGCTCATACTGTTTTCGCGATGTATGAAATTTACCACAATTGAAATTATTTAATTTCTACTAAATAAACGAAAAGGAAAGAGACGTTTAAATAAATGTCAAAATTTGTTGTTCCTATTGTTGTGAAATATAGTACTTATATATAATTTTACGTTGGTAATAAAGACGTCGGTAAAAATCTCACCGACGAGTTGGGCCTCGCAACCAGTAAACATATCCTACTGTCTCGGAAACAGGATGGTAAATAAACGAAAAGCCAATCGTGCAAATAGTATATTAGTCAGCACAGACACAGATACAGACGCAGACGCAGACGCAGAGAACGCAACGCAGATTAGACGCAGACGCAGACGCAGACGCAGACGCAGACGCAACGCAGACGCAGACGCAGACGCAGACGCTAGACGCAGACGCATGACGCAGACGCAGACGCAGACGCAGACGCAGACGATATTAGACAGCAGACGCAGACGCAGACACGAACACAGACACGAACACGGACATAGACACGGACTTTACACGGCCAAAAGTTGTAAAATAAGCTAATAAGTCGATTTAGTGAAAAAGTCGATTATAACCTTCTATACTACATATGTTTAATGTAGTTGTAAGTAAAATTAAGAGGAATTTTATATTTCAAGTGATTACTATATGCATAAGCGAAATATTTCGAAACAGTATATTGAGTATCAAGAACAGTAAGGATGAGCGACAGTGAAGTCTCAATTTAGCGAGACCGGTACATTTTAATGTTCGTGATGCTCATACTGTTTCCATTGTATGAAATTTAACAATTGAAATTATTTAATTTCTACTAAATAAACGAAAATCGAAAAGAGACGTTTTAATGTCAAAATTTGATTTTTTTGGGTGAAATATGATATATAATTTTACGTTGGTATTAAAGACGTCGTAGAACATCTCACCGACGAGTTGGGCCTCGCAACCAGTAAACATATCCTACTGTCTCGAAACAGATATGGTAAATAAACGAAAAGGCTCAATCGTGCAAAAAAGTATTTTAATGGCATTTGCATAATCATATTTTCCATGAGTGCTTGTATTAAATGAATTAAGGTTACCTTTAAAAAAAATTCATTTTTATAATCAAATTTGGAATATTTTCTTGGCGGAACTATGTTTATCGTTTATCAAGGACTCTAGAACTCTTTGGGGCGCCTAGAACTGCAATTACCTTTATAAAATTTTGGAAATGGGGGCTAATTTAAATTAGCCAGTACTACCTTTATTGATATACATGTATATATATATATATATATATATATATATATATATATATATATATATATATATATATATATATATATATAAGCTGGCTTTTCAAGAAAATATGGTTCAAGCATGAATCAATCATCAGTGGAGGCGCGTCTTTTAGGGCCATATAGATAATCAAAGGAATATTATTGTAGTGAAATCATCTGAGTATGTACGTTCTATTAGACTGTAACATTGTTATATTAACTTTATTTTAAATTGCACCTTAAAAGGTTCGCTTTATATTCAAAGTATTAAGTGTGTAAATAAAAAAAAACAATTTGGCATATGTTATAATTTATGAATTTCGATCACTTTTACATACAAAAACTGTCGATTGTATCAAAATGGGTTTATAGCATGTGTCTGGCGGTATTACAATTTATAAAAGTAAAGAAATACGTCCCAAAATTCGCCTTTACAACACCCTAATAATAAAAAAAGAGAAAAAAAATTAAAATGTCGAAAAAGAAATAAGACATAAGGCAAATAACTCCAGGTGTTTATGATCAGATGATACTTGATCCTTAATACATTGTTAAACGCCATCTGCTCGAAAGTGTGCTCTAGTTTACACCCCCAACCCCTAAACAGTTAAATATCGGGTTGCAAATATTACCTTGTGTTAAAAGCAATACTAAGTGTTTTTTTTTTATTTATTCCATACCACATTTCGACACTAATATTCGTAATAAAAATTTATAAGTAAGTGATTCACGCGCCCTCTTTATCCTATATTCAAATATTTGTTGTCAATATTGATTGTTCGTATTGAACGTGTATTGACAGAGAAGAGTATTAATAAATATTGATGATGGCGCTTATCATCTGTAAGCACTTTCGTTTACGTTTGTTACTTTAAAACGTCATCACCCATTCATTGAATACAATTTCGTCATTCATAAATATTTAATTTTAAACTGCGTCATTTTTAGAGAGATACAGCTCGAAATAGAATTTCCATTTCATAATCTAATTATTTTAGACAATAATAAATGAACGAGTACTTCAAAAATGATATAATTAAACCAGGCACAAATAAAAACAAATTTAAAATGTTTAAATTAAGCATTACCGTAGAACGGGGTAACTTTGGGACACTTTTTGAAGATTTGTATGTCTTCTGTCAATACTTATCAAGCTAATTCGCTGAGACTGTGGTTTTATATTAAGTTGACCATCCTTTTTGGACATGTCTTTATTCTACAAGTAATGCCTTCTAACGGTAACCCAATCTCACCCCATTTTTTGGGGAAACTTTGGGACAGTATTATTTTTCGCTTTGAAAGACTAGGAAAAATCAATTTGTCCCAATGTTAGAAATCAGTCGTTTATTATGCACGTTTGAGCAGGGCGCCCGTGTGCAAAAATAATTTTCCCGACCCCTAACTTCTGATTAACCATGTAATGTGAGAATAGTAAATTGTATTCCGGAAAAATAAGTCAGCAGGAACTTATAAATTAACATGGATAGATATGTATCCTTAACAACATAACATAACCCTCACGCCATTCCCTTGCGGGGTAGACAAAACAATCCCTGCTTCTTATTTATTTTTGATTTACAATCTTTCTCCATGCTTTCCTATCTCTTGCATACCTCCCTAGCTTCCGCAAGATTCAAACATTATCTCTGACATGTCCTTTTATTTTTAAAACTCCTGATCTTTCTTTCCTTTATCATACATTCTACTACATTCAGCCAAGTTTAACGCCGCCTACCAGGCCCGGCTTTACCTCTAATCTCACCCACATATATTTACTTCGTTAATCTTGCCTTGTTCATTCTCTCAATGTGACCAACGTCATGTACTACCTTTATATCTATCCATCATTGTCTTCTCCTCGCCACACTCCCTTATTACACACTCATTCTTTATCTTATCTCTTCTCGTTTTATCACATGCGCTTCTCAGGAATCTCATGCCCACGGCATTTATTTTTCTTTTGTGCTTTTTTTGACATATCCATGTCTTACTTCCATACAGCACTGATGATACAAACACGCTACTATAGATTGCTCGTTTAACATCTAGGCTCCTGTCTGCGTTTCTCATTATCGTCCACATACTTCCAAACATTGCCCTGCCAGCATTGACCCTTCTTCCAATCTCGCCATCCATTGTACCATCTGCAGTAAACATTCTACTCAGATACACCAACTCGTCCACTTGTTCCACAATTTCATTTTGCAGAGTAAATACTCTATTCTCCTTTTCACCTTTAGTTTACCTTTAGGTCCAGGATCTCACAGACTGTATCAAACTTCCTCAGAGCAGTTTGTAGCTCATCCGCACTGTCACTTAAGACTGTGTCATCTGCATACACCAGAACTCGTACATTTACGTCACCAACCATTACACCATTTGTATCGGTACATCCTTGCCTAATATATTTATCCATGTATACATTGAACAACCACGGTGACATGACACAGCCTTGTCGCACTCCGTACTCAATATTAAAGTATTCACTCACACTTCCTCTCACCCTAACATGTGCCCGGCTACCGTTGTATACTGCTGTTATTCCGTTTATTAGACCTTTACTTACGCTATATTCATTTATTATTTCCCACAGCTTCTCCCTATTCACCTGTCATATGCTTTCTCCAGATCTACAAACGCACAGTACAGCTTCCTTTTTACACTTAAACACTTTTGATCACCTTCACCTGTTGGAGAGCAACCATCTGATGAAGACGTCCTCTCCCTGGCATGAAGGCCGCCCTGCATATCCCAAATCTTAGTTTGTGTAGTTTCTCGTACTCTATCAATCAATATTCTTCCAAATACTTTACCAGGTACACTGAGCAATCACTCTTGTTCCCTTTACCCTTATGGTAATACAATGATAGCACTCTATTCCAATCACTCGGTACTTTTTCATACTTAAGGCACGCATTGAAAATTTCACACAATCTTCTTATAAGCTTTGCACCTCCGTATTTTTGCATTTCACCAGTGATTTCATCTACGCCTGCTCCTTTATCATTTTCCAACCTTCCTACCGTTTCCTCTACCTTATTTATCCCAATATCCTTCTCAGTTTTGTTCACCATTCCTTCTACATTCAGTCTTGTTTTCTTTACTACTTACTTCACAATTGTCCCATACTATTTCGTTGCTCGCATTCATCACTCCTGCAGCGTTCTGTTTTGGGCCTCAATTTGTATTTTTGACCCATTTCCAGAAGAGTTTCTTGTTTCCGTCAAAATCATTCTGCATTTTTTCTCCTTCCACTTTACCAGGTACACTGAGCAAGCTTATTCCTTTGCAGTTCTTGCGATCACTCTTGTTCCCCTTGCCCTTATACAGTGGTACAATGATCGCGTTTTCAAATCCCTCGGCACTTTTCCACCCTTAAGGCATACATTGAATAATTCACACAATCTTCGTATAAGCTTTGCACCTCCGTACTTTAGCATTTCACCCGTGATTTCATCTACGCCTTTTTAGGTCACGTTTTGTATTTTTGACTCATTTCCAGAAGAGTTTTTTGTTTCTCTCAAAATCATTCTGCATTTTCTATCCTTCACTGTCTCCTTTGCTTCTTTGTTTCTTAATATGTACATCTCATACAATCGCCTTTTCTCAGTGTCATTTTTTGCAGCAATCATTGCCATGTACGCATCTTTTTCTTACATACTTGCTTTTTACCGATTCATTCCACCGAGCACATTTTTCTGTCTATCTACAGTCACTCTTCCACATATCTGCACGGTACAATTGACAACACAGTTTTTCAAGCTTATGCATGCACTTTCAATGTCAGTGTCTTTTATTTGTTCCTGCCACACTGTTTGGTTCATACTCAACTCTTTACTCACAGCATCTGCGTATTTCATTCTCGCACCACTATCTACTAGTTTGATTACCCTAATTCTCGATGCACATTCCGATCCGCGCATTACTTTTTGTCTCTCACCAGGTTTCTAAGTCGTTCATCATACACTATCAAGTCAATCATACTTTTAGATTCGCCTCTTTGCCATGTACACATATGCACATTTTTGGGTTTGCCATGTTTGACCATGGCTGTTAGTAGGAAGTCGTGGAGTTTGGGTGCAGAAATTATTGTGTTTGGAAGAACGGTCTCTCGCCGGGGTGCAATAAGACTACCTATGTGCGTCCTCTTCTTCCTATTGGCATCCTGTGATGACCTGCATCTTGTTAACTGGATGCGGTCTTTGTGTCCTGTCCTCTACGTGTAACTGGTCCTGATGTGTCCTGTCCTCTGCGTGTGGCTCGTCTACGTTTCTTATCGGTGGTGGCTGTTCCTTAGTTGTGTTCGCTCGGTGCTGACGTAGATGTATTCTGTATTTTCGTGTATATGTGTGGCTGGTTCTTCCTGATGATCTGCTGGTCTCCGGATTCTTTTTCGTTAAGTTGCTTAACCGCTTCTTATTTTACGTTATGTGCCTTTAGCGGTGACAACTGCCTTTTTCGAAACGAGGACCTGGAGTGGATCATTGATGAAAGTTGATTTGCTTTTATACGCGCTCACGATCCTCTCTGTTGAAAGATTCGACTAAGGGGAAAATGGCTATTCGCTCCAGAGGGGTACCTACAAACGCAAACGTTTACCTAGATTATAACCGATTCAAGAGTGTTCATCAATAGCTTTAAATAACGTTAATACAGAACAAAAATGTATCATGGCAACGAGTTTGACTTTTTGATTTGTAATACATGTCTATAAACGTGAATTAAGGATGTTATAGTAGAACGTGTTCTATCTGAAAAAATATGGTTATCGCGTTTTCATAAAATGTAAAGGTTCTCAATTCCTGCAAAATTAAAAAAAAATTGGATTGTTGTGTCATCTGTCAAAATCAGTACATGGTTTGAAAATATTACATAAGGTCTGGTTCCTAAAGCACTCAGTATAACGTATTGTGTGGTTTACTGAAGGAATAGAAATAGTTAGCAGAAATGTAATAAATTTAACTCATTTTTAAACACATTTATTTACACATTTCCACATTGAACTTTACCTAATTACTGCTATTTATTTAAATTAATTTATTATATTAACGTAATCTAACGCTACAGGTAACATAACCTCGAATTTGAGTTTGATAATTTTTCCGTTAAAGACCACGTTGTCGATGAAATAAACTGAACTGAAACTGAAATTAACCTTAGGTTTGAATTTAAGAGACGACAAACTGCTTAACGGATTTATACACATTCCTTTTTCAACGAGCTTAACAAAGGCAATACCATTTTTGTAAAAAATAATACCAGCTGCTCCTTCGACCAAATTCTGCAAGTTTCACTGAGATCCCATGGTTACCTTCTGGTCATAATCTCCACTACTTACTGCAGCTACTAACTCTCCATTACCTGCAGATTCTGCTAATCTACATTTGGTTTTTACTCATGTCTTTACAGGTACATGTAAATCGTAAAAAGTTAGTGGAAGCTTACAGTAATTCTATATACTGTTCATCGAGTCATTAGAGCGGAGTTATCCTATTTGTAACATCGAACACCTGTCGGTAGAACAGTGGAAATTTATGTAGATAGTATACTGCATATAACTACTGCGTTCGAACTATATTTTTTGCTGTTTAAATTTAGGAGTATTTGACTAAATTTTTAGGGCCACCTATATTTAACAAAGCAACAGCAAGTAATTTTTCCCAAAGCTCTTAATTCGTCCTTGTATTTGCAGAGGAACAAAAACAGCTCTTATTTTGTTGTATGCATAAGGTATGTTACACAAAATAGTATTAAAATTTCAAACAAAATCTAAACATCGAATAAAATGTAGGGCATTACGTTTAAAATAAAGAAAGTTGATGTTGACTTCCGGTATAACCGTAAGTAACGGCAAATTGGAAATACTTAGTGTATAAAGACTGCTATCGAAGATCCCGAACTGCAAAGTTTCAGGAAATTATATAAATCGATATTTATAAACTGTTTAACTGATCGTTATTTGTTTTTGGATCATAATGATCAATCCATGTTTGAATGCTCACACTTTGAGTAATTTTTGACTATAGGGGCTGGAGGCTTTAGGCCTGAACGGGCTCAACCATCGTTTCGTTGGTAACAGAGGTGGCGGTTGTCCCCGCCGGTTTATCTAAACCTATTAGACGTCTAAGCTGAATGAAGCGATGACTAAACTTCGACTGACAGTCCAGCAACCGAAAATGAGCCATCCAACAAACCTAAAATGGCCAAGAATACGCAGTACTTCGTGGAAACCATCAGAAGCTCAAACGCACCCACGAAGAAATATTGGTAAGCTTCGACATCGTGTGCTTAACCACCAATGTGCCAGCGGCAATGCACTAACAATCATAAAAGACACACAACTGTCGGTAAACACAATAATGGAACTTCTGGCAATATTCACTAGAACAATATACATCCAAGTAAAATACAAATTCTACCAAGAGTTTGGGATGGCGATGGGTTCCCCACTATCACCCATAGTGAGAAATATATACATGGAAGACTTCGAAGGTCAAGCGAAATCCGAAAAAGTCAAGGATATGACTTAGATACGTGGATGATACCTTCGTAGTTTAGCAACACAGCATGCATAAGCTGGATGAATCCCTAGCCGCGTATTACGAACGTCCAATCACTACAAAAGTGTTAAGTTAGGCGTGGCAAGGTGCTTGTACGATAGAACTGAAAGAATATGCTCGAAACTAGAGACCTGAAAACAGAAAAAGAAAATATCGCTAAACACTAAGAAAATGGCCGCCCCGATGTAACACCTATCCTAAAGAAGGAAAGCGTAACCAAAATGCACTGCGGTAATCCATATATAGCAAGTACCTGGGACAAAATACGAAGGATAGGTAGCAAATACCTTCAAATCCACATGAGCGCTCAGGGGAATACTAACCAAAACCAAACTACCTGATGATGACCAAAATTTCAAGAATTGTACATACAACCCACCATGCGAATGTGGTCAATCATGCGTAGGAGAGAGCAGTAGACTATTCAAAGTGAGAACTCAGGATTACAAGAATGATATTCTCAAAGTCCAAACAAAAGGATCAAGAATCGCCAAACATCTCTGAAACGAAGACCACTGAATCCAATGGGATAACATACAGATAATAGTAAAGGACGAGAATACGACTCGCCGAAAACTCAAAGAAGCCATTTTCATCGCACTGGTAGAAAATCCGATAACTCAAACCCTCGGGGATTCCAATAATGCGCAAAGAGCTTAGGCGTAATACATAAGTTACTGCACAACATATGTATATATATATATATATATATATATATATATATATATATATATATATGTTTCTATTTAGATTTCCACAAATATTAATGTTTAAATAAGACATTTTCTCTCGGAAAGTTGTGTAAATAAATGTAAAAATTGATTCTAAAAAATATATATTGGATCACTCAGAGGCTCAGCGGTTGAAGTACCATACTAGTAAGTGAAGGTACCAAGTTTGAATCGAATAGTAGTCAAGTGCTTTAGAAAAAAATCATAGTAAATGTACCAAGCATGATGACGGAAGCAGACTCTGCTTTCGAAGCGTCGCGTTGCAAAAAAAATTGTGTAAGTAGGTAAATCAACTCAACGAACAAAGCTCGAAAACGAGCTTTGTCGAATGAACTGAAAGCCATAGAAATGTCGCAAAAGGAGGTATGGTGTCACTCCTACTTTGGACGCTTCTGATCGACGATCTATTAACTCCGTTGACAAAGGGGTACGCTAACGATCTAGCTATCGTAATCAAAGGCTCGACATAGTAGTATACAGATGGGTCAAAACAAATAGATGGTAAAACAGGGATAAGTAGTAGCGGCTCTACTTCCATCATTATTGAGTTCCTGGAGGTCTATGGCATGTACCTCTACACCCTCAAAAACCTAGAAATAGGAAAAGTGAGACAATGGTTGATATTTTCAGTCAAAAAAATTGCTCACGTACGACTCTAAACGAATCTAAGTACATCTGTAAATTTGAAACAACTAGCAATCCCAAACCATGCAACACTATGGTTGATGCCGGGGCATTCAAACATTGAAGGCAATAATAAGACAGATGAGTTGGCAAAACAGGTACCAGGCTGGCGCCAATAGAGCCAGAACCTTATTATGGACTGCAAAACGACATAAAACAGGCGATGAGCCTGGGGAAAGAGTCAAATAATGTCGTCTCACTACAGCAAGCCATGAAAGCTTCGCACGCGGCAAGATAGAACAACGGATCCTTCACAAATCAACTTTTCCTACAATATAATCTTAATAAGGTCGGTAAAGCTGAGAACGGTATATATCCGCTCTGTGGAGGCAGTCAAATCGGCGGAACATGTGACTGTAATGCTGCTGCTGCTGCTAGAAAAAGACACGTCTTCGCTAAGTATAGATTAACTCCAAATGAGATATGGGGACGACAGAGGAAGAAAAGGGAAATGTCAACGTGGTGAGGGTGGGCTGCTTGATCTTCCAAGCTCTTTCACCTAGAGTCATAGATTCCCAACGTACATACATTAAGTATAAGTATGTATACATGGTGGGATTAAGGATCGGTGCGGTCAGGGTAGCATCGGAAGAAACGGGGTTAGGGTTCTGAGGGTAAGATACTAACCCCAGCATTCGCCTAAATAGCCGCACATGGTGTGCATATGCTCAGTATCCATGCCGCTATACGTGTATGAGGAAAACCCGCTGAAAAAACCTCACATAGGGTAGACGGTACCGGGAATCGAACCCATTACCTCCCGAATGCTAAGCAGGTTGTGTTACCACAGGCCCACTAGCTCGGTATAGGGGACGAGAATTTCAGGGCATCTAAATCTCCTCTAAACACCAGTTAGGGAGTCGTAAAAATACTACGAGGATTAGATGCAATTCTGTGCCTTAGTCCTCCAACCAATACAAGTGGTATTTGGAGATCCACTTTGCGGAAATCTTTTTCATATCCAAATTGTAATTAACGGTATAGAAAATGTATTCATAGGAAAGGTCAACAATTGAATTCATTCATCCTGTAAATTAAGGTCTTGGAGAGTTTCAATGGTGTCTGAAGTAGACACTGAAATTGATCTTCACACGTTTTCCTTCTCTTAGGAAGGGCAATGGTCCCCCAGTGTCTTAATTCGATAAATTAATATTTGAATTTAACATGTTTCCTATAAATAAAAAGGTTGTATTACGAAAATTAGTGAAACTACACGTTAAACAATGTATTTGTTGCCATGGTAACAGTTTTTTTTTTGTTGGCAGGAAACTGTCAAGCTTAATTAGATACATATTTATAATATCCAATTTTAGAAGAAAAGTTGTATTATTTGAAATAATGGGTTATGAAAATTTCTTCTTAATATTTAATTAATTATCTAGGACACAGCAACAATTAAATTGAAGTTACAATCAAATATAGCATGTTGTTCGATTCAAGTGTATCAAATTTCTGTAATGTGTACACGATGTAGTGATCGCACGGTATACCTTTGTTCTTTTATAGTAGATGCTTAAATTATCCCTGACTGATGGTACGATTAAAACGAGATCAGGTATTTAGCAAGATCACATGGTGTACTCGAACCCAAGCACTTGTTAGTTAGGTCACGCAACGTGATCAAAGTAACCACCGTGAAGAAATCTTCGAGCTATAAATGTCATGATCAAAAAGCTACTACCGTTAAAATAGATCACGCCGATAAAACTCCAGTTTAACCCATTATAACAAATTTTAGGTTATGTATGTCAATGTATGTACAGACTGTCATTTAAAAATTAATGAATTTCCGCACCTCTTCATCCTTCTTTATCTTATAAACAAAGATCGATCACTTTTTTAAAGCAAGTTACGATTATGTGCAATGCTCAGGTGCGCGCTTCTTGTAAATTATGCAGCAATGTTGAAGTTTTTGAATTTTTAAAGAGCAACTGGACGAAGAAACGGAGTACGTGATTGTGATATTAATTTTAAGCGACTTTGGCGCAGTTTATAATTTTTTTCTTATTATCTAACGGTTTTAATCAAGAAATCCTTAACTGCATAACAATTGCTTCATTTTGACTGTCGACATTTTTTCTCCATTACCGCTAATCGTATCTGAAACACTTAAATTGTTACGTCACGTCTGACTTTTAAAATTTCATATTCAAAACATAAACTGGAGGGATCATAAAAAAAGCACCCGCTTTTTAAAGTTTATTGTATTCATAACGGGGTTATTGTTGTTTGTCACTCGTTATCATCACCATCGGCGCCTAAAGATGAAACCTAAGGAATTAGAAAAAAAGGGATAACAATCCTCGATGATTGCATGACAGCTGTTACAGGTGTAACCAACTTTTAATCGACTTTTTTTTTAATATCCAGCTCTTTAATTTTCATACTAGAATCAACTAAGATCAGTTCATATTCCGAAACGGAAAGTTGGTAGCGGATGCCACCTGTCATGGGCACGCGCCTCCACCTGGCCTTCTACTAGACGCTCCACAAACATCCGTCGACACGTGTGCAAACTACAACCCTGCGCATATCTGATCTAGACTTTGCCTTAACACGCAAATACGACAAATATCTCTTTTATACTACTCGTAATATGATCGTTTTATAACATTTTAAATTAGTGAGGTTAGGATTCATTCTAAATTGTATAACCGAGGGTAAATTGTAAATAAAAATATGTATTTGTGACACAAAAAAATAGGTTAACTTGTATTGACAACGTTGACAAAGTGAATAAGTTCGAAATTTTGATCATGATCAAACTCACATTTTGTTGATTTTCATAATATGCAGAAAATGTACAACACGAACTAGTGTTTCTTTGTTTGAAAGCAGTAAATTACATTTGTGAATCTTCTATTCAATTAAATCGTTCTACATATACCGATTAGAGCCTAAACGGACATAACTTATACGTCTTTAATATTGTATAAGTTGGCACTATTGCTTCCAAATTCGTAATCAATGTTTACAACATAATTTATAGTGTTAAATACGTTAGTAGGAAGTTCTGTTAGATTTATTCAACCAACATAAAAGAAATTGAGCACGACGCATCCGGAAACTATAATAAATATAAATATTCAGTTTCATGCCGGGAAATCGTCCCTCCACAACAAATGTTCGAAATATTATGGAAGAATGAGAGGAAAAGGTTGAATGGCCACATAAAAATTACGTAATTATTATTTTTAGCACATTTCCATAAGATACTTAAAACATGCACAATAGTGGCTATTTCTCCCATCTGTCTGTCCGCCTGTTCATCGGTTTGTCTGTTTGTCCATTCTGTTGGATGCTTTATCATCATATATTTATACTGTCTTCTATAAGATTAATTTCTTCGCTATTTGATTTCGTTTGGTCCCGAGGTTTCACCAAAAAAGGATTTTAGGCGACTCCTACACCGGGTGATCGGCTATGATATAACAGAAAAAAATAAGTAGTAAAAGTGACCCAAAAAAATTTTCAGGTTTAATGGCCGCTAGGGGGCGTATCGCACATGGTCAATTAGAAATATCGTCTTTTCTGTATATCTTAATTCGTTAAGTGTTACTGCAAATACAGTATTTGCAAAAATAAGCAGTGCCGTAAATGAAAATTGTATTTATTGTTTAATTTCTATAATTCAAACTTTCATAACGTGCACCGTTACTACGCGAGCAAACTTTATAACGATGTTGCAGATAGTTGACCAACTGATTATAACCATCGTATCTGAATTTGCTAAAAATAGGTGTTTATTTCTGGTAGATCTTCTAATTGAAAAAGAAATCAGGATCTTTGTTGTTATACAAGGTGGCGCATAATGACAGTTATGGTTTGAATGTTTTATAACTTTTTTATTTATTTATTTTTTCTGCTTTTTGTTCCAGATCCTGGTAAAGTAGAGTTGGGAAAGTAATAATGGAACGGTACACGATAGAACAATGGGCCAAAATCGTTGAACTTTATTTATCAAACCAACGGTCAGTAGTGTTAACGCAGCGTGTATATCGTCGATATTTTAATGTACGAACTGGACCTTCAGTGACAAGAGTAAATCGTTTAATAGCAAATTTTCGGCAACACGGTTCAGTAAGGAACCGCCTGGTGCCGGGAGACCACGTACGGCACACACAAATGAAAATATTGAACGTGTACGGGACAGTGTGCATGAAAACTGAGAAACATCGACAAGAAGACACTCGACGCAACTTCATCTGTCGCGAAGGTCCCTGCAGAGGATTTTGGGTACATTACATATGTTTCCTTTTAAAATCCAACTTGTTCAACAATTGAAGCCTACAGACCATCAGCATCGCCTTGATTATGCCATTATGTTTCAGGAAAAGGCAAGAGAAGATCCCGCTTTCATACACAATTTGATAATGAGCGACGAAGCTCATTTTCATTTAAACGGCTTCGTCAATAAGCAAAACAACAGGATATGGGCTACGGAGAATCCGAGAGTGGTTCATCAACGAGAATTACACCCACTTAAGTGCACTGTTTGGTATGGTGTATCGTCCGGACAGATGTTTGGTCCATATTTTTTTGAGAATGCAGCCGGTGGTGCACTTAACGTAACTGGTGCTCAATACCGCGCTATGTTGGAAAATTTTTTAATGCCAGCTGTAGCGAACCATCCAACAATATGGTTTCAACAAGACGGAGCCACGGCCCATACAGCAAGAGAAACAATGGGTCTGTTACGAGATATTTTCGGTGAACGCATTATTTCGCGCAGGAGCGACTTTAACTGGCCGTTGCGTTCACCAGATTTATCCGCTCCCGACTGTTTTCTTTGGGCTTATTTAAAAGAGCGAGTTTACGTTAATAAGCCAACAACTATCTGTCAACTGAAAACGAATATTCGCAATGAAATCCGAGCCATAACGCCCGCAATTTTGCGAAAAGTCATGGAAAATGTGTTAAAAAGAGCACGACTTTGCGAAGCAGAAAATGGCCACCACTTGCGAGATGTAATCTTTCATACTTAACTCATTGATATTCCCCATTTATTACTGTATTTATATTTATAATTTTCTTTGAAATAAAAAAAGTTATAACACATTCAAACCATAACTGTCATTTTGCGCCACCCAGTATTTAGATTAAATGTAGTTTGTCGAAAACTTCTTTTGGGAGACTGCACGACCCGATGAAGAATGCGTGCTTGGTTATTGTTAGTAAGAACTGTTCTCCGGCAACCTGAAGAGCGCTTATGTTGACAAAACACACTACCTATGCGACGAAATATTCCAACAATTGTTAAATATTACACATTTATTTGGGCCCTCTTTGTTGAATTCTTCTCGATATTGTGTTTTAAACTTGGGTCATATCGAGTTTCGTATGAGTGAAAATAATGCTCCACGTTAAACACTTTTTTCTTACTTATAAGAGTAATTTTCCCGATTATTTTTCCACTAGTGCAATATTAATATGACAATTAATGACTAAGCAAAATATGGAAAATGGATAATTAAATGTCCATAATTGACAGCATAAATACCCAAACTGGGCTGGGGAAATCAAATCTATGAATTAAATACACGAAACCTTCCCCATGGAATTCGTTATTACAACCATCCCCTCCACTTTTTGTGACGTCACAAGGCCGCCCACGTGGGGGGCGTGGTTTGACCTAGGTGCTAGCCTTGGAGATGACCTTGGGGTAGCCAGGTTCAGAACCAAATCTGCTTTAGTCAAGCTCAGAACCTAACCTACTCGGCGGAAATTTGAATTTGTATTCTAATATTCTGGGCCCCCTTGGCTGGAAATAGTATTCTAATAAAGGGGTCCTAATGCTAACTTGTAAGACAGGTATAGGAACTGTGTTAGGCTCTGCGGCCGCTTTTCGTGCCCTCCTTGACTGGAAATAGTATTTTAATAAGGGGCCCTAACACTATCTCATAAGACAGGTACAGGAACTTGTGTTAGGGTCTGCGCCGCCTTGTCGTGGCCCCTTGGCGCGAAATTTGAAATGGTACGGGGGCCATCACACTATCTCATAAGACAGGTATAGGAACTTGTGTTAGGGTCGGTGCCACTTATCGTGATCGCCTTGGCGGAAAATTTGAACTTGTTTATTTGTGGCGCCATCTAGTGGAATATTTCTAGGACTAATAAATAATTTCTGTAATAGAAGTGACTCCATCTAACGGTATATTTTTGCACGAAATTTGGATTTCACCTTGAGATTGTAAAAGACAACCTTCAACAGTATTTATATCGCATATACATACTAAATTACTTTACCTGTCTTTGATAGTGTTAAGGCTCCTTATTAGAATACCATTTCCAGCCAAGAGGGCTACGACAAGGGGCGCAGACCTTAACACAAGTTCCTATACCTTTCTTACAAGTTAGCATTAGGGCCCCATTATTAGAATACTATTTCCAGCCAAGGGGACGCAGACCCTAACATAAGTTCCTACACCTGTCTTACCAGTTAGCATTAGGGCCCCCTTATTATAACACAAATGCAAATTTCCCGCCTTCTTTGCTGCCACTGCACAAGAACTTTGATCTGAATGTCCAAAAATTAAACACCCGCAATTTCTGCTAGACTCCTAAAGAAATTAAACAATGAAAAGGGTTAAAATTAGTTCGAACTTGTGACCTCTCCCATCAGCATAGACTAAAAAATAATTGCTAATAAATTAGATACTCCAATTGGGACTTGACCTAAGTCGTGATGAAACAAAAGAAGGTAAATCTGATAGTAACTTCTGTTGAACTCCTGAAGAAATTTCATGATGAGAAGAAGATAATGTTAAATTTAGTTTCAATTTGTGATCTCCCCTTGTCACCACAGGCCCGGAATGAATTGCTGAAGACAATTAAATGACACGGTGGCTACCCCAATTGGAACTTATCAAAAAAGTCAAACACGAAAAAATTAAGATTGTTTGGCTCAATGGATTTTTGGAATCTTGGTCTCAATGAAAAGGTCTTCATTTACTCTATTTTTTGCATTACAATAGGTGCTGATATAGTTATTAGGCAAGCTCTGGTATAAAAAGGCTGATATAAACATTTGTAAACATAGTAGTTCTTCTCAAAACCTTTAAATGGAAAGGTGCGGCATTTTTAACACAGCAAGAAAGGATCAGAATCTGAAGAAACTGGCGAAAACTTCAGACCTCTACCTTCTTCTAAATTGAAAATATTTTCTAAACTAGTTTGATTCTGACCGATATGAGGCAGTAGTGTAATTAAATATAGAACTCCTTTCTAATGATTATTTATTAGATGATTAGAAAGGAATTTTATTATTGAATTGCCTCACATATTGAAGATGCTCAATACGTATCGCCCCTCTGGTAAGCAAAACTGCTGCTTGGACTTCTGCCACAGAAATAGGTACAGGGGTAGCACAATAGAATCATCGGGTTTGACGAAACTATATTTCAGTTAATACTACAGTTAGAATAGTAAATGACATGTCTATAGATAGACAAAATACTCAAGTTTTAGCACATTACAAATGTTTTATGTGGGCTCCTCGAGTCACACCACTGATGTGGCAACGATAGTCCAGTTCAGTCTATACACGCTGCAATGTGTCTCGGTCGATGCTGTTAACAGCATCACTAATGCGTCTTCTTAGTTCACCCAGTGTTGTAGGTAGTGGTGGTACGAAAACCTTGTCATTAATGTATCGCCACAAATAAAAACCTCAAGGTACGCACGGACCTCATTATGCCAGTGAAAGGAATCTCCATCTTGTTGGTAAATAAAATTGTAACATATCGAGGTATGACATACCGGTAACAGTTTTTTCACGAAATAAAAACGGTACATACACTTTTGTTCTGGATATGGCACAGAAAACATTCAATTTTTGAGAATCCCTTTCATGTTGGATAATGTCATGAGGATTATCCGGTCCCTATCCGAATGTTGTGACCTTGCCACAAATGAAATGTCGCTTCGTCGCTGAACACCAGACGGATGGCAAATTCGTCATCCTCCATTGCTTCCTGAATGTTAGTACAAAACTCAGTTCGCTTGACATAGTCGTCTGGTCGTAAACTTTGTACCATCTGTATACGATACGGTTTGAATTGCAATTGCTTCCGCAAAATTCTCCACACAGAATTCTGCGGAATACCAAGTTCACGACCTGCTTTACTGGTACACCTTTTGTCGAACGCACGGAACATTGTCTAACCGCATCCACTGTTGCGTCAGGCACTCGTGGTCTTCCGGTGATTTTACGTTTATCAACTACATATGTGGTCTTGAATTGTCGATACCATCGTAGAATGCTCTGATGACCTGGAAGATCAATTTCGTAGTCCCGTCGGAATGCACGTTGCACTGTAACATCGCACATTCTCTAACACACAAAACGCTTTCTGTTGACTTGGGCATACGCATGACAAGAAACATTCGGTGCGCGCGTTTTAAACTTGGAGGTAGTTGTTGTCTATAGACATGTCATTTACTATTCTATCTGTCATACTTACCGAATTATAGCTTTGCCAGACCCGATGATTCTTTTGTGCTAACCCGGTATTTATAAATTGGTTTAGTTAGAAAAACAATATCTTTCAAACTCCCCGATAAATAAAACTTCCTCCACGAGACAACTAAGAAAATTTTGCATCCTGCAAAGTAACCGAAAGATGTGCGGTGCATCTAAGTATTGGGAGAAATAGATCCCTTGTTGTTTCGAACGGCACCGCTTCAAGGGGTGGTACCTCATTTACTAAAAAAACTAATACTCTGCGCTGTTGAGAGGTTGAAAACAAAAGACCCGATAATTCCCAGTTATGGTCATCACCATAAAACAATGAAATGTAGTTCTTGTCGATCAAAGCAATGCGTTCGGTTGTTTTACCATCGAAATTGGTGTATACATAAAGTTTTTGGTTATTGCGGACTCAAATGATGACCAACGCCGCAACACTATAACGTTTAGTTCTTATCCAACAAGACCATGCGTTTGGTCGTTTTTGCTTAATGAAACTAAGAGTTAGATAAAGTTTGTGAAGATCTCCGGGCTCAAAATGATGATCAACGCCGTTAAATAACAAACTTTGTTCTACCTCAGCGATGTAATGAGCTTGACTAACGCAGTTGATGCATAAACAAATGTTTGGTCATGCTTTGGCCCAAAAGATGACCAGCACCGTAAAACAACAAATTTTCTTCATTTCGCATCAAGTAAATACGTTTCGCCGTTTTTCCAACAAAATTGATGAATAAATAAAGTTTTTGAGCATCCTTAGGCTCACAGGATGACCAACACCATGAAACCATAACATTTAGTTCCTGCCCATTGAGATTAGGAATTTGCATCTTTTCTCAAGGAAATTGACGTATAAACGTATTAAGCATCCTTGGACCCAAATACTGATCAATGCTTTAAAACTGTAAGAGGTATTTATCCAGTTGGTTGTTTTCCCATAGGAACTGGCCATTAAGTAAGGTTTTTGGGAGTCTTTGGCCCTCTAAACCCATAAGATTTAGTTCGTGCCTATTAAGACAATGCATTTTGAATTACTCAAGGGAATTGGCGAATAAAGTTATTGGGCATCATTAGTACCAAATGATGATCAAGGTCCTAAAACTAAGATTTTGTATTTGGTTGTTTTCCTAACGAAACTGGTGATTATATGCAGGCTTTGGGAACCTGGCTCCGTCAAACCATAACATTAGTTCTTCCCCATCGAGATCATGCGTTTGGAATTTTTGAAGGAAATTGGCGAATAAAGTTGTTCCACATGATGATCAACGCTCTAAAACTAGAAGATTTTGTATTTACCGGTCGAGGCGGTCAATTTAGTTTCTCAATGAAACTAGTGATTACACAAAGATTTTGGGAGTGTGTGGCCCTATTAAACCATAACATTTAGTTCTGGCTCATTGAGACAAAGCATTTGGAATTTTTCTCAAGGAAATTGGTAGATAAAGTTATTGGGCATCTTTGGTTATAAATGACAATCATCGCTATACAATTGTAACATTTTTATTTATTCATCGACGCAAAGGTTTGGTTTTTTTCCCAACTAAATTAGTGATTACACTTACACTTTTAGGGTATCTTTCGCCCCGAATGATTACTAACTCCGCAAAACCACAAATCGACCGTTTTTCCAATATGACTTATCTGAAATTATGTTTAGCAAAATATAACTCAGAAACTTAGTTTTAGGCCTTTAAATCAACCTGTTTTCTTTTTTTTAATTTGACAATAGCAAAGTCTGATCATAAAGGTTTCTTCAACTAATCTACAGTTAGTAAACTACTACAGCGCGATACGGTTATGAATAGTTTTGCCCTATAACTTGTGACTTGGGCAGGGCTGTGGAAAGAGATTTGAGGCGTGGTTTAGAATTGTATTCCACAGTAATCAACTGGAATGTGAGACACACACACGTTTTAGAAGTCGGTTTGTTTGATTATATATCCACACGGACGGACAGATATTACAATCTCAAAAAGTACCTCAAGCGAAAGTTTTCTATTTTCTAATACGGAAATTCGGGTTTTGTATATCGTCTACGATTACTCTTTAAACTTGTCAGTTTGTATGGAGCTCCTCAATTGTCTCTTCAATCATCATTTAAGGGTACGGAAATTCTTGATGATATCAGTACCACATGAAGCTATAAACCATTTTGTAAGCTTGATAACGTTAAAGGTAAGGAGCTTCATAAAATTTACTCACAAACTAAATGTTAATGTATAGGTAACACAAATAGTATAAAAACGTGCAATTAACTCACTAACGTTTTCATCAGCCAACGCACCTGAAGAATTTATGAAATGAAATTTGGTTAAATGACATAACTTAGGCTAACGAATATATATATATATATATATATATATATATATATATATATATATATATATATATATATATATATATATATATATATATATATATATATATATATATATATATATATATATTATATATATATATATATATATATATATATATATATATATATATATGTATAGGGTGTCCCAATAGTGCGGATTCGGTCGATAGCTCCTTAGCCATTAAACTTAGAAGATAAGTTTAAATACGAAAGTTGTCTATGTTTATAAGCTGCATAATCTAAAAATAGTTTGGTTTCTACAGGGTGTAATATAAAAGTGGCACAATATAGAACTTTTGATTTTTAAATAGAACACCCTATATATTAGTTTATTTTTCGATTCTCCTTATAATTTTACATCTTTTTTATAAGAATTAGTTACAAGCTAAATCTTACAGTTTTTGAGATATTTGCAAAGTTAACTAAAAACTGACATTTTTATGTAGTATTTCAAGTAGGAGTATCTCAGTTATTTTTAAAGATAAAAAAATAAGCTTTGGAATTTATTCATTTTAATCTATTGTCAAAATTGGATTTCAATATACACGGTGATCACAAAAATTAATTCAATAACATAAATTTGAAAATGCCATATCTTCATTTTTTTGAATGGCACACCCTATATTTTTTTAATGCCCTGTCTTCGTCTATTAATCGGCTTTCATTTATCTTAAATATGTTCTATAGGTACCTATCTCTAATAGTTTCGGAGATATTTAAGTTTGTTCAATTTTTTTCGTTGTTAACACTGAAGAAGAGTAAAATTAGTCGGTCAAAGCAAGCTATGAATACATAAGAAACTAAAAAACATATTAACTGAAATACAAACACTTAAAATTATAATAACTGTTCAATGTGACCACCATTTTGTTGCTGGCAAACATGAAGTCTTTGAATAACCGACAAATTTACTTTTCGTAACGTGGAAACATTTATATTTTGAATGACGTCTCTAATTCTTGCCTTCATATCATCTACAGTCGTTGGAGGAGTTTGATAGACTTTTTCTTTAATCCAACCCCAAAGAAAAAAGTCCAGCTTTGTCAAGTCAGGCGATCTTGCAGGTCAGGAGATAGGCCCTCCTCTTCCAATCCATTTGTTTTGAAACTGGATATTTAAATAATTTCTAACGTTTCTGCTAAAATGCGGAAGAGCGCCATCTAATTGCAGCCACATTTTTCCAAGGGTTTGTAAAGGTAAATCTTTAATAAAAGTTGCTGGCAAACATGAAGTTTTTGAATAAACGGGTGATCTCAAAAATTAATCCAACACCGTAAATTTGAAAATACTATATCTTCCTTTTTTTAATTAGCATACCCTACATTTTTTTAACGCCTTGTCTTCGTCTATTAGTCGGCTTTAATTTTTATTAAATATGTTCTATACCTATCTTTAATAGTTTCGGAGATATTTAAGTTTTTAAGTTTTTTTCGTTGATAACACTGATGAAGAGTAACATTAGTTGGTCAAAGCAAGCTGTGGATACATAAGAAACTAAAAAATATTAACTGAAATACATAAATTGTGATTATAATAAATATTGCATGAACCCACCATTTTTAAGGGATATTTGAGATGTTTTTAAACGATTCATCGTAAAATGAAACAATTTAATCAAAAGAGCGTAAAACAAAAGATGAACGAAAATAAATGAAAAAATCAAACTTGTCAAACAGTACTAATATTTGTGTAGTATTGTATACTTACTTTCTAAACTACAAAATGAATTTTTCGAAAGAGGAACTTGTTAATATGATTTTCATCCTTCAACGTATTCTCGAATGGGGAAGCAATAATCTAGTTAAATTTGATGCTAACAAAGCCTCAGTGTTGCCTTATGTCCGCCAAAAAAGATCGATCATTTCCTGTTGTAAGTATGAATGGCTCAGTTCTTAAGTTTTCAGACTCTATTACTCTGTTAGGTATGACTGTATCTTCAAATCTCTCATGGGTTGACCATCTTCTGTCAGCTACCAAAACAGCTGCTCGTAAAATAGGCTTTTTGTACAGATCTAAGCAGTACTTTACCTCTCGACAACTCCTTCTGCTGTATAAGGCCCAAATTCGGCCCCATCTGGAATATAATTCTCACCTTTGGGTTAGTGCTCCCCAATACGCTCTCGATATCGTTGATCGTATTCAAAAGAGAGCGATTAGGCTTATAAATGACCCGTCCTTAACTTCTCACATACAGTCCCTTGAGCATAGAAGGATGGTTTCAGTTCTTTCTTTGTATTATCGTTATTACAACGGCTATTGTGCTGGTGAATTACATTCTTTCATACCATCTCCGGCTATCTTTGCGAGAAACACTCGGTTCACTCATTCGCATCATCAGTATGCAGTACAAATCTCCACTTGTCGTACCAAACGGGCGCAATCCACATTTTTCTACACGGCTTCTAAACTCTGGAATGATCTCCCTAGTTCCTGTTTTCCTCTCACTTATGATATGAGAAAATTTAAGGTAGCTGTTCATAGGCATCTATTGGCAATTCATTATCCCTCTATCCATCCTCCTAAGTGTTCCTGAGTGCTTTAGCACGATAGGCCTTATTTAGCCTGTTCAGGTCCACAATCATAAAAAAAAAAACGTCCTTGGTGAAAGCGATAAAAATTGTCTTTTAGCTCATCGAATTTATAAGCAAAAATTTCCAAATGCACGACACCCGTAAGTTTCAGCATTTGCAAGATTGAAAGAACGTCTCGAGCAAACAGGCAGTATTTATTACGAAGACAATTTAAAACGAGAAAGAACCGCAATTAACGAAGATAATGAACATTTAGTTTTTCAATCCGTGATTGAAAATCCTCACGTTTTTACCGACAACTGGAATTAGAAGTTGGAGTTTCAAAAACATCAGTTAATAGAATTATAAAAAAATATAAATATCATCCATACCATGTCCAACTTGCACAAGAATTAGACGAGGATGACTTCGTTAATAGATTAAACTTTTGCAATTGGACCATAAATAAAAATTTAGAAAAACCCAATTATTTTAGCACGATCTTATTTACTGATGAAGCTACTTTCCACAAAAATGGGTACGTTAATAGACATAATTTCCATTATTACGATACTGAGAATCCCAGATTTATAATTCCTGTTGCTCATCAACACCGCTAATCACTTAATGTTTGTGCCGGAATTATTGGGGAAAGAATTATAGGACCATATTTTTTTGAAAACACGGTCAATGGAGATTCATTTTTAAACTTCTTGCACAATGAATTTGAAACTTTTACTAAAGATTTACCTTTACAAACCCTTGGAGAAATGTGGCTGCAATTAGATGGCGCTCCTCCGCATTTTAGCAGAAACGTTATAAATTATTTAAATATCCAGTTTCAAAACAAATGGATTGGAAGAGGAGGGCTTATCTCATGGCCTGGAAGATCGCCTGACTTGACAAAGCTGGACTTTTTTCTTTGGGGTTGGATTAAAGAAAAAGTCTATCAAACTCCTCCAACGACTGTAGAGGATATGAAGGCAAGAATTAGAGACGTCATTCAAAATATAAATGTTTCCACGTTACGAAAAGTAAACTTGTCGTTTATTCAAAGACTTCATGTTTGCCAGCAACAAAATGGT
This sequence comes from Vesta saturnalis, assembly GCA_036346205.1. NCBI lineage: Eukaryota > Metazoa > Arthropoda > Insecta > Coleoptera > Lampyridae > Vesta > Vesta saturnalis. The sequence goes on from JARFJB010000821.1 coordinate 6,263,602, forward strand.
GGTCACATTGAACAGTTATTATAATTTTAAGTGTTTGTATTTCAGTTAATATGTTTTTTAGTTTCTTATGTATTCATAGCTTGGTTTGACCAACTAATGTTATTCTTCTTGAGTGTTATCAACGAAAAAAATTGAACAAACTTAAATATCTCCGAAACTATTAGAGATAGGTATAGAACATATTTAAGATAAATGAAAGCCGATTAATAGACGAAGACACGGCATTAAAAAAATATAGGGTGTGCCATTCAAAAAAATGAAGATATGGCATTTTCAAATTTATGTTATTAAATTAATTTTTGAGATCACCGTGTATATTGAAGTCCCATTTTGACAATAGATTAAAGTAAGCTCATGTATGAATAAATTCTATACCAAAGATTATTTTTTATATTTAAAAATAACTGAAATACTTGAAATACTACATAAAAATGTCAGTTTTTAGTATAGACCTTTTAAAGGTCTATGGTTTTTAGTTAACTTTGCAAATATCTTAAAAACTGTAAGATTTAGCTTGTAACTAATTCTTATAAAAAAGATGTAAAATAATAAGGAGAATCGAAAAATAAACTAATATATAGGGTATTCTATTTAAAAATCAAAAGTTCTATATTGTACCGCTTTTATATTACACCCTGTAGAAACCAAACTATTTTTAGATTATGCAGCTTATAAAAATAGACAACTTTCGTATTAAACTTGTCTTCTAAGTTTAATGGCTAAGGAGCTACCGACCGAATACGACTATTCGGACACCCTATATATATATATATATATATATATATATATATATATATATATATATATATATATATATGCATTGTTTTTCAAAGTACTGTATTAAAATCAATACATTTTTAAATTTTTCGAACCAGTTTGTAAAACAGTAATTCCTGTCTGGAGCTAGGGTAGTAAAAAATTGCTTCTTGGTATGCTTCAACCGCTTGTTCTGGCGACTGAAACGCAATTTTAAAAGGGGAGGTATGTGTACCCCCGCCAGCCGGGGGGATACCACCGTTACCACGGGCTCCATAATATTGGTTCTCAGATTATCCGATTTCGGTAAGGACTTCAGGTCACCCTTTCCTTATCTTTAATCCATTCCCATCCTGTTTTTCCTGTCTCCCTCACTGTATTGTTCCTATCGAATCCAAGGCCGAAAATTAACGAAAATATGTCTCTTCTAGAAGCTCGACTTGCAATTTCCCAAATACAAGCTTCACTCTAACTTTCTATATAAAAGAGAAGTCATTCACTGGAGAATAAAACATTTGACATGATTTTATTCAAACAGTTTGATCCTAAATTTGTCAAATTCTACCGTTGCATATAAGGAGTGTCCGAAAATGGCGTGTACAACGTTTAACCAGACATTCCTTGGTAAAAATAAGGCGATCCGAGTAAACATACCTATATCCTAAGTTGCTTCGTTTCGCCGCTAGAGAGCGTCAAAGTTTTTAAAATAATTTCTAAACGCTTCAACCGATTTTAACAAAATTTGGGAAACATAGTTGTAACATAAATTGACATAATTTGACGTAAATAGGAACTTTTTTCGATATGTAGAAATTAATAATACATGGTGTCTTAAAAAAAGATGTATTTTCTTACCCCCTGTAGATATGACTTTCATTTTTTTTGTACTAATAGGTCATTTTGTTTACAAACTTTCTATACTCCTCTAAAATGTTGGTCAGATGGGCAGTTTCGTCGCAAAAAAATAATTTACTCAACCCTACATTTAATCAATATATCTGCTTACTCGGAAGGAAAGCGAGAGAAAGTAAATACACAAATTACATGAAAATTAAGTTTCAATACAAATTTAAATTTTCAATCACAATTATGGATCTTTAACGCAATAAATGATTATGATAATTGTTCAAAATGTTTTTTTGAATGAATTAATTTACCTTTTCAATACGGAAACTGTAACTACTTACAATTATTAGTAGTTAGTACTACTTTTAAACTTAATTTCGTCATTCGTGTCTTTTCTTCTTATGGTCAGTGCACGTTTTTAGAAAGTTCTTAACAAATCTTCAATTTACATAACGTTGGCTAGAACAGAAATGTTTTACAAACCAAGGCCGTAGCCAAAAAAAATTCAGGACGGTCCAAATTTTTAATCATGTAAATTAATGTTTTGAAAGTAAAATTTAATTAAAAGCAGTACTTATTTAAGTAAAAGCTAAATTAATCCATTCAGAAAAACGAAGAACATTTTGAACAATTATCACTTATTCATAAGAGCATTAATTCTTTCCGGTAATTTTTTAGAGTGCACAGAAACAATATATTAATCGGCACGAGCGGTACGTCAGGGCTGATTACGTTGTTTTCTGCACGATAAGAAAATCATTGCGACAGGGCCATAAAAAGTAAAATTTAAATTTTACTCGAAAATAAAGTATGCATAGTAATTTGTAAATAAATGAAGTGTTGTGACAGCAAAAAAAAATGATCTGATGGTATCAATGTATTTTTGCCTGCTACCACTTCATTTGGTTGTTATTACAGAGGAAACGTATATAACAATTGTGTTCAATTTTAAATAATATGTAATGATTTCAAAAATAAAATTGTAATTTTGACGTTCACCGTGACAGTGAATGTCAAAAAATTATCGCTTTATAATTTCAGTTGGTTTATTTGGTTTGGAAACCATAACAAATTATTTTTCCTATTGGTTCTAAATTAGTGTCGTACGATTTTCATAATAATTTATTGCGTTAAACCTCTTACAAATTTTTAGATGGGCAAACGGTTTAGCCAAAAAAAATATTTTCTAAATTCCTACAAGTCTGAATTGTGACTTAACACTAATAATGTTTTTATTAAAATTTGGCTATGATTTAGACAACTAATGGAAATAATGAACGATTAATTACCTACTGTTAGAACAAATGTTCAAAATGGTCACCATTTTGTTGTTCACACGCGTGTTTTCTACGTCGTAAATTAAATTGTACTCTTCGTAGTGTAGCGAAGGGTGTTGACAACATTTAAAATTCTGCGATATAACTCTTTCTCGCTTTCAATAGGAAAGAAGTAAATTTTTGTTTTCATGACACCCCATAAAAAAAATCACGCGGGGTTAGATCCGGTGATCTTGCTGGCCATTTTATAGGAGCATCATTACCTATTCCTATCCATCGATTTGTATAAATCGTATTTAAATACTGACGCACTTCTAACGAAAGTAAAAGGGGCCCAATCTTGTCTGTGACGTCATCACTGGTGGGTGATGTCACGCGCACGTGGCCGTGACTGTTTTCCATCCCTATGGCTTCGTTTAGGGGTCGTTTTTCAACCCCTAGATGGAATTTTCAACCCTTAATGTTAATTTTTACCCTTAATTATCACCCTTATGGTTTCTTGTAGAACGCCTTTTTTAACCCCTAGACGGAATTTTCAACCCTTGAAGGTATTTTTAACCTAATTAGTTCCCTTTGATGCGGTCGGCTTCTTTGCAGGGGACGATTTTAACCCTTTGATGGTATTTTCACACGTAATTAATGCCTTTTTGGTAATCCACCCCAATGTTTAGGGGCGTGGGGATAGGTGACATTTTCCCCCCTAATTAAGGCTTCAGCCCCTGGAGGGTAGAAGGCGCGCGTATACAGTGTTCTAATTGGTGGGCCTAGGAAATTGTCAAGCCCCCTAGATTCTAATTGGTGTATGGACTCCGCCCCCTGGTTTCTGATTGGTTTGTCGACCATGTCGATTACGGCCCTTTTGGCATGAGTCTTCGTCCATTGTCGTGATCCCCGTAGCGGGACATGCTAACTTGTAAGACAGGTGTAGGGCTTCGCAACTTGCTCTCGGAGCTTCGACACCTTGGCGGGAAATTTGAAATTGTATTCTTATAAGGGGCCCTAATATTAACTTGTAAGACAGGTATAGGCCTACGCAACTTGCTCTCGGGGTTTCGTCCCTTGTCTCTCAATTTGTATTTAAGTCTCCACAGATTATGCCGATAAATTTGGATATGTCTTCTAATAAAGAGGCCCTAAGGCTAACTTGTAAGACAGGTGTAGGGCTTCACAACTTACTCTCGGAGCTACGACCCCTTGGCGGAAAATTTGAAATTGTATTCTAATAAGGGGCCCTAATGTTAACTTGTAAGACAGATATAGGGCTACGCAACTTGCTCTCGGGGTTTCGCCCCTTGCTTTTGAATTTGTATTTAAGTCTCTACACGTTATGGCGATAAATTTGAATATTTATTCTAATAATAACTAAGGCTAATTTGTAAGACAGGTGTAGGGCTTCGCAACTTGCTCTCGAGGCTTCGATCCCTTGTCCTGGCCCCTAGGTGTGAAATCTGAATTTGTATTCAAGTCTTTAATTTTAATATGTATTCTAATAACTGGGGCCCTAATGCTAACCTGTAAGACAGATATAGGGCTTCGCAACTTGCTCTCGAGCTTTCGCCCCCCTTGGCTGATAATCTGAATTTGTGTATAAGTGTTGGTTATGGCGGGCAATTTGAATTTGTGTTCTAATAAGGGACTCTAGTTCTTGTAAGACAGGTATACGTCTTCGCCGCCTTGCCTAAAATTTGAATTTCTTTGTGGCGCCATCTAGTTGTGTATAGACTAATGAATGTATTCTGTAATATTCTGTAATATTGCTGGCTCCACTTAGCGGTATATTTTAAAACTACATACAGATCACTGTAATGATTATGGAGGAAATAAGGGATAAGGAGTCTAACACTAACTTTTAAGATAGGACATGTGCATCTGGCTCTCAACACACTGTTACGCACAATATATTTTGGTTTTAATTATGAGACATAATTAAATTTATAAAGAAAAAAGATAAAGGGTTTTAATTAATTATTATAATTATAAGTAATAGTATTTTGAGATTTAAAACTAATGAGTGTTTTCTGTAATAAGGGCTGGCGTTATTGGAAATGGAAAAATGTTAATTAAAATATTTTATCTACTATCAACATGTAATGTCAAGTTTTACGACATTTAATGACATAACGTAATGTCTTACTTTACTCACGTATTAGGTGAAAGCCAGCTTGTTTATTTACCCACGGAGTATTTGTCCGTTTTCAAAACGAAATAGTATGTTCAACCTTGTTTATAAATCTAGAGCCCCTTTTATCAGAGATATTTCCGCCAAAACTTTCCTTCTATGTATGTAAAACAATGTAGCGGTTTGATTTCGAGTTTGGTTATATATTTGTTGTATAGGTATTTTTAACTAATTTAAATGTAAAACGCATTGTTAGCGCTGTACGAAAAACCCTGCAATAGTGTTACAAACTAATTTGATGCTTGTACATTGACAGTAATGCCGAAGGCTATCTCAAGTATTTTTGAAATGTGGTTGATCTTAGCAAGCTGTAAATTAAGCCAAACCAGCATTTTTTAATTGTGTGTTATGCAAGTTATGATTTGATTGATTGAGATTGAATTGATTGAGATTGACTTGCGAATGATCGACTGTTTTCCCACGTCGGTGCCCTTATGTTTAGGGAGAGTACCAGCTCTCAGTGTTGGTTAGCCTGATCTACAAAGTAAGCGGTAGCTCATAGGAGCTAAGTATATACAGTGAGAGAATCATTACCTGAAGGTTATAAAGAATTATTAGCTCAGTTTCTTGATTTGCTATAGCTTTCAGACTGTAGCACTACGAGTATGATAGACATGACTGTATCTTCAAATCTATCACGGGTTGATCATCTTCTATCAGCTACTAAAGTAGCAGCTCGTAAAATATTATGTATAGATCGAAGCAACACTTTACTATTTGCTGGGTAAAGCACAAATTTGACCTCGTCTAAAATATAGTTCTCACCTTTGGGTTGTTGCTCCCCAATACGCTTTCGATATCATTGACCGTATATTAACTTTTGACATACAGTCCCTTGACCACAGAAGGATCGAATCAATCAATTCTTTCTTTGTACTATCGGTATTTCAATGGTTATTGTGCTACTGAATTACATTATTTGATACCACCTCGGGCCATCTTTGCTAGCGATACTCGATTCGCTCATTCACATCATCAATATGCGGTACAAATGTTAAGTTGTCGTATTAAACGTGCGCAATTCACATTCTTCTATTCGGTTTCTAAACTAGTTCCTGTCTTCCTGTCACTCGTGATATGAAATAATTTAGCGCAAATGTTCATACGCATCTCTTGGCAGTTCAAAATGCCTCTATACATGTTCCTAAGTGTTCCTCAGTGCTTTAGCACATTAGTCTTAACTTAGCCTATACAGGGCCACAAATATTTAAAAAAAGTGTTATTGATTTTAGGGGTCGCGAAAAAGAGAATAGGATTTAGATTTGGAGAATATGGTGGGTGATTTAAAATCACGACATTCTCTGGTTTTCCAAAAATTCCATTGTGCGACGGGTAGTGTGCGAGGTGGCATTTCATGTGTTTTCCCCAGTTCAGTGATAAGCTGCACTAAATAACCAGTTGTACACAAATCTGAATCAACATACCGTCTACCTTTAAGAGCACAGGAGACTTAGCCACAAAACTAGATATTATTTTTTTGGAAACGCTGCGGGGATGATTTACTTTCGTTGGATTTCTTGCACTTTGAACACTCACATAGCTGACTTTTGCCTTTTCGTATTAACAGCTGTAGATACACGCTTGATCACTGTTTACGATGTCATATACTTAAGATATGCGGTACTAATAGGCATTACCTGTTTTTTGGTCGTTAGTGAAAAGATGAAGGATCCAACGGAAATCACATTTGTGACCCCGTACTCTTGGTGTAAGGTCTTTTGTTAACTGAATCTCTCGTCCTGAAAAATGTCTATCTTTCCTGATTAGCTGAATCACTACATTTTCTGTAATGATTACTATTTTTGATGGACCTAGACCATATGCTCGCATTGAAACTGTGCATAGCCGGTGTACAATGCTATTCCTGATGGTACATTATCTCCGAACGCAGAAGTCCGTTCAGCAGTACAACTTTTTAGCGACAATATACTCTTGAAGTTGTACAAAATAATGGCTGGATACTTTTCTTCGGTCAATTCAATTTTTTTGTTGATTTAACCGCTTCAAACTCTGACTGGACTCAAGTGAATTGTGTATTGTGTTGAAACAAAAAATAAACCTCAGAAATAAATGGTACTGTATAATTTTGATTGATACAAGCGCTTTCGTAAAATTACGTGATGAAGACCTAATAGATCAATGTTGAAATAAAACATGTCCTTACGTCTTGATCACTTGTTTTCGATCTGTTTGGGTAGAATTAAGGTCATTTGTCTAAAACTCACCCACAAAAGAAATTTCTTTTGTTATAGGTCTGAATCGAAAGGAATGAAGCAGCTATGTACAAAAATTTACTTTCAGTCCATCACACAGGTGCTTTTCCACTCTTACCGATACTTCAACCCAAACTTCTTATAGCTAAAGCTTTTATTACAATAAAATCAACTTTAACTAAATTTAGAATCCATCGTAAGAATCTTTCTTCTTGACGTCAACAAGTTTCAATTTTACAACCTGGAGGACCTTCTTTGCATTTGTTTGCCTCAGTTGTTCCTTCTTTGGTGTACCTGTGGCAATCATACATTTTCCACAGCCTTCTCTCCTTTGGACCGGCTTTTAAGAATGGGTAATTTTTTCAGAGAAATAAAAATAATCCACTGCTTTGGTGTAGATATAGTTAATTAGATAGTGTTAGTAATAGAGTACGGGAGGACCGAGGTGGATTTGGAGCCGTTAGAGACTGAAGAACAGAGAAAATTACAGTTTTGACAAATGTTCTTGTTGAACGGAGTAATGACAATTTATAAATCATTACAACGTTTTCAGATACAGCTGCGTTGCCCCAAGCATGGCATCACCACTAAAGAAGGAAGTGCATGGATCGTGTTTGATTTGGCTGATTTAAAATATATGTGCGGCCATCATCGGTGAAGTATTTCCAATGAACCAATAACATAACTATCCTGTTTAAAACAGCTTGAGGTGTGAGAACAAAGTACACATTTTGTTATTCCGTTTTCCCGGCAGAAGTTAACACCTTTAATACTAAGATGGAAATTACGATTATCCATTATGTTTATGCGTAATACTGGAGGGTCGTAGTCTCAAATTATACTTCACAAACGTAAATTTCATTAAAGTTATCTGCAGTCATCCAGTCAGATTTATTATAAAAATCCCAGCCATCACACACTTCTTATCGAGCCGCATTCTCGGGAGCTACCGAGCTGGTGGTGTAGTGATGACACGACCTGCTTAGCATTCGGGAGGTAATGGGTTCGATTCCCATTACCGTCTACCTTGTATGAGGTTTTTGCAGGGGGTTTTCTTCATACACATGTAGCGGCATGGTCACTGCGTATATGCACACCATGTGCGGCTACTTAAGCGAATGCTGGGATAGTATTTTCTCCCTCAGAACCCTAACTCCGGTCCTTCCAATCCTATTCTGACCACACTCATCCTTAATCCCACCATGCATATATATATATATATATATATATATATATATATATATATGTGTAATGTATGGTTGTATGCTGGGAATCCATGATTGTGGCTCAAGGAGCTGGGAATCTCGAGCACCCCGCCCTCCTCCTTGGGGAGGGAATGAAATACGTTGCCTTTTCCTTTTTTTTCCGGGAAAACAAAAACTTTCTAATTCACCAAGCTTCTCTGATGTTCATGATGTTATTAATAGGGCTGGAGTGAAATTAAAATAAAATTAAACAAAAACAGAAGATTTATTATAAGTTTTGTTATGAACGAATAAATTCAAAGGTAAATATGTAATTAAAAATTATTATTAATTTTATTAAATACATAAATAAAAAATTTACCTCGATTAGGATTGGAACCTACGACCTGTACTTTGCTAGAGTACCGCGCTAAGCATCTGCGCCATCGAGATTCAAGCCCCAATAGATGCAAATTTTGTCTTTATGTATTTAGAACATAAAGACAAAATTTGTTTCTATTGGGGCTTCAATCTTGATGGCGCAGATGGTTAGCGCGGTAGACTAGCAAAGTACAGGTCGTAGGTTCAAATCCTACTCGAGGTAAACTTTTTATTGATGTATTTAATAAAATTAATAATAATTTTTAAAAACAGAAGATATTTAAAATAGAATATTTCAATTAAGCGGTTAGGTTTTTAAAAATGTCACTTAATTGCCACCTACTCTCAACCATTGGATTTGAATTCACCAGCGACGGATCAACGTTACGCTTACGACGCTCAAATGTAGGGCGCCAATGTTAATAAGAGGTCCAGTCCAGGAGGTCCATTTGAGTTTTCCCGATAAAAATATATCACAACATTCTTCATATTAGGTCATTTAAAAAAATCTAATTTCCATCTGCGTTCGATTCGTAGGTATTGTGATAGCCGTGTTCGTAGCGAAATCCTTAAAAAAGAGACAGACGCAAAAGATAACGATGTAGAGGTTACGTTCAAATAATAAGCTTGCATATTTGCGACCCTCAAATGGTGAAGTTCTAAAGATAAGTAAATGAACATTTACAAAATGGGAAAACCCAGTTTTTTTGTTCTTAGATTGTCCAAGGTATTCGAACAAACTGAAACTTATTCTTTAAGCTTAAGCTCCTTTAAACTTATTTACGAAGCAGAGAGTTAAAGGATTTCGCAGTTTTACAGTCTTCGCCGCAGCAACAATAAAATTTACCTAAATCTACATACGTGATTTCACTTAGCTCAGGCCAATAGACCATTCTGCTAGCTCCAATTATCCTTGCGGCCATACTTTCCAGTGAAACCACATTACCAATTAAAAAAGTAGCATCACCGCAGAATGCATAGATCATAAGGCTATTGATTTTAGGGTCGTAGGATTAAGACCCAAGTTGGGAGCCAAAAACGTGTAAAGTTGATTATTTTTCGCAAGTTATAGTGCTGAACACTGGATCCTGTTCTAAACTCGAAAATATGTATTTTCAACAGCTCAGTGACGTAAAAATTCAATAATTGAGATTGGTTACGTTGGTCAGCATTTTAGTAGTAATTGGGGGGCTACAAATTCTATATAGAAAATCCCCACAAAATTGAACGGAAAACGAAAGGAAAGCTTGAATAAAAATTCATCTAAGTATAAAATACAGCAATAAATAACAAAGAATATCTGCTTATTCACAAAAGGATGTTAAAATGGGAAACGGTGATGTTGGCAGGGAGAGCTGGTAGAGTCGCCACGATGTGGTGGAGGACCTGCGCGGCTCCTGGCGACACCGACTCCCACCCCCTCCGGCTACCAGGGATATAGTAACACAGAAATTGGACCTGGAGAAGTAGGACCCGGACGGAAGACCGGCGTGGATGCGTCCAGACTAAAATCAAATAAAAATCATTGTTTTCTCAACCATGATTTGGTAATTTAAGAATACTGTAGTTCTTATAAATATTACTGTGGCATAATATATAATAGATTGTATCCTATCCAATCTAATACTTCAGAAGGTTCCCAGGTGGCATTTTATTAGAAGAGCTTACGAAAGAGTACTCGTAATAGGAGCCATTGCGTCAGTTGTCTTATAGATATGCTAGGATGTCTACCTAACAGAAGCACAAAACTCTAGATTTCAGCTAAACAAATAGTGCGGGGACTAAGTCATTCCAACTGCCCACTACTAACCAGGAGTGGATTTATACTCCTGTTGCTTAGGTGTTACATGAACATTGTCACCCTCTTCACCTTTGCCTACTCTTTATCACGGGTTTAAGAGTAAATTAAACTACAACGTTGTGAATAATCGAAATTCTTTACACATGTAGTTTGAATTAATTATTTATTAAAAAATTTCAATAAACACCGTTAACAAACTTTTGCACGTCAGAGTGTACCACCACCCACAATAAATCAGTCACTGGTGCAGACGTCATGAACAAATCTGTATCTATATCAAATCAAAGGTTACCATCCCAAAGCACTACAACATATATAAAAGACCTACATTCACCCTGTTATAGACTTTCGAGCACTCTTATACAAAAACATAAAACTTAATCACATTTCTCCTGTCATTGCCTCCTGTGAATGCTGAATCTTAAGACGAATACTCTAACAACCGTACCGTACAACACGCAGACATAAAATCCATAACAGACAGAATACAAACACTTCAAAAAATTTAACACACGTTGACGATCTCCGTGAGGAGAAAGAAGTATCCCTAGAAACAACTCCCTGTGCAGTCCTCGTTTCCACGTCTATCTGATGACGCGACGAATTCATAAGATTAAACAATCCGATTAATTAAAATGACACGTACACATCTACTCATTCATTTTCTACTCACATTAACACAGAATTCTTTTTTTCTTTTTTTTTAACACCAAAAAAAAAACACGAAACTAAACTGTATTCAACGCAATAACACAAACATATCGCTACACCAGCAACAGAAAGATGACCATGGTTTTAAAATAATAACGCTTTTAATCAGTACACTACAAACTAACAATCAGCTAAGAATAAATAAGCTAACAAGAAGTATGAGCATACTGACAAAAAAATGACCGAAGCGGATTTGTCGCATATCATTTGCCACCTCGGGATTCTCCCCCTGAACATTGCATGAATTCGGGGTATTTACCGCCTCAGGATCTCCTCCTGAGCAGCCATTGAAGCCTCTTGAAGTTTTTGCGAGTTAAATGCTCTCCTGACCGTTTTTTTCTCTGGTACCGTTTGACATACGACCTTTACACAGGATGTATTTTCCCAACGTCGCTTTCTTCCACCACCGGACAGAAAGATGTATTCCTATGTATACAATTTAGGTCGTTTAGCCAAAAAGGCACACGTAAGCAAGATGGCGGAAATCCAAAAAGATACACGCAAGCAAAATGGCGGCAATCTAAAAAATACATGAAAGCAAGGTGGCGGAAACAGTCGGATAAAAACCAAATTGATGAAGCAAGATGGTGGAAACAGGATGGCGGTAACGGCAACAAGAAAGCGGTATGCTGAAGCTGTACCCTTTTTGAGATATGCAACCCCTAGAAGGTGATTAAGATCTTTGGTACAGAAAAGATGATAGAAATAGGAGTTTAAGATAAACTGAAAAAGCGACCGTAAGGGTTGCAAAACCGGCACAAGAAAGGCAATAGAAGAACGGACATTAACAAGCAATTAACCTTTTATAACGTAATGAGACAATAAATTCACAAACTTCTTTTACTAGAACGCACAACTGTTAACTATATTTTCATAATTAAAATATCGTTCCATTAAGCGTGACAACAGACGCGGTCAGCAGTGGCGACACTGCGACGCTAGAGTTCACTTTGGGAAAAACTATTGGCGGTGTTTGGGAAGATATTTACCCAGTGGTTCAGTTTAAATGTTACAATTTGTGAAAGTGTTCTCGTTGGATTATTTGCTTTTACTATAAAACTGAATAATTACTTCAGGAAACTTAATTATAAAGGTAGGTGTTGCGTTGTTGTTCATTAATCTTCTAGTTTATAATAGAATTTAGACTTTCCAAAGTTTTATGGCTTACTTGTGAATAGTTTTGCATATCTTGTAGCGGGAATTTCAAAAACATGAAAATTGATAATTTATAAAAAATGTTTTTTAATAACATATATTGTTGTTTCCTATGTCATTCACATAAAGTAATGCTTGTTGACTGAATTACGTCATTAACCTATAGTATGTGTTGCTCATTCGGTTGGATTAATTTTGTTTAATGTTCCTATTACTAAATTCAATTATTAGATGGCTTGGCGTCGAAGGAGTCTTTTGGATGTAGAGTTGGAGAAACTCGTTTATGTGGTCTCTGCCGAGATAGTGATGGACAAGCAGAAAATTCAGATATCGGGGGAGACTGATGCCGACTATAACTTGCTAATAAATAATTTTGATACTTCCAGCAGTGCTAGCCAAAGTCGGTTCGATGGGACACAATCACCTGCAGCATGTGAACCATTTACTACAAGTACTACACCACCTCACGCAAAACGTAAAAATCGCTGGTAAGGAGGAAAGCTATTTCTAAAGTATATGTTGAAAATTTTGATTTTGATCCTGAAGACTATAGTAACTGGGGTGCTGAATGTAAGCCCGAAGGCAGTGAAAACGAGGGTTCAAAGGAATATAAGCGATAACGCAGACAATATTCGAGAGCTTGAAGATGATGGGCAAAATATTCAAGACAACTCAGATGATCACGATTCAGACGATGGCGAATATAATTGGACAAGACAAATTAAGAATCCGCAAATGTTTGATAAAGCTGTTTTCTCTGACTCAGAATTACGTCTCACGTTAGGTCTTCTTCGCTACAGTACCTTCTTCTATTACTTACCGAGAAATTTCTTTTATAAATATTGACTCAGTCCAACTTATACGCCCAACAAAATCATCAAAATTAAAACTTAAATTTGGATGAACTGAAGGAGTAATACCAGTGTAGCACTTTTAAAAATATTACGTCTACTCCATGTTGTGGAGCACAGGAGTATGATCGCTTATACAATGTACGCCGTTGATGAACCACTTAGAAGAGAGATTCAGATTAACTTTTTCGCAGTCTAGGCATATCTCAATTGACGAAAGTATGATTGCTTTCAAGGGCAGAACTACAATGTAGCAGTACATACCCAAAAAAACGGTAAAAGGTGGTTTCCAAGTTTGGGCCATGTGCTCCGCTGTAGCAGGTTTCAAGATCGCGCTTGACGCATACACTGGAAAAGGTCCTGTTGGAAAAATCATCAAAATCTTAGGGAAACATGTCGTTTTGAGACTAAGTGAAATGTTAGAGGGATTGCATTATTGTTTGTTTTTCGATCCTTATTTTACATCGGTATCGCTAATGACAAAGAGGTTAATGAAACTGTTTGGTTGTGGAGTTTCTAGACACGATAGGAAGAATTATCCCCATGAAATATTTAAAAATAACAAGGATTTGAAAGAACTAGACATCGACTACGCCATGGTAGTGATAAACACCCATAACAGTTTTGAGTGCAATGCACAATCCTTGAGTTACGGCAACAGTCCTAAGAAGAAACGCAAAGGACGACCCTACCCTGATTCAATTGCAGATTATAATAGGTACATGGTCGGCGTTGACAAAATGGACCAATATTTGGTATCCTATAGTATTGAACAAAAATCTCAACGTTGGTGGATCAAAATATTTTAATCTTATACTGTGCCATCGTAAATAACTTCATAATTTACAAAGAAACCATGAATTGCAAAGTTTTCTTCTAAAAAAAGATCTGGTTATTTTCCTACGAAATGACAAGCAAAGAAGAGAAACAGTGCCACACAAGTTCAGTACAAAAGAAAGAAGAAGCAATGTCATATGTCAGACTTGTAATGTTGCTTTGTGTAAGAACTGTTTTAGCGACTTTCATAAGCCCTAATCATTCTTATTACAAAATCTATTTTTATGTAACATTTGTAATTAGTGTAGTCCAATAAATGTTTATACCAAATTTTGTAAGTAACTCGCAAGCCTTTTCCCTTATGAAGGGTTAAGTGGAAAAACCTGAGTCATTAATTTGCAACTAAATACCCATTAAGATCCGATGTTATTACGAAATAACTAAAAATCGATTAATAATTTATTGGAACCAATTAAGAAATCGAAGGGTCACCAGGTGGGTCTGTACTATTAGGTTTAGTTTTCCCACACTTAACACAAAATCTATGCAGTTTGTTGAGTATGTTGTAAAATAGTGATTGAAGTTTGAAGTTCAGTTATCGACAATTTACCGAACATTTTGGTGTTTAAAAACCATGATTTGTCTTCTCCGGTACAATACCTTTTTCTATTTCTTACCGAGAAATTTCTTTTAGAAACAATTGCTTAGTCCCAACAAAATCATCAACATTTAAACATAAATTTGGATCAACTGAAGACATGGCTGGGTATTATTAATTTTATGGGATTTCACGAGTTACCCGATATGAGATCATATTGGTCGAGGGACGAAAATTTACACTGCGAGTAGGTTGCCCGGGTAATGCCAGTGAAGCGCTTTACCTCTGTTCCATGTTGTGGGCCGGAATTCGATCGCCGATACAATTTGGGAGAACATCTCGATCTTAGACTAAGTTAAATGTTAGAGGAATTACATTA
Organism: Vesta saturnalis; assembly: GCA_036346205.1. Classification (NCBI taxonomy): domain Eukaryota; kingdom Metazoa; phylum Arthropoda; class Insecta; order Coleoptera; family Lampyridae; genus Vesta; species Vesta saturnalis. The sequence continues at coordinate 6,278,710 of JARFJB010000821.1, forward strand.
GTTTGTTTTTCGATAATTATTTTACCTCGGTGTCGCTAATGACAAAGCTAACAGTTTGGTTGTGAAATTTTTAAACAGGATAGGAAGCATTATTCCCATGAAATACTTAAAATTAACAAGGATATGAAAAAATTAGACATCGACTACGGCATGACTAAAGAATGTCTCTAGATGGATGGATTAAGTTTTGAGTACAATGCACCGCCCTTCAGTTAAAATAAAAACTTACCGAAGATGCGCCAAGTACAGTACCAAGCCAAAAGAAAAAAGAGACGTCATACGTCAGACTTGTCATGTTGCTTTGTGTAAGAACTCTTTTAGCGACTTTCATAATTCCTAATTATTCTTATTACAAAATTTATTATTAAAAATGTTTCTTTTCTCTGTTTTAATGTAACACTTGTAATTAGTGTAGTAAACCTTTACACCAAATTTTGTTATTTAGTAATCCTGGCAAGTCTTGTGTCCCATAACCGGTTAAGTGGAAAATCTCAGGGTCATTAAATTACAATTAAATTCCCATTAAGATCGGATGTCATTAAGAAACAATTAAGCAATCCAAGGTGCACCAAACGTGTGTGTGTGTGTGTGTGTGTGTGTGTGTGTGTGTGTGTGTGTGTGTGTGTGTGTGTGTGTGTGTGTGTGTGTGTGTGTGTGGTGCGTGCGTGCGTGCGTGCGTGCGTGCGCGTGTGTATGTTCGTATGTAGCCAAACGAAAAAAGAGACGTCATACGTCGGACTTGTCATGTTGCTTTGTGTAATAACTCTTTTAGCGACTTTCATCATTCCTAATTATTCTTATTACAAAATTTATTATTAAAAATGTTTTTTTCTCTGTTTTAAAGTAACACTTGTAATTAGTATAGTAAACCTTTACACCAAATTTTGTATATATATATATATATATATATATATATATATATATATATATATATATATATATATATATATATATAAATAAATAAACTACCACTTGCTATCCATCTGTCAGGAAATGTTCTGCTTAAAAGTTGATGGACATTTGCCGAAAAATGGACTGCACGCCCATCATGCTGAAAAAACATGTTTTGGCGTGTTCTAATGGCACGTTTTCTAAAAAAACTGGCAATTCGTTGGCCAGAAAATTGAGGCAAATTTCACCGGACAGTTTTTCATTAAATATAAATGACCCAATGATCAATCCTCCCAAAGTACATCACCATCAGTTTACGCTGTATTGATGTTGGACCTCTTTCATCCAATGAGGATTGGTTTGCGACCAGTCACGCATGTTATGCAAATTCATGTGCCCATCGCTGTTAAAAGGAGCCTCATCGGTCCATAGTATATTTGATAATAGTCTATGATTTTAAGCTAGCGTGTTTAGGAACCAATGGCAATATTCAACCCTTCTCTGAAAATCGAGGGTTGTCTGATGGAGAACTGTGTGGTATGGGTGTAACCTAAATTTGAAATAAAACTTCTTTTATTAAACGATATTAATAAGGCAAGGTATATATACTAAGTGACATAGAAAGAAGAACACCCAGTAATAATCAATTTATTTGAACAATTTTTGGTATACAAGTGTATTCGAGTTAGACTAGTAAACGATCAAAATTTGATCAAACTGTTAACTTTTTCAAAAAAACTTAATATTGTGTTGCGCCACCACGATGTCTTGTGCACTCATTAACACGTCTGGGAATACATGCTGCAGAGCCACTAGAGTTCGTGGGGGGGGGGGGTAAATTGAGTAATTTTCTTCCCATAATATCCCAGACGTGCTCGATGAGTGAAAGATCGAGAGATCTCGGTGGCTAAGGCAACAAAGCAACTTGATTGTCCTCAAAATTAGCCTAAGAAGCCCTAGCAACATGAGGTGGTGCGTTGTCTTGTTGGAATGTGCTGTTGGGGATGGTCTGAACATAATGTACAATATGGGGTTCTACGATCTCCTGGATGTAGCGCGTAGCGGTCACGTTACCTCCAATAAAGACCGAAGGTGGCCTACTTCCCCATACCATAACTCCAACTGTGTGGTGCACATGCCTTTCCAGAGAAAATTGGGGATCTTGTCTTTCACCATGCCATCTTCTCACCCTTGCACGTCCGTCGTGCATGCCCAAACCACATCTGGGCCCATTACTGAAGACAATTTGCCCGTTCTCTATACCACGCTAGACGATCACGTTGGTGCCCAGGATTCAGTGGTAGCGCAAAATGGGGATGGTATAAAGAGTCCAAAGGTTCTTATCCGGCGATAAACAGTTCGCATCCCAATCACCCTTCCATGTTATGCAAACCACTGGTCCGCAATCGCCCGTGTAGACTAGAAGCGGTCCCGTAGAGCCAATACTCTAAACCGGCGATCTTCGGCATTTGTGGTTCTTGAGGACGTCACCTTTCGCTCTTCGTGTACGACCCTCTTGGTTCCATGCCCGAACACAGATTTGCATAGTATTTAAACTCCGTTACGTTCTGTCGGCTATATCTCTCATAGACAAACCAGCCTCTCGTAAGCCCACAATTCGACCCCTATTAAACTTGCTTAACTGCCGAAAATTTTGGCGTCTTCGCACTCAAGGCATCATGATTCAATTAAAGAAGTTTTTTTTAAAGTTTTTACACGTCTAAAATGACAACTGTAGTTACAAATGATTTCAAGGCTACGTATCGTAAATGTTTTTTAAAGTAACTACTTTACCGTTATTTTGTGAAATATGAGAAAATTAAGCAAATGTGAAAGCATTAAATCCTATGCATGCTTGGTTTCGGAGGTAGGTCGTGCACTCAAGCATGGTAAGCATGGCTGAGGTGAAATTTCGAGAATTTACACATGTTCGGGGTATGTGAAAATCTGGTAGAAAGCCGATAAGTGAAGAAGATCAGTTGAATATTGTGTTAAAAGTACAAGATAATTCTAATACCACCATTACGGACACGGCTAATAATATTAGTGTTGCGTGTGCATAGAGTGTTAAAAAGATGGAAGTTCCATCCCTACAAGATATGCTGACGTCACGAGCTGTCGGAAAATGATTTTGACCGGCGAAATTCATTTTGTGAACAGATGCAACAATTATGTTATGGTAACTCCAATTTTGTAAAAAGAATATTTTTTTCCGACGAAGCAGCATTCGCTTTAAACGATCGTGTGGACAGACCATATTGTCGTTATTGGGCAACCGAAAATCCTAATTGGTTCACGGAATATCCACCCAAAACCCTCAGCAATTGAACGTTTGGTGCAGCGCAGTTGACGGAAGAGTTATAGGTCCTTACTTATTCTTCATCCCTGCTCTAATAACGTTTTATCCGGATTTAGAAGAGCCTGATATGCACCACCGTGACCTGTTTTTTCAACAACATGTAGTGCCACACTACACACTACGCTTTACCTGTTCGCGGTTATTTGCATGAAGTTTTTCCAAATCATTGGATAGGTAGAAAACGGGCAATTGAGTGGCCAGCCAGATCGCCAGGTTTAAATCCTCTAGATTACTTCTTGTGGGGATACTTAAAGAGTAACGCATACGCGACGCGACCGGCCAATTTAGAAGATTTAAATGCACGAATCAGCCAAGAAATTAGAAACATTGGCGGAGATGTCATCAACAACGTTCACAAATCATTTGTTAATAGCCTTGGCTATTGTCAGATTGTTAACGGTGCTCAATTCGAACATTGAATTTAAATTAGTGGAATCATTTTACAACTAAATTAGGCGTAACCCTAAAAAATTGTCAGTGTTTCAATTATTAAAGGAATCGTTTGATTATTTCTTATTAGAAATGATATATGGTATTCATTTATGTGCGATTTTTTCTTAACCACATCTTCTAAACTATCCTCTATAACATAATCAAACCTTGTATTGAAAGAATGGCCGAAGTGAGCTGAATCCAATTTTTAAGGGTGTTCCATTTAAAAAATCTATGTTTGGTTCACCCTGTATAAATGAAACACCCTGTATAACCTAAAATAATTTTAAAATATGCGTCTCAGTTCTTTCTACTACACAATTTTGTTCTCCTATTCCATAAAATAAAGGAAATATCGCCCGCGGACACAAGTTTGGGACACCCAGTATTACAACCATCCATATGTACCTTGCCGTACGTAAAAAGATGTACCCGTTCTAATTCTGCAATAAAAAATGGGGGTTCACATTTATAAAAATGTCGCTAAGGTCATATCTTCTTCTTGACACACCCTGTATATTTCACTTTTACGTAAAAAATTCTAAATTGCAAATAAAAATCGACGGGCCCGAGCGTTTTCTTCCCAAACTCCCATTCGAATTTTAATTGAATTTATCCGCAACTTTACGAACGCACTGAACACAGCAAGCATATCAAATGCTATTTAATTTGTTAACGGCATCAATTGTTCGTTAATCAAACACGAAAAACCTTAATGGAGCTAGTATTATTTTGACGCAAAGCAATATTTAAAGTGGCCATTGTTTTGTGTTATTTTTGGCATTTCAAGACCTACTTGTTTTTACTAGACTGCTATTTTGTCTATGAGAGAGATTGTAACTCTATACTGAACAGTACGAGTGACAATCTGAACATTTGGGGTGTCATAAGTTCTTCATATATTATAAGGACATTCGTAATGCAACATAATAATTTAAAAAATAGATTTTATTATCCGCTTTAAATTAAAGATACGCCCCCCAGGGGGCATTTAATATATTAAATTTTATTCATACTGTTTTAATAGTTTAATAATTAATAAATTTTAGTAATTAATAACAGTTAAACGTGTTCTCTAATGTTGCTTCTTGTAAAATATATTTTTACATTTATTTTTATTCATATCGTTGTAACGAAAGAAGATATGGACTTGCAATTTTCACCAACTCCTATACTTTTTACGCTCTTTTTCGTGAGTTAAAAATAATTATACTTTTACATTTAAAATTTTCGAGAAAATTGCAAAAATTTACGGCTGTCACAAAACGCCATCTACCGACTAGAAACAACACTAAACCGGCAATGTTTGTACTTTATTAGAAGCACTCAAACGAGACTTAGTTTATTAAAATCGGTCAAAAAGTTTTTCAAGTGAGCATTACCTCTCTCCCTAGAGAAAAATGTAAAAAAAAAATGTTTCTAAGCTTTTGTAGTTTATGCTAAAACTATTTGGACATATCTTGATAATGCCGATTTAAGAGAAAAAAGTCGATTTTTTAATCTGGTGTTCGTGTACGCCCCCTAGCAGTTTTCACAGGAACTTGAAAATAATTTCCAGCAATTTCTCTCGGTCACTTTTACTATCAATATTTTTCCCGAAACCGTGTGATGCATAGTTTTTTGATATAGAGCCGGCCTTCTTCATTAATGGTCCTCCAGGTAGCGTATTTACGTTTCCGTACACGTTTCACAACAGTGCAGTTATTGTTGATTCACAATTAATGCAATTTAATTTTTTTAGAGGTTAGATATAAGCTGTGTTTATTGTGTTAACGTCAATGTCGCGATATCTGCGTGTTTTATTGGTGAGGTGCCGCTAGAAAAGCAGGTTTAACAGTGTCAGCAGTGAAAGAAAAAGGAGTTGCATCGTTTATTGAAGCCAGCAAAAAGAAGGAAAGATGGGAAATTAGATATATATTAAAATTCGTTACCATGCATACCTCTAACATTCTACGTACCGATTCGGCATTCATTCCTTGCAGTCATCAGCAACGGGACCTGTCTGTTTCGACCTTGACCGCCCCTTGTAGCCAGGTCGATCCGAGGCAATTGTATACGATAGCGGGCAGACCGGTTGCTAGCCAAATCGTGCCACGGACAATGTAGCATTCTCTACTAACGGTATCGTCCTACTACCGGACAGTTATTTGTCTACTGCCCCCGAGGAGGTAGGAAGTAGAAATATAGATAGAGTCAAAAAAGATATAAATTATATAGAGTGCATACTTATTGTATGAATATATATATATATATATATATATATATATATATATATATATATATATATATATATAAGTGAATCTTATCTAATCCGCCAAAATTAAAGGAGTACTAGAACTCATCATTCTAAGCAAAAAGTTCATATGTAGGTGGGTCCGAAATGCTTTGTTTCCGAGATACAGGGTGTCAAAGTTGAAAAATAAATCGCGTTTTATTCAATATCTTTCGACTGTTTCGAAATAATTTCATGAAATTTTTATATGGGGTTTTTGGGATGATGAATTCAAATCTTTTCTGCTAAAAAGTGAAGTTGCTATAGCAGACACATAAGTAAACAAGTAAAGAAGTAAGAATCCCCATTGTTAAACCTGTCAAAAGAATACCCTTTGAAAATGTGTATGCATCATGAGCTTTAAATGCGTTTTTCTCGGAAATGGTTGCTCCTAGCGACTTCACTAAGATATACCTTTTTTTAGCAGAAAAGATAGGAAGATCGATTTTTCTAATCTAAAATGGTATACAGTGTAGCACAAAAAAATTGCGACGATTTAAAGGGGTCGAAATGGTTGCCGCTGGCGCCCCCTAGAAACCACAACTAAATGGACCACAAATTTAAATTTGTCATCCAAAAAAACCTCCACATACGAAATTTCATGAAATTATTTCGAAACAGTCGAAAGATATTGAAGAAAACGCGATTTCTTTTTTCAACTTTGACACCCTGTATCTCGGAAACGAAGCATTTCCAGACCCATGTACATATGAACTTTTTTGCTTAGAATGATGAGTTCTAGCACTCCTTTAATTATGGCGGATTAGATAAGATTCACCTGTATATATATATATATATATATATATATATATATATATATATATATAACAGCATGGGGATCTCTGAAACCGTAAGAGATACAGGGACGACTAAATTAGGATAAAGTTGCGCAGTGGGGTGCCTATACTATGCCATCAAGAAACTAAGTTCAGCATGCTTCCGGAGATATTCGAAAGAAACCGAAATTTTGGGATTTGTTTTTATTTTTTTCTGAAGCTATTAGAAGAAATATAAAAAAATAAACGGCACTTCCTCATTGCCACTCTTCTTGGTCTTTAAAATGGCATTCACAGATTTTTTGTTTCCAAGAAACCAACATCAATTTTTTTATATGGTCGGCAAAAAAAGTACACCCTGCATTAGACGGCATTTGTCATCACGAATTCAGCGGCATGCGACGCATTATGCTTTCGCATGATTTTATGCAAAAAAAGGCGTTTTAATAAATTTAGAACTTTATTGCTATGTAGTATGTCTTAGAATTCATGGCAACGAAAAAATTAAGACGATTGTCAAATTTGACAGAATACATTTCATTGAAATAATCAGTTGTATCACTTTTGTTGCACTTTTTAAAGTCGTTTATTATTATTTACAATGGAAGCAGAAGGCAAGTCCATCTTTAGATGTTTAGTGTCTACTTTAAAAGCACACGGTTCATTTAAAAAACTTCAAAAAAAATTCAAGTGCTGAAAAGCAATATCAAGTTTTGCAATCAATTGTTGAAAATCCAGAATCATCAACCAGAAGAATCGAAAACCAGACCAGTGTAGCGAAATCTACAGTTAATTATATTTTAAATAAGAACCACTTTAAGCCTTACAAATTTCGAATATTTCAAGGACTAAGACGAGGTGTTGATGTACGACGTAGTCATTATTACGAGTGGTATACCAGGATGTGCGAGGACAACGTGAATTTTCCCTTTAAAGTTATTTGGACAGATGAGAGCATGATAACCAATAACGGTATTTTTAACAGGCGTATGAACAGAATGTCCAGAAATTAACATCGCTTCGGATCCAATATTTGGAGTGGGATTTTTGATATACGTATTATAGGCCCCTTTATCTACCACCGTACCCTGAATTCAGAGCGTTACATGGACCTTCTACGAAACGAAGTGGAAGATGCATTAGATGATATATCATTAGGTACTGTACATGAGTGCTGGTTTCAGCAAGACGGTGCACCAGCACATAACTCCACAACGATACTTATTAGTACTTACAGTGAAACACCCTGGTCTGCAAGATCCCCGGACTTGACGCCTTTGGACTTCTTTTTATGAGGTTATATTAATAGTGAGGTATTTAAAGAATCTTTTGAAACTGAAAAACACTTACGTCAGTCAGTTCAAGCAGCTTTTAATAAAATTACCCCTGAGATGTTAAACGAGGTGTTAGATGCCACAGTTGAAATGGTGGTGGTAATTTCTTTGAACATTTATTGCAACAGTAAGCTATGTTTTTAATATGTTTAATGTTTTCTCTAAATTTGTTTCGTTACTGTTTTGATTAAGGCTGGTTTAATATAATCGTGAGCTTGATGGGGCCAAATTTATGGGAACTAGCGGCTCTTATAATCATATGGAATAATGTTATGTTATTTTGCAATATTACCATATCTAATTATTAATTTTAAGTTTCCCATATTTAAAATATATCTCTACAAAAATAAATGCCAGGAATTATTTTTCTGGCTATCTGTTGATCCAGGCAATTGATACATGATAACTAGAATAGTTTTGTGTGAAACTTCGTCTTCGTTTTTCCGTTGCCATGAATTCCAAGTCATACTACATAACAATAAAGTTCAAAATTTATTAAAACGCCTTTTTTGCATAAAATCATGCGAAAGCATATTTTGTCGCATTTCGCTGGATTCGTGTTGACAAATGCCGTCTAATAAGGGTGTACTTTTTTTGCAGACCACATAAAAAATAAAGTTGATGTTGGTTTCTTGGAAACGAAACATTGTACAAAAAATCTATGAATGTCATTTTAAAGATCAAGAAAAGTGGCAATGAGAAAGTGCCGTTTATTTTTTTATATCTCTTCAAATAGCTTCAGAAAAAAATCAAAAAACAAAGTCCTAATCCTAATTTAATCATCCCGTATCTCTTACGGTTTCCGAGATCCCCATGCTGTTCATTCTTACCTTGGACAGACTGTATGTGCAGCAGTAGTTAGCGTTTTTTTAATTTTTGGGAATTCTAGAGGCGTAACGGTTGGCTGTAGAAAGAATTATTATATATGAAACTTGTAGTAAATGTTGTCTACTTTAATTTTGCAGAACACGGTCTTTTCGAAAAACGCATAATCACCGAAATTTAGCCCAAAAACCTAAAAAATTTAGACGTTTTTCGCAAAAAAAAAAAAACAATGTTCCGGGCATAACATCTGTCAGCAAACCTCAGATTCGTGTTCAGCGGCCCAAAAAACATAAAGAATAAATGTGATTAGGACTGTATGTAAAATTTCCGCTAACTGCCCTTTTTATTCCTAAATTGACTAGCCTATTGGTACGCTGTATTAATGTTTTTTTGCAACAGGCTCATTGTTTGTAATGTTTAAAGATTTAATTTTGTCAATCGTAGATATAAAGGTTGGATACTCTAAGTGGAATAAATTCTACTCAAAGGGGTGAAGTCCGGCAGAAAAATCATGATAGGCATTCTTTATAATTGTTTCCAGCCCTCAATCTGGGGGGTTACAGTTTCTCCACATATCCACCCCCGGGGGTGAAGCCACTCCTAACTTTTTTTTTCAAATGTAAGGGTAGATCAAGTGATACACCGTGTGAAAGCTTGTATTAAGAGAATACAACGCAGTATTTATTTTCTCGGGCATTTGAAAAATAAAGTGAAAAAACCTAAATGAACAAGTTTCTCTGGCTCAATGATATTTAATTTCGAAAATGATTGAAATGCCGGTAGGTAAAAATGTACCGTAGTGATAACATGCATTTATTATTGCAACAAGCTTGATCTTATCGTTGAAGGAAAAAATCTTTATCTTCTGTGTTTCTTACACTCACTAAAAGCTTTTTAATTTCGACAATGCTTGAATGGTCGGTAATAATTCCTCTAGTGTAGTTTTCACATCTTCACATCGTAGTAAATTATTTAGCATGGCTTATTTAACGGAAGCCCTTCGTATTGAGATATTAATGATGATCGGATATGGTGACCAAGTCGCACTCAAGCTGAGGTAGCTGAATTATTTCAAGCAAATCATCCCGATTTACCGCGGCTTTTTCAAGGCACAATTAGCAAAATAGAAAGGCGTTATAGAGAATTGGGTCATGGCAGGAATCTACCAAGACAAAGAAGAGAGGGGAGTTGACGAAAATACAAAGCTACATGTTTTGTTGGCTATTCAAGAAAACCCCATCATTTCGGCACGGCAATTGACGCGGGATAATGAGATCAGTCATAGAACTGTTTTAAAAATATTTTAAAAACTGCAAAGATGCACCCTTACAAGATGCAAATGCTACAAGAATTGACTGATGAAGATCCAGACCGACGAATTGAGTTTTGTGAACGAATGATGGACTTCATTGACCATGGTCACGTACAGTAGGAATGGATTCTCTTTTCGGATGAATGTACTTTCTCTTTGCATGGTGAAGTGAATCAATACAATTGTCGTTATTGGTCAGACCACAACCCCCATTGGATGCAGGAATCTCACACGCAACATCCACAAAAGCAAACGTATTGGTGGGGATTATTGGAAACCGAGTGGTAGGGCCATTTTTTCTGAATGGTATACTTGGTGGGCAGTTATATCTTTCTATGCTCACGGCTGACCTGCTCCCTGATTTAAGGGATCTATTTCCAAATAACAATCCAAATTACTTGAATGAGAGAATTTGGTTTCAGCAAGATGGCGCCCCACCGCACTATGCATTGCCAGTACGAAACGGTTTAAATCAAATTTTTCCAAATAGATGGATTGGTCGGAGAGGTGCACTTGAATTGCCATCACGATCCCCGGATCTTAATCCCATTGACTTTTTTTATGGGGATATTTGAATAGTAACGCTCATGCTACATTACCGCCCGACCTTCAGGATCTGAGAGACAGAATTACTGCAGAAATCATAAATATTCCACAAGACATGTTTCAAAACGTGAGAAACGGTTTTTATCACCGATTGGGTCTTTGTCAAGAAACAAATTGGCACCATTTCGAACATCTTTAAAGTGTATCCCATAAGAAAAGATTTTTTTGCAGAGACCTCGTTAAATTGTAGTTTAGTTTAAGAAAGTTCTCAAATGAAACTTCCATTGCTAAGAGAGTGAGTTTATTTGTTTATTATTTTTGATTTTGGTTTTTTTATACAACAAAATAATGTTTAAAATTTTAGGAAAATGAATACTGCGTTGTATTCCCCTTAATACACGGTGTATCACTTGACCTACCCTTATATTTGAAAAAAAAAGTTAGGGGTGGCTTCACCCCCGGGGCTGGATATATGGAGAAACTTTAACCCCCATATTGAGGGCTGGAAACAATTATAAAGAATGCCATCATGATTTTTCTCCCGAACTTCACCTCTTTGAGTTACAGAATTTATTCCATAATAGGATAGTTCATCAGCTATAAGTGCAAATAGGGGTTGAAACAACATAAAACCGGAAAAGGGCGCCAGAGTATTTGAAATGTTACGATAGGGGATGAAATGCCTAATTACGACAGTTCACAGCTTGCTCAAAATACTCAAATAACTCGCTTGTCTAGACGTAATCTTCACAGGTGGTACTGGGACCAACAGATCTCGCCAACCTGAAAGGATTCAAAAATATTTTCACACTTAACTAAAATAATTGCGTGCCGCAAAAAATCAATCACTAATTTGATAAACAGTAATTTATTGTTACGTTACGTTACTAAAAAAATTGACTCAAAGTAATTTCACTACAACAAAAAAAAGTACTTTAATTCGGTACACAATCACTTGAAATTAAATTTCTCAAATTATGCTCATAAAAGAAAATAATGCAATCATTCATCGGCCTCTAAATGTTACGTAATAAATAAATAAATAATTAAATAAACACAATGTAATGACGTTAAATCGCAGGGCAAATTCAAAAAAATAAAAAATATGCGTGGCGTCGGATGCTATGTAATAATGGGTTCACATTAAACAAAAAAACCAAGTCCAATAACTTAAAGATATGTAATGCAAATAAATAATAAAATGTCGGATACAATATTGTTTATGTGCGAGTTGCGTCACCTAGGTATCATAATGGACTGTGGCCCTAGCTAGGTTCATTAACGGCCTTTTACTAGAATTACTGAGATTTCGATATACCAAAATAACAAAGATAGAACACTCAAATAAATTTAGATTATTATATGAATGAATGCACTGGTCTCAAATTTAAACGATAAAATAATCAGAAGTTAATCTCCAAAAGAACAGTGCGTTCATACGTTTATACATATGAACAATATAATAATGAAATACACACAAAAATTTATTTAACTTTGTCAACCACAACGATAAAAAACACAGAAATGTTACCTTACTTGGGGAGGCCCTTTTGTTACACATACACCTACGGTGGACTCAAAGGGTGACCTAGACGATATGATTGATGCTAGGGCGATACTCGCAACTTCCAGTATCATACGGCTAGTTACTGCTTCCTTTTTTCAGTTCGCGTTTTGGTTCCAATTCCAATTGATCGTGTGTACACTAATATTTACATTAACACGAATTTCGTTCACTATACTTTACTTTATTCTAGTTTTACTTGTTACCTTTCATTCTTCCTTAACTATACACCAAAAGCTGGTTTATTTATAGCAGATTATTTGGTATCGGCGAAATGCGAACTTTACGTTTGAAACTTTGGAACTGACATTGTATTTGTCCGCAAAAAGCCAGAGAACGACGAAAGCTCTAGGTAACTTCAAACACTAAACGCCTTTCTGATTCCTACAAGTCCCTATGGACCAACTACACGTAACGATTAACTGGTCACGTGAAGGTTGTACAATTATATGATCCCTTCAATGGGCCGTGAGGGGATGAGAACCCTGCTACGATAGTTTCTTCGACACGGACCTTGGTCAACGTTGTTCCGCGGTAATCACTACGTCACCGTAACTACAAACTAAACGCTTCGACGCCTAAGCTTCCTCTCGCCTCGTGAATAATTTCACTTGTCGCCACATTGGCTTTTTAAACTCCTTCCATTTAATTAGCCAATTAAAGAAAAGATTACTCAAATTTTCTAAATACGCGCATACACGAAGTCAAACTCGAACCCCGTCGGGAGAAATTGCATCGTCAATAGAACCTACCTCTTCTCGAAACCTTATCTAAGTAATTGATATATGGTAAATTGAAATTTTCTAGTCATTATGCCCTGTTAAACTTTCATTTTACTTTGATTAACAACAAAAACTCCATTTTTCTTTTAGAAAATCACAAAAAAAATCATAAACCTTTTAAATACATACCAGAGAAAACAAAACGTTACAATAGAAAAGTTTCTCCAAATATTGATGATACGAGAGTTATACTACATTTAAGATGTACGGGACTAACAAATAATTTATGATTTCGAAAATTAGCGACAAATCTTTGATAAAATCATGGACTCATGACAGAATTTCCTTAATACACAAACTAATATTGAGCGCTAGAAGTTCTGTCTGTTTTTTCAAAATGTCTGCTATATCGATACTGCCTTTGCTTCCGTAATTTTTTAGTCGCCACTGTTCATATAAATAAGTTACTTTACGATCAAGAGGATTTTTTTAGCATTAGCCAATGTTACATAAACATCTTCATCATAATTTTCCATAATACTAAATTCGTGATATGTTTTGCTGCTGCAGCTGTCATACGAGCGTCAAAGTATGATATAAATAACTGTTTTGTATCGTCACAGCAACGCAGTAGATTTAAAGATTGTGCAAATGATTAAAATTAATTCTAACAACATTTAAACATCTGTTTAACAAGCGATAAGTTTTTAAAGTGTTTTTTGTTAGTTTCAAGAATTTGATGCTTATACTAGCTTTGCAGTTAAAGTTTCTAGTTGCTCCTTTTGTTTTGTTTTTCGGTTTGTTCTTCTCTACCAGCTGACAAACGTATATTTTGCGAAACTCACATCGTACAGGTTTAGGAAAGCGCCTCTTCATTATTCAATTTGTTTTGATTTCTGCAGAAAATTTCTTAATAACATAAGCATATCCATCATCGTAGCTGACAGTGTAAGACAACGAACACTGATCTTTGCACTTATACTTAACGGAAGCGCTTTCTTCAAACGTCAGCATTTCAAAATCTTGAGTGATATTAGTAAAACACTTTTAAACTGTTCCATAACTTCTACGTTTACTTAAACGCATAACCTCAAAGTGAAATTGATAAACAACAATAACGTGAAACGACTTTGGCGTCATGCACGCACTGGTATGTAGCTTCCCAACGCCGCGTGTTACAATCTAACATACTAATATATAGGGTGTTTCTTAATGACATGTTAATATTTAAGGTTAATATTAAGGACCCATTTAAAACAAAACTTTATATGAACGTATGTCGCAAACGTTCTAACTTTTGAGATACAGAGTGGTAAAATCTTGAACATTTCTACACAACAGGCACCGCATCAGACTTTTAACGACTTGACCCTGAAGAAAAAGGATTTTTAAATTTTTTTAACTGAAAACCATGCGTCGGGCGAAAAAAGATTAAATTACAATTGCTTAGAAAAAAAATGCTCAGAAAAAAATGCTTCAAAAATTATGTTTATTTTAAGAGAAGTCATTCGCATAGCATTTTTTTCTTAAAAAATATTCAATGCGCATCCCGCACGGAAGACGTATACCAAATTTCATAAAGATATCTACAATAGTGTCATAGTTATTACAAAAAAATACTTATATATTTTTTTGAAAACTTTACCACCCTGTATCTCAAAAGTTAGAACGTTTACGACATACGTTCATATGAAGTTTTTTGAAATGGGTCTAAGAATCATCCCTTTAAATGTTGACATGTCATTAAGGAACACCCTTTATGTTGCTCATTACTGATAAAGATAAGTATTTTAAAGTAAAAGTCGTACATATGTACTAAAATTATAATAATAACACTATTTATTAAACAGGAAAAATACAGAATATTTTAATTTAATGCAATTTTGCATTTGGAAGATTAAGTGAAATGTTATTGCCAAGGCTGTGCTTCCGTTTTAGCTTTTCCATATTAGAAGGCCTATCAGATTGAATTCTTCCAGATTTAGGCAGTTCCCTATTTTTACGATGTGAAATTGATGTTGGCTGGACTCTATTTTTTTTGGATTTTCTTCCACATACTCGACTTTTAGCTTCTAAAAAGTTGAGAAGGTGTTTGGAGTTGTTTCAGCAGAGTATAAATTTGATAGCGGATAAAGTTGCTTCTGGGCTTTGATTTTCTTCGAGTGTACTTATTATGCGATCAATTTCTGAACGCGTTTGTGCAGTTTCTTTTTTAAATTGCCTCTCACTTTCCTCGGTATCTACTTGAAAATTTACCACAGTTGCTCGCTGCATTTCGGCAGATGTGCCTTCCGTAGCACGAGCGCTATCCTGAATTGAGTTTTGTACTAGGTCCAAATCCATATTTTCATAAAATTCTTCGGGTGCGGAATGTCCAACAGCTAATTTAGCTAATTCAATTCTGTCATGAATGCTTAGAACTGGGGATGTTTGAAATAGAATGTTATATTTTTGTTCTATTGCGCATAGGTGTTTGCAGAATTTGCCGCCTGCGCCAGCTGGACAACCACAAAAAGCAATTTCAGCATTGACTGTATAAAATAAATTCGAATCTTTTTCAGACCCAACGTGAAAAATTTTATTTTCCGTTTGATAAATAATGCTCACTTCTCTCGCTCTTAAACATAAGTTCTTATAATCGATTTGGGGCTTAGATCTTCTTGAATTTACAAATTCTAACAATTTTCGCTTATAATAGTTCTCGAAGACATTAACAATGAAATCAACCAGTGCACAAGAGTTGAAAACTTTGCATCGTTGCAAAACTATATCTTTAAAAATCCTAATGGACGATTCAGTGCAGTTATTAGTGTTATTACCTCTTGCAATTATATTATTTCTAAACGAAATACACCATTCTTTTTGACGGTCCCATAAATTCTCCAGATGCTTAGATAACACTTTATTATTTTGGACTATATTACTACATTTCAAGACATTATAATGCTCTTCTGCATCTTCTATTGTTGGAGCATAAAGAATATTCCTAAACATTTCCATTACTGGTCTCCTGTCCTCCTTTTTCACGTTATGGTCGGTTTGCCAGAGCCATCTCCATAAGGCTTGACAAAGATGGAATGTACACAAGAGTAGCACGGAGTTGGAAAATACGGCTGATATAGCATTGCGCTCGGATGCACTGTCATCGGTCATAAACACGTTTGGACGGAACTTTTTATTTTCTACCTCTATGGCTTCTGTAGCAGCCATAAAAGCTAACGTATAATTCGCTTCGGTTTAAGCTGTATGAAGAATGCACGCGACAGGTATGGCTCCTGTTTTGTTTGATGTAAACAAAAAAGTAACGCAAGTGTTTGTTTGATCATAGGATCCGCTCGAGTCAACGAAAACCATTTCATTGCAATGACCTACGTCGCATTATTGGAGTTACGACCGCTGCAACAAAAGGATTTTCTTTAATAACTGATTTACCTCCGGATTTTTCCAAATCGGACTGCATTTTCATGAGAATATCAACCATGCTTTTTTCTTCTCGACTGCCGTATTGACTTAAACGCCATTTACCATACAAATACTTTATTTGTCGTTTAGTTGCGTTTTCTCTAGAATTAACTAGAAGGTGTGCTGTACTAACATTATTAGGTACTTCTTGTGTGTCTTCATACTCAATTATTTTCATTTCATGGTAAAAACGAGCATCTGACGGAGTCATTCCTGAAACAAAGTAAGAGTGAAGTACATCTTGTACAGTCTTACTTATACGTAAATATCCAAAGGCTTCGGCTACATTTATTCTATGCGAATTTTATTTGAATCACTACATTAATTCCACTTTTCAATAATACATCATTTTTTATTGTATTTCTATTAATTTTTTTAAACTTAATGTCTATTTGTGCTTTACAATTTTTGTCTCTAATTTTGCAAGACTGTTGTTTTCGTACAACCACTTTATTCAAAGAAGAGTGTTGGCACACATATAACTTTCTAAATTCATAGTGGCATTCGGAAACCTTCT
>JARFJB010000821.1:6300721-6525721 GCA_036346205.1 Vesta saturnalis
CCGTTCGTGCGATCGTGTGTGTGTGTGTGTGTGTGTGTGTGTGTGTGTGTGTGTGTGTGTGTGTGTGTGTGTGTGTGTGTGCGTGCGTGCGTACGTACGTGCATGCGCGCGTGTGTGTGTAATTGATTTTTTGTCTGTCCAATTGCAATGTTCAGCTAGTTGATGTGCATGTTGAGTTGAGTATGTGTCTCTGTGTGCGTGTATGTATGTATGGGGGGGCTGTATGTGTGTCTGTGTGTGTATGTGTGTGTGTGTGTGTGTGTGTGTGTGTGCATGTATGTATCTTAGTATCCGCGATAACTCCAGAACGAAATACCTACGTACTTAAAATCTGTATTCAAGCTTGTTTTCATTTGGCTTAGAGCTGATTAGGTTTTAGGAGACATCCAATGGCAGAAAGGGGGATTTATTCGGGGCTTATTTTGGTTTTATCAATTATTTCGAAAACAGCTGCATATTTTAAAGATTTAATAATACTTGGATATAGACCTTAAACACATCGATTATGTTTTATGCAATGTTTTGATATGACGCGTAATTTAGCGGCATAAAATCCTAAGGTAGGATTTCTTTTTTTCATTATCTGAATAACGATTAATGTTATAAGAAAAGATGTAGATGTATTTTTTAAAGAAAATTTAATTTTACATAAACTTCCTTTATAAAGTTTTTTAATCTGAAGCGAAATAAATGTAAAAATTAAATAAATATGATTGAAAATGCTGAAGCTGTATTATCGATATTTTTACAGATGCGGGCGGCTTTGGAATTTTTTTTTACGTTAACATTTGTATTTATGTCTATGAATCTCTATCTGATATGAAGTTTTAAACGTCATTCTGACGTAGATTATTGTTTTTGTCTTTACAATGTTGTCTGTTTTCGTTATGAACGTATAAAAAAGAGGTCGCATGGTTACCCTAAAAAAATTATTTCATTTCTTTTAATTTAAGTTAGCATCTAGATATCTATTAACCCCTGTCTGTCATGAAATTTTAAACGTCTGTTTGACATAGATTATTGTTTTTGGGCTTACAATGTTGCCTATTTTCGTAATGAACTTCTGATAAAATAGGTTGCATAATTATCTTCAAAAAATATTATTATTAAACCGCGGCCAAATTATCTGCCATAATGCTTTCTCATATATGTAAATAAATAACTTCAAAGCCTACAATACCTGAATTTGAGTCATATCGGTTTTTAAACACCATAATTCCCCATTTTTGTTCCGCCATTTTGAATTTTTTAATTTTGACAAATGATTTATTCTTAGCGATCTTAAAAACCCCCAATACCCAACTTTCAAAAAAGTGTGCACCATAAAAACGATGCGCCACTGCCAGTTTTTAAATTTTTTTATTTAGATAATATTTACAAACTAACAAAGTGGTGAAACTGATCATTAGCCCACAATACCTGAATTTTAGTCATATCGGCTTTTAAATACGCTAATCCCTCATTTTTGATCTGCCATTTTGGATTTTTTAATTTTGACAAATGATTTACACTTAACGATCTTAAAAACCCCCAATACTCGACTTCCAAAAAAATCCGTTGATAAATTAAAAAATGCACAATTTTGCACCCTAAAAACGTTGCGCCACTGGTTATTATATATTTTTTATTTTGAAATTATATAAAAAGTATTAGTTTATTATTTTAATTATGGAGCTTTTTAAAATTTGAAGCAATTAATTTTTTTAATTTTCTGATCCCCTAAAAATACCCCGCCACTGGTTGAATTTTGCTCATTAACGAACTTGACCTAGATTTTATGGCAAAGAATTGTTGTACCAAATTTCATATCGATAGCTTTAATGGTTATTATATGGCCGAATCCAAAAGTGCACAAATATACAAAGTGTATCAGTTAAAAAAAGTACAAGTTTAGTGTCTCCTGCATTTGAATAACGCCTTGTATACTTAATTTAAAAATATACACGCTGCTATTGTCCACAACATTTGTCTGAAACATTTTTTCTAATTTTAAATGGGGAAAGTTTTGCAGTTTTATGAGGTCAATTCGGTTTGCTTTCTTCAAAAAGTCCAAGGCTAACTAGATACTTTAGAAAAACAATTTTTCTGTAATTTCTTTAAATGCGTATAATTCGGTTATTTCCATAAAAAAAAGTGCAAAGGAAAAAGTGTAGACAACTATATTCTTTATTAGTTATTGAAATAGATTTTTTGATGTAAGCTTTTGTTTTTATTTAAACATAAATTTTTAACACATGACATAATTGTTTTGAAAAACTAAAGAGCTACAGCCCTTTCTCCGGTTTAATTTCAGAATTATTAGTATGGCAGTCCATCGAAGTCGTAGTTGATTGACAAATGCTACTCCTATTTCTTTGATGTTTGGTACGAGAGTGATTTTCAGGTTGTTAGTGTTTTTAGTCGCTAGTATGCGTTTTCTAATCTAGAAAAGCGTGGTATGATTGAATGTTATGTTTGGTGTCAAAAAAGTGTTAGTTGCACTACAATATTTTAACCGCTATTTAGAACGCCATCAGCCTTCTCAGCGCACATTTAAGAGGTTTGGTTGAATACGGAACTTTCTATAAACCCAGAAATAAACATCTGTTATTCAGAATGCATAAACTTCAAGACGAAAAGTTAGTGTGCAAGCGGGAATTTCACAACGTACTGTGTACGAGTATTAAAAAGCATAAATTCCAATTCCCCCCCCCCGATAAGTTATTAACTTCACAAACACTACAACCTGGTGATAATGTTCGGTGTATGGAGTTTTGTACGTGGTTTAGAAGCAAGTATGCGTTGGGCTCAGCAGGAGGGCGCACCGCCCCATAATCAATTAGGAGTGCGAAATTAGTTAGATACAACTTTTCCCGATTTGTGGATAGGATGGAATGCACCAGTTGAATGGGCACCTCGATCATCAAATCTATTTGTTTTGGATTTCTATTTGCGGGGTACGATATGGGATAAGGTGAATCGAAGGTCGTATGAAATAATGGTCTTAGAGAAACCGTACTAGAAACTTTTGCTTGTATTAATATGCGTTTTTAAAGAAAAGCCGTAAATTCTGTTCTTAAAAAATGTAACGTGTTTTAATTATAATGGTAACCATTTTGAACAAATATTTTTAGGCAGTGCTTTAGTTGTTAATAATAGAGTAGTCTTTGTAGTTCTTTACTGTTTATATTTTTGTGTCATAGCCAATGCTGTTAGTAATAGAGTAGTTTCCGTAGTTCTTTGCTGTTTAGGTTTTTATGCCATAACCAATTAATTTTCTTTATCAACACTTTTTTAGTTGCTTTTAATTTTTTCAATACATATTGGGCTTACCCTTCATTTTGAAAAATTTAATGCATTCATTCATAAAACATTATCCAAAGCGTAATGATACGATTTGTGAATCAACAACGGCTTCCAGGGCCTACCATACTAATAATTCTCAAATTAAACCGGAAAAACGACCGTATCTCTTTAATTTTTCAGCAAACTTTCTTAAAAAGTCAAATTCTACTTTTTTCCGTTTAAAAAAAGGTATGGTTATTTCAAAAGCTAAAGCTTTCATAAAAAAATCGATTTACCTGACATAAAGAACATAACTATCTACAACTTTTTCTTAAAATGGAAATAATCAACTCACATTCAACACCGACAAAACCCAGTGTTGTCCGCCAAGAAAGACCGATCATTTCCTGCTGTAAATATTAATGGCTTAGATCTCAAGTTTTCAAACTCTATTTCTATGTTAGAGATATCCGTATCATCAAACCTTTCATGGGTTGACCATCTTTTATCAGTCAGCAAAACAGCTGCCCGAAAACTGGGCTTTTTATACAGATCTAAACAGTACTTCACATAGCAAAAACTCCTTTTACTGTACAAGGGCCAAATTCGACCTCATCTGGAATACAATTCACACCTCTGGGTCAGTGCCCACCAATACTCTCTTGATATGGTACACCGCATCAAAAAAGAGCTATTATAAATGACCCGTCTCTGACTTCTGACCTACAGTCTCTTGAGCATAGAAGAATAGTTTCGGTTCTTTCCTTGTTCTGTCGCTATTACCATGGCAAGTGAGCCTACGAGATACACTCCTTATTACCACTCGGTTTGCCCATTCACACCATAATTACGCACTCAAAATTCCACACTAAACGGGTGCAATCTACATTTTCCATACGACGACCAAATTGTAGAATGCACTACCCAGTTCCTGTTTGCCTCTAAACTTTCACTTAAGCAAATTTCAGGTAGTCATTCATTAACATTTCTCGGCAGCCTAACAATATCCCTAAGCCCTCTCATTGTTCCTGAGTGCTTTAGCACGTTAGGCAAATCTTAGCCTGTTCAGGAATACTATTAGTAAAAAAAAAACGGAATTATACGCATTTAAAGAAAAACACCCTGTATATATATATATATATATATATATATATATATATATATATATATATATATATATTGGGTACCCAAAATGTATGGAATAATGGTTCTGCATCCGTAACCCTACATTTTATCACAAAACTTTCAATACAAAAGTTGTTTGACGAAATAATGCGCATATTATAAATGTGTCAGAAAAACTATTTTGGTTGTCAATTTTGAGATATGACATCATCAACAGTTTTTTTTAAATCGTAACCCCATAATTTTGTTTCACACTTTTATTCCTTTTTCAATTGTCAAAACTACAGTATGCAAAATGAGATATCTTACATAAGAGAATTATTTTGAAAGTTGTAAAATAAACATTTTATTACCAACAAAACACATAAAAACACACAACTCAAATCAAGTAACTAACTAAAATTGAAATTTCTAACAAAAACATTTCGTTTTTAACGCAACAAATACTCAAAATCGCACGCTGTAAGATCCGGAGGCATTGGAGTCCATTCGACAGTCCCATGTCTGCCTACCCAACGATTCGGAAAACTAAATATCTCCGCACATTTACAGAGTGGGGTGGTGCCCCATCTTGTTGAAACCACAGATCAACATTTTGAAATTGTTCTTGACAAGCTGGAATAATTTGCTCTTGCAATAGCTGTAAATACCGGTTGCCAGTTAAATTGTCATTTATAAAAAAAAAGAACCAACAATGCGATCACGGCAAATTCCTACCTGTACATTAATTTTTTAAGATCTTTGGGTATGCTGTTGGATCATCCAATAGGAATTTTCAACCGACCAGTAACGAGAATTATGTCTATTTATCATTCTATTTAAATAAAATATGGCCTCATCCGAAAAGAGTATGTTGTCGCGGAAGTTTGGATTATTATTAATGCACTCCATCATAAGCTCACAAAATTCCACTCGTCGGTCATAGCCATATTTTGACAATTCCTGCAGTAAAATAGGTTTATATGGGTGCAGTTTTTCCCCTTTCAGTATACTGTGTACGGAACCTTTTATCTTTGTTTGTTGCCACGTTTGGTGGACCAGATTTTGGAAGATCCTTGACATGACCTGTTTCCCTAAATTTCTTTTCATTTTGACAATTGAAAAAGCAATTAAAGCGTGAAACAAAATTATGGTGTTACGATTTAAAAAACTACCGATGACGTCATATCTCAAAATTGACATCGAAAATATTTTCTCTGACATACACAATGTGCGCATTATTTCGTCAAACATTTGTCTTGAACGTTTTGTGATAAAATATAAATTGTAGGGTTACGGCTGCAGAACCATTATTCCATACATTTTGGGCACCCTGTATATATAACACTTGATAATCAATTATGGGTAAGTACATCAAATTCGTAAGATAAAAATATTAAATTGTTATTTAAATATCATATATTTCCACTTGGGATGAATCATCATCTGTGGACGTGATTAATATTATAAAATATATATGTCAAACCTGACAAATTATTAACCAGTAACTAATAAATTAAATACCATCTAAAATGTAGTTATAACATACAGGTAAATTTCCAGTGTCCTTTTTACTGTTACATACAACTTTATCATTAACTTTAATAAATAACATTTATATTAAACGTTTCATAAAATTTGGTTCTATTTGTAACATGTTGGTATTATTATATAATAATATTAATCACATCCACTGTGAGTTTTTTTTTCATTATTTGTATGGGGATCTTGGAAGCCATAAGAGTTACACATTTGCTTAAATGGGGAAATATTTACTTCTTTTGAAGACTAATCCTGATACGTTTTTGTTGATTTAAGAAAACACATGGCTTACTAGATATTTGTAAAGTAAAATTCTCCAAAATCGTTTCAGCGCTTTAATTCGTTTATTTCTAGAGATAGATAAAAATAGTTTAAATACAATTTATAGATAATTTTGTGTCGAATAACGTCACCGTACTAGTTTTTTAATTTTTTTTTAGCGTTTTGAAGTTATGAAGCAAAGTTGAATTTTTTTAAAAGGAAACCTTAGTTGGCTACGAGATATTTTAATATTGCACTTTTTCTGATTGTAATGATGTAAGGGTTGTATCACTTATTTTAATAAATAAAAGCACAATACACGTTTTTCTAACATTAGGTTTAACAAAAATCATATCTTGCCATGGAAAACTAAAGTAAAGAAACCGAGGCGTTGTTTATCTTCATCTTTGACACTTCGTTCGTTAGTGTAATTCTTATCGGTTTTGTCAGTGTGGAGTTGCTTTAGAAAATTAATTATGGTGTACGCAAATTTCGAGAAACTTGATATGATCGAATGTTACATCATTTGTAACAAAAACTGTCAACGAGGGGCCAAACGCTATCTTTTATTGTATTCTGATCGCCTCAACTATCTTTAGACACCTTCAAGAATGTATACAACCATTTAATAGAGTTTTGGTTTTCAGATGAAGTGGTTATCGATATAGTTAGGAAACAAACACATAGGATGAGGGTTAAGAATGTAATTACTTTAGGTAACGCTAGAGAACAATTAAAAACAAAGTATGTAAAATTACCAAACTATCCTACTTATACAAAAGGTCTGTCTAAAATCTTTTCTAAAATTAATTTGACAACCGGCACCGCTTCAGATAATAGTTTGAAAATTCTTTTAGGCAATCCAAAAGATCAAATGGATAAGGAGAGTAGATCGGAAATTTATAAAATTAATTGTAAAAAATTGTGAACAAATATATGTAGGGCAAACTAAATGACCTACCAAAATTCGCTTTAAAAAACATTTAGCTCACATCAAATACAAACGTTGGGACAAATCTGTCGCAGCCCTACATATGTTTAATAAAAAGAACTTGTAGTAGATAAGGAATCTTTAAACAAAACAAATGCTCATGACAAGCAACGAAGCGTTACACGCGTCGAAGTGCGATATATCCGTTATTAAAGGAGATATCAAAAAAAGTTATTTACAAAAATTATGAGCAACTTCAAACTTCACATTATAAAATTATTTTCGTATTTATAGGTTATTACATATTACCAGGGTGAACCAAATATACTTTTTTTTAAATGAGACACCCTATATATTATTTCAAATTTATATTAAGCTCATCTCCCCCATACTTCCAATATAGGGTTTCATTACGTTATACAGGGTATTTCAAAGGTATAGTCAATTGTACACCAAAATCATTATCATTTCAACGTCCTGTATACCCTATACAGAACAACCTAACAATATTTTTTTCCAGGCATAACTTTTTGACATTGGTACAGTATTACGAGAACGTGCTATTTCTTTACCGAACACATGATTTTGTCATTTTTTTCAAATAAATCACCCTGTATTTTATTTTAAACAGTGAAAATACACTAATACACTTTATGTTCTTTCATTTTTATTAAGCACTCCCTATATCTAAAATCGTTAATTTCTGAGATATTTTCGGGGATAATATGTTATGATTATCATCGGTGATAGCTCGAGTTAAAACCGATGAAAATTGAACGGTTGCGAAGCACAAGTTCAATTTTCTACAGGTTTTACGAGTGGTATCATCGATTATTAATCATTAACTCTAGTTATATTATCCCCGAAAATATTTCAGAAATTAACGATTTTAGTGTTATATTTGGTAAGAGAATATAATGAACGTTAATAGAAAGTATATAATTTTAAACGATCTGTCACTTTGATAGTAAATATTACAGTTGCAAGATATTCAATACAATTATTTATTTCTTTGAAACTTTTTGTCACTTTGACAGAATCTATTCTATTCATTAAAATCATATGACAGTCAACATGCGGTGATAAAATTATCACCGATTTGATAGCCTATTCTGCGATTTTGTTTTTGTGTTTTAACCAATGAAAGTTATCAAAAAGGTACCATGTGACATGTGAATTATATTCTCAGTTTAATAACAGAAAGAGATTTTTTTAACAATTTCTATTATAACAAGTTAGCCGTGAACAAATGACAGATAGATATTAGTCAGTAATAATTAGTAGCTTGTCATTTATCAAACTTCTTTGAGGTTGTGTAGTGTTTATTAATTTGTAAACACTTAAATGCTGTTTTATAGAACTTTCCTGTAGAGGAATTAACAGACATGATATGGGTACTGGGAGAATGTATGAAAAATTGTTTATTAGCACAAAGAATTTACAAAGAGAAATATCCCATACGAAGACAACCCGAGAACATACCGTTGGAAAGGTTAGTAGATCGTTTTAATCGTACGGGTTCAGTAGTTTATGAAAAAAAGGAAAGGATAAAACCTGTACTTAACGAGGATAATGAATTTAACGTGATGCTTGAAGTTACGCATAATCCACATGTTGGTACACGTGAAATCTCGCGTCAGCATGATATTAGTGACAGGTCCGTCTGAAGAATACTGCGTAAAAATAAGATGCATCCATACCATATCCAGTTGCATCAAGACTCACTCGAAGATGACTATCCCAGAAGGGTTGCTTTTTGTGAATGGGCTCAACAATCAGGCGGATTTCTTTGATTTTGTCGTCTTTGGAGACGAAGCCACGTTTCATACAAATGGAACTGTGAATAGACACAATTTCCATTATTATTCGACAAGTAATGCCCATCTTATAGCAACTCATAGTCAAACTAGGTGGTGCTTGAATGTTTGGGGTGGTATAGTTGGAGATCACGTAATTGGACCACATTTTTTCGATGGAACAGTGAATGGTCTGGTTTATTTGGACTTTTTAGAAAATCATTTACCATTACTGTTGGGAAACGTTCCTCTTAACATTCGTCAAAGAATGTGGTTGTTACACGATGGAGCTCCGGTACATCACACTAGATTAATTCATAATCATCTTAATACCCATTTTCCTGGAAGATGGGTGGGAAGAGGAGGACCCATTGCATGGCCAGCTCGTTCACCTGAGTTAGGTAAAATTGACTTCTTCAAGTGGGGTTATGTGAAAAACCGTGTGTATCAAATACCTCCAACCACACAAGATGATATGAAGAATAGAATACGAGAAGCATTCCAGAGTATTAATGTAGAAATGTTAAGAAATGTCAGTCGAGAATTTGAAGATCGACTGCAATGCTGTATTGATGTTTTCGGTGGACATTTTGAACATTTATTATAAAATTAATTAATTTTATAAGAATTTTGTCTTAATAACCGATGTTTTTTGAATTTTTTATAATAATTTGTCACACTTTTATTTGTTCACGGCTAACTTGTTATAACAGAAATTTTTAAAAAATCTCTTTCTGTTATTAAATTGAAAATATCTCAGAAATTAATGATTTTAGCTATAGGGAGTGTTTAATAAACATAAAGTGTATTTTCATTTTTTAAAATAAAATACAGGGTGATTCATTTGAGATGTGTTTGGTTTTTGGCTCGCTCTATATTCAATTGGTGCAATAATAAAAAAATAGCACTTTCTCGTAATACTGTACCGATGTTAAAAAGTTATGCCTGGAAAAAATTATTGTTAGGTCTTCTGTCTAAGGCATACAGGACGTTGAATGAGAATGATTTTCGTGTACAATTGACCATAACTTTTGAAATGCCCTGTATAACGTAATAAAACCCTGTATTGGAAGTAGGGGGGAGATGAGCTTAATCTAAATTTTCCTTTAATAACGGATATATCGTACTTCGACGCACTAATTCCACCCTGTATATATATATATATATATATATATATATATATATATATATATATATATTGTATATATATATATATATATATATATATATATATATATATATATATATATATATATATATATATATATATATATAATATATATATATATATATATATATATATATATATATATATATATATATATATATATATCTTGTGTGTGTGTATACAGGGTGTTCCAGTTTTTTGTAGCAGGACTTTAACAGTCGATAGAGCTTTAAAAATTAAGATAAAAAGTTCATATAAACATAGGTTGCCAAACGCTTAGTTTTGGAGATTCAGGGTTTGAAAGTTTTAATTTTTTTTCAGTTCTTTTAATTTATCTTCAAAACTGTTTAAAATAATAAATCCAAATTTAGTACACATATTGCACTCCTTAAACTCAATATTAAAAGTAGTTTAACGTTTATCAATATCTACAGGGTAGTACATTTTTTGGGGTGGTACACCCTTTATCCCCCCCGAACTTTTTCAGGCGACGCCTCTAACTCTTAAAAATCAAAAATTTAGATTGCCCATTTGATTTAGGAACTTTTTTGTCTTCTGTTTTTTTAAAAAAAATGCATAGTTTTTGAGATAAATTAGCTGTAATCCATGAACAGTTTCCAAATGGTAAGTAAAGAACGTCTGATGCTTCCTCAAAAATAACGTGCCATGAAAAGAACAATAAAAAAAAAGAATCAAATTATATCAATTCTCGCGTTTTTTGTCTCTTAATAAAAAGTAGTACTCCACTGATTTTTTCCTAACTTTTCAGTTGAATTAAATAAAGGAAAATAAAAGTAAAACAACAAAATAAATATTAAAAAAATACGTATTTATTGGAAAAAATTGGAAATAATTTCTATTTAAGATTTTAACAAGAACGAAACGAACGAAATAAATAAATTAAACAAATAAACTTAACCTGTAACAACAAAACAAAAACGCTATCGTAATAATAAATAAATGTAAAGAAACTGTTCAAAATGTAAACCATTTTGTTGAATATATAATTCACACCGACGAATAATTGCACGTGGAATATTAACTAAAAATTGTCTTATTTCATTACACGCATCCCTAATTCGATTAATGAGTTCATCTCTTGTTGTCACAGGAGTTGCATACACCCTTTCTTTTAAATAGCCCCACACAAAAAAAGCTAAGGTATTTAGGTCTGGAGACCTTGGCGGCCAGGGAACTGGGCCTGCACGACCGATCCATCTTCCTGGATAATGGTTGTCCAGCCAGTTTCTAACGATTCTGCTATAATGAGCTGGACAACCATCAAGCTGGAACCAAGCCGTTCTTCGTAATTTAAGGGAATATGTTCCCACATATTCCCATGTTCATTCTCTAAGAATTCCAAGAACGCCGCAGCATTCATACGAGGTGGTAAAAAGTAGGGCCCAAAAAGGTGATTATTGTAAATACCTATCCAGACGTTCATACTAAATTCTTGTTGGAAATGTCTCGGGCGAACTACATGTGGATTTTCATGTGCCCAAGCGTGCTGGTTGTGAAAATTTACTACACCACGGCGAGTGAAGCAGGATTCATCGGTCCATAAAACATTATTTAAAAAAAACTGGATTGTTATTATTTTCAGCAAGAATCCAACGACAATACGCAACTCCACGTTCTGCATCCCCTGGTTGTAGTCCTTGAACAGGTTGTAGATGGTAAGGATATCGGTGATCCCGTCTTAATGTTCGGTGAATAGTAGTATTTGAGACTCCACCTAAAGCTACGGATACTCTTCTAGTGCTAGTTGTGGGATCTCTGTTGAATTCACGCAAAATTCGTCGTGCAATATTTCTTTGCTGCCTATGATTATTATTTTGACAACCATGCACATTATTTAACCCCTGACTTATAATTTGTTGGTGAACTCTTACAAATACTGAAGGATGCGGAGCTCTTCTAAAAGGAAATCTTCACCTATATTCACGGGCTGCTGCTGAACTTCCATTTACAAAGCCATTCATAAAATGGATATCCGCTATTTCTTGATTAGAAAAAAAATGGCATTTTAAAAGATCACTTTTGCAATAAATATTAACACAATAAAATATGTAAATAAATTACATTCTTTCTTATGCACAAGTCGTATTTAAAATAAAATGTGAGATTTGACATAATTTGATTCTTTTTTTTTATTGTTCTTTTCATGGCACACTATTTTTTGCGGGAGCATCAGACGTTCTTTACTTACCATTTTGAAGCTGTTCATGGATTACTGCTAATTTATCTCAAAAACTATGCATTTTTTGAAAAAAAAAGCAGAAGACAAAAAAGTTCCTAAATCAAATGGGCAACCTAAATTTTTGATTTTTAAGAGTTAGAGGCGTCGCATGAAAAAGTTCGGGGGGGATAAAGGGTGTACCACCCCAGAAAATGTACTACCCTGTAGATATTGATAAACGTTAAACTACTCTTAATATTGAGTTTAAGGAGTGCAATATGTGTACTAAATTTGGATTTATTATTTTAAATAGTTTTGAAGATAAATGAAAAGAACTGAAAAAAAATTAAAACTTTGAAACCCTGTATCTCCAAAACTAAGCGTTTGGCAACTTATGTTTATATGAGCTTTTTGTCTTAGTTTTGAAAGTTCTATCGACTGTTAAAGTCCTGCTACAGAAAACTGGAACACCTGATTATATATATATATATATATATATATATATATATATATATATATATATATATATATATATATATATATATATATATATATATATATATATATATATATATATATATATATAGCACACACACAGGTGATCAACTTATACCCCGCAGTTCGATAACTCCGTTACCTTGAGAGAAAAAGTTTTAAATAAAAGATATTCATAAAGTCAAGCTGCACATTTTAAAATTATTTAATAATATACAGAGTATTTCATAACAGTCACAGCATATCAAATTTTTTTAATGGAACACGCTGTATACTATGTCAAATTTTAATTAGGCTCATTTATCCTATTCCAGTGATAAAGGTTTCTACTAGGTTCTACAGGGTATTTTTTAAGATATGGCCATTTTTATATGAAAATCGTAATGAAATCGCTACCCTATATTATTTAAAATAAACAATTGATGGCTAATCTCTCATGGGCAAAATAATTTCGCGATAGTCTGGTTTTGTGAAAACATCACTTTTGTGATAACTTTTATTTTTTGTACAGGGTGATCCAAAACTCACACCCCTGATTATCTCGGTTATTTTAAATGGAACACTCTGCATTTTATATCATCTCTGAAAAGTACTTAAGAAATACTTTTATTCTTCTTAAGCATTCTCTATACCTAAATCTTGCAATTACTGTAAGTTTAATCAGCTCTGTATCAATACTATTATTGTCAGGTGAAAAAGACATTCATCGAGTATAAACTATTGCAAATAAAACCACAAATTGTTTAACGAAACTAAGTATAACAGAGACTAAGAGTAATAAATGAAACAACATTCTAAAAAATGAGTAACAAAATAATATTTAAGTAACAAAGTTTCGATCTGGACATTAAAACGTTGTAGATTGAGCGAAACACATACCTGCACTTTACCAAAACACTGTGTTTCATCGACCGACAATCGTTTTGCTGACCACACGTCATCAGAAGGGTGAACCTAAACTTTTTAACTAGTATTTCACCACTCGATAATCGTTTCATTGACACCACATCGTCATCAGGAGGTTGAACTCAAATCAGTTTAGCCATAGTGACAAAATACAGTGTTTTGATGAAAAGCGGCCTCCCATTACATTTAAACAATGTTGTAGTCGATCTTCAAATTCTCTACTTACATTTCTAGCCATTGGGATACTAATGTTTCGGAAAACCACTCTCATTCTATTTTTCATGTCCTCTAAAGTAGTTACAGGTAATTTATATACTTCATTTTTCACATACCCCCACAGAAAAAAAATCTACTTTTGTTAGATCAGGGAACCTTGCAAGCCACGCAATTGACCCTCCTCTACCTATCCATCGTCCTGGAAACTTATCGTGTAGTTGACCGTGATTCAGTGCGTTATTATGTATGGGAGCACCATCATGTAAACACCACATTTTTTTTACTTACAGTATTCCCGAACAGGCTGAGATTTGCCTAACGTGTTAAAGCACCCAGGAATACTGGGAGGATTTAAGGATATTATTAGGCTGCCGAGAAATGTTTATGAATGGCTACCTTAAATTTGCTCAAGTCAAAGTTTAGAGGAAAACAGGAAATGGGTAGTGCATTGCATAATTTCGTCGCCGTGTGAAAAATGTAGATTGGGCCCGTTTAGTGTGACACGATGGAATTTTGAGTGCGTAATTGCGGTGTGAATGGGCAAATCGACTGTTCCTAGCGAAGATTTTCTGCGAAGGTATTAAGGAGTGTATTTCGGAGGCACACTTGCCATGGTAATAGCGATAGAATAAGGAAAGAACCTAAACTATTCTTCTATGCTCAAGAGACTGTAGGTCAGAAGTCAGAGACTGGTCATATATAAGCCTTATAGCTCTTTTTTCGATGCGGTTTACCATATCAAGGGAGTATTGGGGAGCACTGACCCAGAGGTGGGAATTGTATTCCAGATGAGGTCGAATTTGAGCCTTATACAGTAAAAGGTGTTGTTGCGTTGTGAAGTACTGCTTAGGTGTGTATAGAAAGCCTAGTTTACGGGCAGCTGTTTTGCTGGCTGACAAAAGCTGGTCAACCCATAAATGGTTCGATGATACGGACATCCATAACATAGAAATAGAGTTTTAAGCCATTCATATTTACAGCAGGAAATGATCGGTCTTTCTGTCGTCTGAAAAGCAATGGATCGGGTTAGTTGTTGAGGAAATGAGGTCATTTATGTATAACAGGAAAATTTTGGGACCTATGACTGATCCTTGGGATACTCCCGCATTAATAGTAGTTTCTTTTGAAAAGAAACCATCGACGACAACGCGTATACGTCTTTTGTCAAGAAAGCTGGATATCCAATTGATGAGCGTATCTGATAAGTCGAACGAAGTGAGCTTGGCAGGCACTTGTGCCAAACCTGGTCAAAAGCCTTTGAAATATCTAAAGCTACTACGACTGTTTCACACGACCTCTCTAATGTGTTATTCCAGAATTGGGTGACATATGAAAAGAAGATCACCCGTTGAACGACTTTATCTGAACCCATACTGGTGGTCGTTTAGGAATTTATTGGACTCGAGGAACGAAAATAGTTGGTGGTTGATGGCTTTCTTCATGATTTTCCGCAGAATGGAAGTGATAGCTATTGGTCGACAGCTTGAGGGATCGGTTTTATCGCCCTTTTTAGGAATAGGTT
This sequence comes from Vesta saturnalis, assembly GCA_036346205.1. Taxonomy (NCBI): domain Eukaryota; kingdom Metazoa; phylum Arthropoda; class Insecta; order Coleoptera; family Lampyridae; genus Vesta; species Vesta saturnalis. Next base: position 6,316,106 of record JARFJB010000821.1, read on the forward strand.
GGACATTTACCAACTTCCACGATGAGGGAAACTCGCCAGATGACATGAAGATCGAAAAGAATTTGGACAGTACAGGTACTAGCTCGGAGTAGCATTTTTTAAGAACGATAGCTGGAATACCGTCAGGGCCAGTCGCCTTGTTTAATAGTGTATGGAGTAGATTTGGACGACGGCACAGTTTTACCAGAATCATTGAGACATGAATTGATGCAAAGTAATCCACAAAGACGTTGGCTTTTTCAGCAGGATCAGCTACTACAGCTCCGTCGCAGACGTCATGAGAGGAAAGGAAGATACTAAAGTTTTTACTGATGGCTTTAGCTAATGACTAAAATTTACGACTTCCCAAAGGACATGAGACTAATTTTTTGCATTTACGTTCTTCGAACATCTTTTGGGCCTTGGTGATGATGTTTTTGCAACTATTCCTTGTGGTAATATAGTGGGCGTGATTTTCGATAGATTTATTTCACTTCCATTTAGTACAGGGTTTATACTTTTGCGATAACACATCAGTGTAAGCCGTATTAAACCAGGGTTGGGAACGGACGTGACCTACACGATTATGTTTTTTGGGAATGTATAACCCCATACCCATCAAGATAACTTCAGCTATTGAAAGAGCAATGTTTGAAGAGGAGGGCCGTTTAAAGCAATATTCATTCCAGTGGAAGGTTGCAAAAAAATCTCGCAGTTCGCTCCAGTTAGCTGATTTAAAACACCACATAGTTCTATCTGTTTTTCAGGTAACAGTGGGATTGGGTACAGAGGAAGTTATTTCGAATAGGCAGTGGTCTGATTGACCAAGTGGGGAAAGGACTATTGTTTTATAGACAAGTGACATGCACTGACGTATACGCAGGAAAACGTTTTCAAGAAGCACAGGCAACTGATTTTCCAGAAAATCTAAATAAACCTCATCGTTTACCGTTTCCTCGAAAAAATATGGCCCAATCACGAAATCGCCAAGAATACCACCCCAACCATTTAAAGACCATCTTGTTTGTAAAGTAGTAACTATTACATGAGGATTATCTCTTGAATAGCAATGAAAATTATGTCTATTGAAACGTCCATTTTTAGGGAATGTCACCTCGTCCCCGAAAAGTACATAGTCAAAAAAATCCCTTTGATTGCGAATTTTTCGTTGAGTCCTATTAAAAAAAAATTATTCTTCGTCGAAAATCATCATCCAATAATTCCTGGTGCAATTGAATATAATATGGGTGTATCTTGTTTTTAGATAGTATTTTTTGTACACTTCCATAACTCATTTCTTGTTCCCTGGAAATTTCTCTTATATATTGGGATCATCTGTAACTACCAACAATACATTCAGTTCATTTTCCTCGGTAACAATGGTTTTCGTTTCTTCCTTCTTTTCATGTACTATACGTATACTATTAAATCGATCCATCACTTTTTCGAAATTCTTTTTTTCAGGTAATCGGCGCGCTGAAAATCTCTCGTGATACAAGTAGCTAGCAAGCAATTTCTATGACATTCACCTAGTATCCAGATCATATCGACTAATTCCTCATTAGAAAAATTCATGATGAACTCAAAATTTGTACGTGAATTACAAGGAAATATACCGAATAAAACTAAAACATTAATTTTACAAGCTCGATAGACAAGTAATACTACCCTCTGTCAAATAATACTCTACAGTCATGGCAAACTGTAAAATACTTGCAGTGCCAAAAATGTCGCTTTTATTTTTAAAAATCTAAATAAATTAATAACTGTAAGATTTAGGTATAGGGAATGCTTAAGAAGAGTAAAAGTATTTCTTAAGTACTTTTCAGAGATGATATAAAATAGAGAGTGTTCCATTTAAAATAACCGAGATAATCATAGGTGTGAGTTTTTGATCACCCTGTACAAAAAATAAAAGTTATCACAGAAATCATAAGTTTTACCAAAACCAGACTATCACGAAATTATTTTGACCATGAGAGATTAGCCCTCAATTTTTTATTTTAAACAATATAGGGTAACGATTTCATTACGATTTTCACATAAAAATGGCCGTATCTTTAAAAGCACCCTGTGAAACCTAGTGAAAACCTTTATCATTATAACAATAGGTAAAATGAGCCTAATTGAAATTTGACATAGTATACAGGGTGTTCCATTGAAAAACATAAATTTGATATGCTGACTTTATGAAATAATTTTAAAATGTGCAACTTGACTTTATGAATAACTTTTATTTAAATCTTTTTTCGTAACTCTCAAGGTAACGGAGTTATCGAACTCCGGAGTATAAATTGATCGCGCTGTAAATATATGTTAGAAATATCTTTAGTTCGTGTCAGTCGACCGTCAATGATAATAACTTGAAACGCGTTCGGTGTTTTTAATTTTTATGTGGTACATGGATGTTCCAGATTTTTCACATTTATTTTTATTGTTCTGCAAATTTTTTGAAAGAGATAAACTTATCAAAGAATATTGCTAAATACGTTTATTTTAACAGGCAACATTCTAATATTCAAAGAAGTACATAATCGCAAGAATCCATGTTGTTGACTGTCATTAACTGTATACGTCCATCCATTTTTCAAATGTTACCTACCATTACATATACTTCTTTTTAATATTATTTGCAGGTCAATATTGACGTATGGCACTGCCATTGATAATATTTTTTTAAAAGCAAGCGTTACGTCACGTTCAACTAAACGCCAAAGAGTTTGTTTTACCTGTGATAATTATTGGTGTCTTAGGTGGGGTGATTCTAGAGTAAAGAAGCTTTTATAAAAAACAAGTTTGTTTATATATTATAAGGCGCCATCTTTAATAGTCCGCCATCTTGAAGAACCACCATCGGCAGGTGACAATCATAAATTTTTGGCAACCTAGCACGTCGAGGTATATATCCTATAAGTGGCATTTAGTCTCTCACCATAACTATGCATATGTATAATACGGGAGATTGACCAAATGTCCAAAACGCTGAATGCCAAAATATAATGCCGACGACTGTTCCACCAACTGTGCCCATCCTACAGAACCAGCTTAGGCTCATAATGTTAACAGTGACGAAAATATCGATAACCATTTCGCCGTACCGGCGTTTAGGTTACTGTCGCCGTGCTGAATTTGAAAAATGAAGAAAGGACTGGTCACTTTTGTGATAAAACATTTTCGTAATTATCGGTGTAATGGTTGTAAGTTAATGTTCTACAGTAGATACTGTAATTGGCCTCACATTTGGACACCATTTTGTAATGGTTCTCTATAATGTTTGGGTTCTATTTCTATCTCTTACAATTTCCAAAATCATTGAGTAACTATTTTATATTGTTTTTATGAAAATGTGAAACGATTCAACGTCAACTAAGTTATTTTAATTTATAAAGGTAACGTTCATTAACTACACTTTACCTTTATTGTTATCACATTTCTGTTTGTGTAATTGAACTTTAATAATTACTTAACAAATTCCTTTTTCATTTTATTGGGATAAATGGTTATTGCTATCATTAATTAAAATTATTCTCAATCTGGTGTTATTAATTACCTGTACTTTTCAATTAATTGAACTTGATTTGTTCAGTATTTACACATGCAGTGTTTGTATAAGCTTTTAAGATTTACAACAGTCAATAATAAAAATGAATCAAAAGTGATAATATTTAATTAAGTTAAATTCTATATTCAGACAGTTTTGGTTACAGCATTATCTAAAAATGATTCTAATTCTATGTTAGTATTTTTCTTAATATTAACATCCAAAAACAATCCTTTACAAATGATCAACGAAATATTTTTTCGTTCAGCATTTGTATCTAAACATAAATTTAAAAATAATTAAAACACCAATTTTCGTTTATTTATACTATCGAAAGGTTCTTACTTGTTATGACTTTGTTCTAACTGGTGACGCAACTCTGCGTTTTTTTGACCGGTGAAGAGGCCTCGTTTAGGTGAATGGCGTTCTATGTCGCCAGGCTGGAACCGCTCTCCTTTGTTTTCTCTGTCTTCTCCTATACCTTTGTTATAGATGAATACGCTTCTGATCTTCTTTCTGCAGTTTAATGATTTTTGTGAATAACTGCTTGATATCTTTACACTATACAGTTTTTACTTAATTGTTCAGTTTTAATAACAAACGGCGTGCGTAACAAACTGCAAGCGAGCTACGAAAAATCATGCTTTTCATTATCAATGTTTTTTTTAAATTATTATACTTTATATATCGATCTATTAACTGATCCGATTGTCTTATTGTACATTTATCACTCGCTATCAAAACATCAACTTATAAACGCACTTAAAACGCTATCATCAATTATTACGCAATCTTTTATTACCACCAACTTGATAGCATTTACAATTTACTTCGTTTTAGTTTTTCTTTCTCACTGATAAGGAAAATATCTCTTATATTCTCTTACCACAATACCACAATCCGCAAATTTACTATGCAATTACTCATCGAAACAAGCTCAAACTTTTTATCTTAATATTAATTACATTTATACCCAAATAACAAATAACCATTTAATTTCATATAACAGCGCGAAATTCGAATTTCTAATGCCTCCATTACAATACTAATTCGGCGAAAAGGTCGTCAGAGAAACTGGTACCGGATTTTTAGACACGTTTCACGTCTTGGGCGTTAAGTGAATTGTTCTTAATCCCATAGTGTCCATCTGTATTCTTTCTAAATATGGTACTTCTGGAACTAGACCACAATTCATGGATAAAAAATGAAGAATCCGAGCCGTGAATAATTCTGAAACATTATCCATCCGCAGTTTTAAAACCTGAAGACCGTTTTTAAGGTTTTAAGGTTTCCAAAAGGACTCAACTGCTTACTTTAAAAGAATCCATAACATAAGCTAGATAGATATTACTTAATGAGAGAAATCACCTCTTTAGTCCTAGTGGGAGACTACTACTATTACACTTCCTGTAAATTCGCATTATGTTTTACCCACATGTGCTTATATAAGCCCTAAAACATTTCCTATTAATTCTGCAGAAAAACGTTTTTGTAAACCAGTGATAATACAAACAATTATGAAGGAAGTTATCAAATGGATACATTTATAGGAATATCAAAAGATTGTCTCTTAATAGGGCATAATACGACTTTTCCATCTTATATATTCTTACCTTTCAGATTTCATGACAGAGTGGTTGTAATTCATTAGTTTACATAAACGTAGATGTAAATTTACTAGCATTGAATTATAATCTTAAAAAAATCAATTCACCTTGTGTCCGTCATATAGTGTCATTTATATTTGAGTGACAGTGTTTAATAATTGTAAAGAAACATTTTGAAAAATGAAATTGAAACGTCGAAGGATATCACCTTCAAAGCTACACGCAGGTAATTTATACGATAATATTGTTTATAAACATGTACCAGATTGTTCAACGTATGTTGATTTAACTTCAAAATTGACAAAATGTTTAAGTAGTATTTTATTGTGAATCTTTAGATACATTATCTAAGAAATCCAAACAGTGATTCTATTAAACACTTTAAAACATCAGTGGTTATACCGAGACTAGAACTCTTTCTGAATAGATAACTACGGAAGCGCTAAAGAGCCAGTGTTGATTTGTTTAAAAATCTTAATATTTTAATTTTATTTTAGCAATTTACTCTCTCTTAAAATTAAGTTTAATATTAACAGAAAACAGTAAACAGTGTCAAGTGTTAATAACCAACCTATGTTCGGGGCCCAAAATGCAAAATGATTATGGTAAGTTTTTTTATTTTCTATATTACTTGTGCACAATGGCTTTTACAATCATGTACAAATGGTTATCTTTAAAAAGGTTTGTACAATTTGATTCTTCTTCCTCGCATTAACACTTATTAATTGATTTAAAGGCAGTCCTAGTAGGTATATTGAACAAGGACCTTCCTTTGTATATGGTAGATTGCTCGACGCCTCGAAATATGACTTCTGTGTGGGCCTCGTGGTCACAACCTGAAACCTTTACACAACCAAAGCTTAAGTTGTGGCATATAAAAATCCAAAAGCGTCCATAATGGTCGCCATAAGAGCCCTATAGTCAAAAAACGAGTTAGCTAGCCTACGACAAATTCCGAAGAATTTTTTTAGTGCGGTTTTCGTAGCTTTGTCTGTGGAATTGAACATAGTACGAGCTTTGAAAAAACTCAAAATGTATAGGCCCTTGCGCACGAAAAAAACTTAAGTCGTCGATATCTCGGTTCGAATCGTTGTTAAATTTCATTGATTTCGACCGTGTTTTGACGTTTATCTCACCGTAACTCGGAAACGCGGCACCGCATCGAAAAATCGTATTCTTTAAAAAAGCTTCTATTAACTTTTATGAACCTGACGAAACAAGAATTATAAATCTTGAGTCTTTTACAACTGAGATCTGCGATTAAATATATGCACTTGTTAGATTTGCGTCATTAAAGACGCTGTAGCTTTCCTACTGCGGTTCGCCGTCTCGCATCTCACTTTTCGCCGCAGCTCCATTTCACTCTCACTTGTTACACGTCGTATTCGAGTACATAATAATATACAAAAAATGTTATATGGATGATTACATTCTAAAAAATCAGGACAAACATAATGTTTTCTGTGCAATCTGGTTTTAATTTAAAGATGTGTACTTTATGTTAAACTGTAAGGTTCAGTATTATTGGTTTATTAACCCTTTCAGTCACACTTATACTTGTTGTTGAAAAAAAATTCTAAAAACGCGTGCAATGGTTAATTGGCACCTTAGTAACATTTCAAAAGTTGAATTGAATTGGTACCCCCTCTCCCCTTTATTTCTTGCAGCATGTCCCTTGGGAGGGACAAGGTGACTAGGTGGAGTAAAATACTTTTATACACCAAAGAACAATTTATTAAGTAATAATGGAACGTTGTTTTATAAAACTAAAATAAAATCAAATTTAAAAAAAGTAAACAATTAGAATATTCACTCTTATTTTTTGGTGTGAAATTCCAGAAAACAATTTCTGTTCTTCATAACACACAAATTCACCTTACATTTAGAGCAGAAAATGTGAGTCTTCAGCTTACAGTTCTCCATCTTGCAGCGGAGAATTATCTGGTTTATTATCATATTCTGGAAAATGATTGTAACCATCATACCTAGATACTGTATGTGGTCTTATCTTGTGGAACTTCTTTTCGGGCGAAACATTTGGCGAATTATCGCTTGATGGTCGGCCTCGTTTAGGAAGAGCTTTGTATAGAATAAGATGTTCAGCAACTTCTTGTCGAAAAGCGAGCAAATCCAATATATTTTTCTTTTGAACCCCAAGCGTTGTAGCCCTGTTTTTATATTCAATCCAAGAATTTACTAATGCAAGGTCAATCGCGTGCGTGATCATTCTAACTGTCCTGGATCTGACATAAGAACGATAGATACTCTAACTTATCTACTCCGCCCATGTTACTGTTGTAGTATTTAATTGCTTCTGGTCTTGTGACGTCCACGTAACATTTTTTTTTCTTATCCCACCGTTTACAATTATCAGTTGTACCGATACCTACGAAGTCGGAGGCTGTCGTTACCGCCTTGTTATCGTACCATTTAGTTACAACTATTCTATCTTTGCTGAGAGAGATCGCTGAAGACCCCCGCCCTGATTTCTTCATTTCCTTATCTGTAGGTAATTTTTGTTGAAAAAAGCGATTCAGTCTGCATATATGAGTTTTGATTGCAGAAATTGAAAAAGATGATGGTACTAAAATAATTATCAAAAAATAATCCATGATTGCTTTCTCGTATTCTGTCAGTAAGTTGCAAAACTACTCCAGCTCCTAAACCAAAATTGTTGTATATTGGATTTATTTCCGTAGTGGATCCCTGATATATCATAAAGTCATAAATGAGACCACTTTGTCCCGCTAACATGAAAATTTTTACGCCCCATTTCTTTGGTTTGTTACTGACATATTGCTTTATGTTCAAGCGGCCTTTGAAAGGTACCATTTGCTCATCAACACAAAGATACGTTTCTAAAGGTAATTCAAAACATCGTTGTCTTATTGAGTCATACAACCTACGTACCTTCCATAAACGGTCTTTATTTTTGTCTTCACGTGAAGTAACGTCAACTAAATGAATGGTTTAGCGCAATTTGCTGAATCTATTAAAAGCCATGTTATCTTTCACCAAAGAAATTCCAATGGATGAATTCTAGTACATTTTTACACGAGGAAATTGTAAATTTCCCATTATAATATGGATACCGAAAATTTTTTTTATTTCTTGGTCCGTTGTTGGAGCGAATCTAGCCACTGTCTTTTGAGTGGCATATAAATTTGTCATTTCTGCGATTTCTTTAAAAATTTGATCAGGAATGTATTTTTTTTTTAAATCTATTGGTGGTGGTAAATCTATCACATTTGAAGGGTCTTGGTAATGCCAAACAATTGGTTTCGTTTCATACTGGATGCCATCCATCCATTTTACTTTATTTTTCACGGTTAATTAGTGTCTTGAGAAAATTTTTTTATTTCTTCTTTCAATTGCTTATCTGCTTTATTATCATTCGATATTTTCTTCTAAATTTTGCATAATATCATTGTTGTCCTCGTCATCTTGTATATGCGGTTCTTCGGCTTCCTCGGTTGAAATATTATTTAAATAAATGGCTTCGTCATCTTCAGCAGCGATTCTTCGTTCCATCCATCGTCTTCATCATCAGATAAGAAAGGAACGTCCGAGTCATCATCATTTTCTAAAATTTCAAACAGTTCTTCATCTGTTAGAAATCTTCGCGACATGATCTGTAGAGTAAGCCATATATCAACGTTATGCACGTAAAAAGAGTTGCAAAAGAGATGCAATACTTATTCGTAAAACATGGAATTTAGGTTCACGCAGTACGTTTGTCCCTTTCAAGGGACATTAAATTAGGGCCCTTATTTCTCCTCTATACGATAATAAACCGGAAAGTTTTATATTTAGGTATGAAGTATAATTGTTCTACTTACCACTAATCACTATAGTTTACTTTTGTTTATAAAATTAACAACGTTACCATTCACTAAACAACGTAAACAAATGCACGTGTGACACTATGATCGGTAAAAATTTTCCTACTTAAAAGTAGATGGCGCCAATATTCTTACTTAATGCATATGGTATCCCTCCAGCAGGACAAACTGACTTCAAACGCTAAATGAACTGCACGACCATATCTAGCCCAATATAAACTAATGTCCCTTATGCGGGACGCTGTGACTGAAAGGGTTAAAGAAGTTTGTGGGTAATTAATTGCCACAATATACATACAACGATAAAAAAATGTCACTTTGATGAAATGTATGTATTAAAAAAATTATCGACAATAACATTCAATTATTTATTGTTCTGTCCTACAAACGATATCAAATATTTTGCTATATCCAATAAAGTCGTAGAAAGATTTTTTTGCAGTAGGCACCTATTCTAAGCTGATAGAAAGACGTGAAAGAACTTAAAACTAGTACCTACATATTTACAGGTATCCTTTTAAGTGTGTATAAACAATATATTTACATAAAGAGAGCCACTTTCTCATCATTAGATGAAGTTCAATTAAGGGTACAACTGGGTTGAAGAGAGGACCGCAGCCTACAAGTCAGAGAGTAATTGAAAATGTTGAGGTACGACTACCGCAGCAATGGAACTAATTTATTCATTTCACGGTTAACAAGAACTAGCTAACTAATTTTTTTTTTCGCGAAAAGTATATAAACATTCTTTAGATAAATCCATTAAGCTAGTTGACAGTGGTGGCTGCCAGAATATCCGGCAGCATAATGCTAACTTTGAAATAGCAAAAGAAGAAATATTACAATCTGATCAGGAAGAAGCAGATACAAGAATTCTTTTGCATGTTCTTTCGGCAAAAATGTCTGGTTATGGCCGTTGCATCATAGAATGTAATGATACGGATGTTCTAGTTCTTCTAGTACATTTCAAGCATGTTTTGACACAAGAACTGTGGTTGAAAACTGGAAAGGGACACACCACGCGTTATATACCCGTCCATGAAATTAATATGCCTGATAATATTGCTTGCAACTTGCCCGCATTTCATGCTTTTACTGGTTGTCATACGAATCAAATAAGTTGATTTGGTAAAAAAATATGTTGGAAAACTTACACGGAATATTATGCATATTTAAACGGAATTGGAAATTGGAATCTAAAATGTTTCAAAATATGCAAAAAACGTAGATGTATCGTCTGTAAATATGCTTCGAGGAATAATGGCTACTTCTACAACAATTACAAAATTACCACCAACTGAAGACGCTCCCAAACAATATTGAGGACATAATCAGGCTACCGTGTGGCTGAATTCATTGCAGTCACGCTCGCAATTACCCGAAGTGTCTGATTTTGGTTGAAAAGTAGATTCGGAAGCCAATATTACACCGGTACTATGTACTCTTCCAGATTTCCCCGAAAAATTGAATGTGTTAACATCGTATAGTTGTAAGAAAGGTACTTTTATAATAACAATTTTCCTATTCGTTAACCTGATCATATCACGACCGCAGAAGCAAAGCTTGTACTTGCAAAATGCGAATGTATTGTATTGTGCCTATAAATATATGGACCAACAAGCCTGCAAAAATGAAATGACGGTTCAAAATCCTTCGCTACCTATCGCGGAAAGTGATTCGGATACGTCTAATGATAAGTAAAGTGGCTCTCTTTATGTAAATATATTGTATATACATACTTAAATGGATACCTGTAAATAGGTAAGTACTAGTTTTAAGCTCTTTCACGTCTTTGTATCAGTTTAGAATAGATATCTCTGCAGAAATATCTTACTTCGACTTTATCGGATATTGCATAATATTTGATATCGTTTGTACGACAGAATATATATAATTGAATGTTATAGTCTATAATTTTTTAATATACAGTGCGCTCAGAAAGTAACGGATAAATTCATTATTTTCGAAATCATCAAAATCCTGTGACACGTCGATTTTTTATTTTGATCCCGGACTTTATACTGTGTCGCACATGTAGATGGCGTTGTGCACTTTCCGGATATAACTTCAAAGTTCATATTTTTAAATGGCAACCCTGTATGTTCTTCGCGGAAATCGATGCAACTCTTTCTCCTGAGTTCAAAAATGCCCTATTTATTGGAATTATTTGAAACAGTATGCGTGATATTAATTATTAAATGTGGCATAATTCGAAAAGTGATGCGGTGTTAGTGTTGTCAATGTTTGCGTTAAATTAAGAATCTGGGTACTAAACAGTGCACAACATTTATTAAAATAAACATAAACTGAACCAAAACAAACATAAAATAAGACTTGAAAGGGTTTTTGTCTTCCGGTGACGAAAATACGTACTTCAAGTCTGCCTATAACGATACATAAATATGCGGTTTTCGGCCGCTTGAAAATAAAAAATAAACTCCATATCGAGTTACCTAGTTGGTTGTTATTTTGACAAAAGCCTACATTTCAATCACCAGTTTCGTTCTTGACTAACACTGTACCACTTTTCGAATTATGCCACATTTAATAATTTATATCGCGCATACTGTTTCAAATAATCCCAATAAATAGGGCCTTTTTGGAACTCAGAAGAAAAAGTTTTATCGATCTCCGCGAATAACATACAGGGTTGCCATTTAAAAATATGAACTTTGGCGTCCTATCCGGTAAGTGCGCAGCGCCATCTACATGTGCGACACAGCATAAAGTCCGGAATCAAAATAAAAAATCGACGTGTCGCAGCATTTTGACAACAAATTAACGATTTCGAAAATAATGAATTTATCCGTTACTTTCTGAGCGCACTGTATACATTTCATCAAAGTAACAGCCTTTATCTTTGTATGCATATTGTGGAAATTAATTATTCACAAACTTCTTTAATAAACCAATCTACTGAACCTTACAGTTTAACATAAAATACACATCTTTAAGTAAATTAAAACTAGATTGCACAGATTAACATTACGTTTGTCCTGATTTTTTAGAATGTAATCATCCATATAACATTTTTTATTTATTATTACTAGCGTGGAGCTTCGCTCCGCGCTATGGTCACAGCACACCTCAATAACCGCTTACGAAATTTATTTAAAGGTAAAATGTTTCTTATAAAAAAGTATAAATATAGCGGATACCCTATTTAAAAATATAAATTTTAAAAATTTCAAAAATCAAAAGCATGAATGAATCGAATGTGCCTATTTTATTGATCTAACACCATCTTCGCATTATTGCCTTTCTAATGAAACCTTTTTCGAGCACATCGGTTGGATAGTTTCAAAGTCTATAACGGTTATAGGTAGAAGGGAAAGGGTCACGTATTTCATTCTCTCCCCAAGGGGTGGGAGGGCTGCTCGAGCTTTCCAAACTCCTTCAGCCACAACCATGGATTCCCAGCATACATACATACCTTACGTATATATGCATGGCGGGATTAAGGATGGGTGTGGTCAGGATAGGATCGGAAGGAACGGTGTTCGGGTTCTGAGGGGGAAGATACTACCCCAGGTAGACGGTAACGGGAATCGAACCCTTTACCTCCCGAATGCTAATCAGGTCGTGTCACCAGTACGCTACTAGCTCGGTGATATAGGTAGAAACAATTTTTGTGTTTTATAGATATAGATGTATTTGGAGGTGTCCGAATACCACGTGTAACAAGTGAGAGTGAAATGGAGCTACGGCGAGTGAGATGCGAGACGGCAAACCGCAGTAGGAAAGCTAACTAGTCGAGCGTCTTTAATGCCACAATTCTAACAAGTGCATACGTTTAATTGCAGATCTCAGTTGTAAAAGAATCAAGCATCATAATTCTTGTTTCGTCAGGTTCATGAAGAGAAACTTTTTTAAAGAATATGATTTTTGGATGCGGTGCCGCGTTTCCGAGTTATACGGTGAGATAAACGGTAAAAAACGGCCGAAATTTAAGTTATTTTCGTGCTTAGGGGCTTATGCATTTTGCGTTTTTTCAAAGCTCGTGCTATGTTCAATTCCACAGACAAAGTTACGAAAACCACACTAAAAAATTCTTCGAAATTTATTCTACGTCACAGGCTAGCTAACTCGTTTTTGTTTATAACGCCCTTATGCACCCGCCGATTTTGGATGACTTTTGGATTTGTACATACCACAACCTAAGCTTGGGTTCTGTGAAGGTTTCTGGTTGTAACGACCAGGCCTCCACATAAACGATTTCTAAGCATCTTTCAAAGCGTCGAGCACTCTACTATTGTTAGTGATAAGAAAACAAGAGTTAGTCGTTGCCAAATTCGAGGAGGAAATGTAAATAAATATGGTGTCGGCCTACTTGCGCTCGGCCCATTTGCACCCACCGCCATTTTCGGCTCACGAAAAATGTCAACAACTTAGATTTTTGTATTTATTGGAGATTGATTTTTAAACTTTGTGTTTTATAGTGGTAAATATTCTTGACTAAATAACTAATATCCATACTATTCTATGGAATAATTAATTCCAATGATAACTTTCCTTCACACTTTATCCATGCTTAGAACTGGCAGTTAATGAAGGATTTTGGCGTATTTAAAAGTTGCGAACCATCAAAGCTGATTCTTGGCATATTTTTTTATTTTTATATTTTTTGCTTTCTTTTTTAATTATATTCTAATAACCTGGTGTTTATGCTTCTTCCAATTTCACCAATGTAGCCTCTATCACAAGAGCATCGTACTTCGTAAACAACATTCATGTAATGGCACTTGATCTCTAGCAGAATTCAGAAAATTTCGTATTTTAATACTGCTTTTGTAAGCTACTTTTATATTATGCTTTTGTAATATTTTACGAATTCTATGTGTTGTGTTTGCAAGAAAAGATAAAAATGGTAAATTTATTTGAAGTTGTCGATTTACCATCCGTAAGCGTTGTTTGTCTCGGTTGAAATTATTTACGAAGACCTTTTCAAGATGGTTTAATTTATGTTGTAGTTTATCTGGATGACAAATGTTTGTGGCGGGCTTGTACAAAGTTCGTACCGTACTAAACTCTTGTGCTGGATGATTGTGTGATGAGTAATTAATATAATGGTTACGATATACGGAATGTGTAGGCTTCCATCTGGTTTTGTTTTAATTAGAACATCAATGAATGGAAGACAACCATCTTTTTCTTTTATAATGTAAATTGAATGTTAGTGTGTTGATTGTTTAAATGGTTTAGGAACACTGTTAGTTGTTCTTCCCCAAAAGGCCAGATAGCAAAAATATCAACATATCTAAGCCAAAGTTTTGGTTTCTTAGGTGCATTATTTAGAGCCTGTCCTTCGAAAAGTTCCATAGAATAATTTGTTATCGACGGTGAAATTGAAGATCCTATAGCCACTCCATCTAACTGTTGATAATACTCTCCGTTAAATAAGAAGAATGATGTAGTTAGACAATGTTTAAATAATTTGATCTCGTTGTGGTTGAAATGTCGTAATAGTTGTAAGGTGTCATATATTGGTGCTTTTGTGAATAAGGAATCCACATCAAAATTAATTAACAAATCCTCGGGAGTTAATGTTAGTTACTCGAACGAATGAAAGATCTAAGTAGATAATTGAAGTATTTCGATTATGCGTAGGTTGTTGAATTTATGGAGCTTACAATTGATCGAAGTGGCATCCATAAAATCTTCGTGCTCTGGGATTTTGTGGTGATAGTTTCTTAATTATTTCAGCTAGTAAGATTGAGTCCTTTGACAGTTTCCTAGTTAATAATCTGAACTTGCTATTAGGGTTATACGGCAGTTGAGTGTAAGGAGAATCGAGTAGTAAACGTTTATGTAATCAGTTTCATCCATTAAAACAGTAGCTCGTCCTTTATCTGCTTATGTCTTTCTTGTTGCGTAATTCTTTTAAGGCTTGATAATCAGCATAAGTTAAATTCTCTTCTTGTAGTTTCAAATCTGATATTAGCTGCGTTAGGATCTGGAAGATGGCTAATACTCGTTTCAACATTAGAGATGATTTTTTCAACAGGAACTTTGGAAGGAGCCACAGCAAAGTCCAACTCTTTAAATAAAACAGAGTGTCGGATAAATGACTAAGTACTAACTACTAAGATTAACTACAAGATTGTCAGATGTACGATTTGTAAGGTCTGTGTAAGGTATACGAGTAGTATTGTATTATTTATTGTCAAGAGAATCAAATATACTTATTTGCCTAGTTTACGTTTGATTTTCATGTATTTCGAATCTCCTATATAATTGGTTGTCAACAACTCTTCAGTTATCATTTGATAACCGTTCTAATAAAAGGAAATGCAAACGGTGAATTTCTTTATTCAATTTGTCATAATCTCTTGCAACTTGGACGCCTTCCCTTAGAAGAGATAGACTCCATTTAGCAAAAATCGTTTTTGGTCTAGTAGGCGTATTAGAAAAGTTAGCGGAAAGTATAGGTACAGTCCTAATCACATTTATTCTTTATGTTGTTTGGGTCGCTGAATACGAATCTGAGGATTGCTGATAGATATTATGCCCGGAACATTTTTTTTTTGCGAAAAACGTCAAAATTTACTACAAGTTTCATATACAGTGCGTACCGAATGTATGGAACCGGCCTTGTTATTTAAAACTATTCAAGCTAAATCGATAAAATTTAATGTGCATGCTGTTTACAAAGCCTTCTATTATTTCCACGGCTTTGTTATTTTTTTAACGGACGAGGTCGGGAGCTGCACAGCCAACTTAATTTTTTTTTAATAGGAAGGGGTCAAATCCATACCGTTTGAAAGGTATTTTCAAGTAGAATTCAGCGACATGCCGCTTACCATAGTTATCTCTAAAGATATCTTCGCTATTGAAAATTAAAGATTGGGAGTAGGTATTACCTCAATTGGGGATTATCTATTAATCTCTATCTGACATGTATTTTAGGCGTCATTCTGACATAGATAACTGTTTTTGTTTTTACAGCGTGATTTTATTTTTCGTAATGAGTTTATTATAAAAGAGGCTGCATAATTATTCTAAAAAATGTTAGTAAAATTATTAATTTCTTTTAATTTCCATTTTGTAGGTTGTGACCTTGCCTATACGAGTTTTATTTACATTCATTCATTCATATTTAAGTAATTTTAGACTTACCTTACGCTATCTGTAATAATTTTAATAACATTCTTTAGGATAATTATGCAGCCTCTTTTATAATAATAAGCTCATTACGAAAAAATAAAATCACACTGTAAAACAAAAACAGTTATCTATGTAAAAATGACGTTTAAACTTCATGTCAGGTAGAAATTAATAGACATAAATACATGTTAACTTAAAAAATTCCAAGGAAATCCGCTTCTATAAGATATCAATAATACAGTTTAACCATTTTCACTCATATTTAATTAATTTTAGACTTATCTTACGCTGTCTATACCTGTCTTACATGGTTAGGGCCCCTTATTCAAATTCAAATTTCCCGCCGAATAAGTTAGGTTCTGAACATGACTAAAAAATAGATTTGGTTCTCGCCTCAAGGTCAAACCGCGCCCCCACGTGGCGGTCAACGTCAAAATACGCCCTCCACGTGGGCGGGCAGTGGTCTGGGCCTGTGACGTCACAAAAATCAAATGGCGGCGCAAATTCCCCTCTTCTACTCGTATGAGTACGGTTTCTTTTTTTGTTCAAGTGCCACGGCTGTACCTAAGATACCAAATGCAAAATACCAGGGGTTAAAATCGGGGAAACTGTAATTGTTCCAACAGGTTGATCTACCAACATTTGTGTGATAAGTAGATAATAGAAATAAACTGAATACATTAGTTGAGAAAATCCGTGAAGAATTCTGAATTGAAATGCACACTACCATATAATTATTATTCAATTTCTATACATTAAAGGCTAAAAAGATAGAACATATTTAAAAAAATAAATGTGTCCGTTATGCTACCTAACTTACAAAGAAATTCTTAACATGTCTGTCCTATAGAATTTACAATTCTTATATCAAACGCCTGTACGGAGAGGCTGTTTTGAAAAAATTATCATTTTCGAGCAATTGAAAAGAAAGAAGATAAACCAACTTGGTCACCTAACCTTCTTAAAACGATATAGGTCTAACAACTTATTCCTTAATTTCATAAAATCAAACATCCTTACCGAACTATTGGAGCAAAGAGAATTTTTACTAAATAGATTCTATCTCTTGTAAAAAAAAAGTTATGCAAGCTACAAGAAGGGATCTTGACAAACTGGATAAAGGAATTTACCATTTGCATTTTCTTTTATTAGAACGGCTATCAAATGATGACTGGAGATTTCTTGACAACCTATTATATAGAAGATTAGGAATACATAAAAATCAAATGAAAACTAGGCAGATAAGTAAATTTGATTCTCTTAATAATAAACAACACACGTACACGTTACACAGACCATACAAATGGTACATCTGACAATTCTGTAGTTAATCTTAGTTCTTGTAATGTATCCGTTACTTCTCGCTCTGTTTTGTCTAAAGGGTTGGACTTTATGCGCCTCCTTTCAAACTTCCTGTTGAAGAAATCATCTCTAATGTTGAAACGAGTATTA
This sequence comes from Vesta saturnalis, assembly GCA_036346205.1. Lineage (NCBI taxonomy): Eukaryota > Metazoa > Arthropoda > Insecta > Coleoptera > Lampyridae > Vesta > Vesta saturnalis. The sequence continues at coordinate 6,333,631 of JARFJB010000821.1, forward strand.
CCCATTTTCCAGCTCCTGAAGCAGCCGACATCAGATTTGAAATTACAATAATACTGTGTAGAGCACAACCTCCACAAAACATTCAACTTATGCTGGTTATCAACCCTGAATTACATAACAACAGAAGCATCATAATTCTACCAGCAGATAAAAGACGAGCTACTGTTTTAATACATAAGACTGATTACATAAACAAAGCTAATAGTTTACTAAGCGATTCTATTTTTATTATTAACTACGAAACTGTTAAAGGAATCAAACTTACCAGCTGAAATAATTAAGAAACTAACACCACAAGATATTACAATACCAAGATTTTATGGATTGCCAAAAGTACACAAACCAAATGCTCCACTTCGACCAATTCCACTTCCACCTTTCATTAGTTCGAGCAACTCCTTTTAAAGAATTCAGAACATTTTGTTGAATTGATTGGCAAATTAACAATTACCCCAGATGATTCGTTAATTAGTTTGACTAATTCCTTGTTCACTAAAGTACCAATAAAGGGCACCTTACAACTATTAGAACGACATTTCAGCCACCGCTAGATCAAATTATTTAAACATTGTCTAACTACAGCATTCTTTTTATGTGATGGCGAGTATTATCAAAAGTTAGATGGTGTAAGATCTCCAATTTCACCATCAATTGAAAATTATTTTATGGAACATTTCGAAGGATAGGCTCTAAATAATACACCTCAAAACTTTGGCTTAGACATGTTGATAATATTTTTACTATATGGCCTTTTGGGAAAGAAGAATTAATGGTGTTCCTGAAACATTTAAACAATCAACATATAAGCATTAATTTTACAGTAGCACAAGAAAAAGATTATTGTGTTCCATTCCTGGATGTTCTAATTGAAAGAAAACCAGATAGAAGCCTAACACATTCCGTATATCGTAAGCCAACTCATACAGACTGTATTAATGCTTTTAGTTTAGTACTATACGAACTTTGTACAACCGTACCACAAAGATTTGTCATCCAGATAACCTACAACATGAATTAAACCATCTTGAAAAGATTTTCATAAATAATGGCTTCAACAAATAACAAACTCTCAACCGAGACAAACGACGCTTACGGATGATAAATCTACAACTTGAAATAAGTTTGCCATTTTACCTTTCCTTGCAAACACAACAAATAAAATTGGTAAAATATTACACAAACATAATATAAAAGTAGCTTACAAAAGCTGTATTGCAATTCGAAATTGTCTGAATTCTGCCAGAGACCAAATACCATCACATACATTTGGGGTTTACGAACTACCATGCTCTTGTGGCAAAGTCTACATTGATGAAACTGGAAAAAGCAGGTTAACCAGTTTAACAAAACACAAAAGACACTTACGTTTACTTTATCCTACTAAATCAACAATTCCACAGTAAACACTTTGCACAATATAAAATTTGAAAACACAAGAATTTGGCTAACGATAGGAATTAGTATAAATTCGAGAAGCTATTAAAATTCTGAAACAGCCTAATAACTTGAACAGGGATAATGAATAGGAATTGTCCGATACCTGGGTATCTATTTTCAAGAACTGAAGGTTATGCAGTCTACAACAGTGATTTAATTTCGTTAATTTTGCATAGATCTTCTATTGTGATATGACTTTGTTACAGAAAAAAAAATAAAACAAATAGATATTGAAACATTATTTTATGCTAACAGAGTCGTGTGGTGATATAACGTTTATAAATCTACTAAATGTTTTGATATCCTCGCAAATGAATTAAATTACTTTACATTTAAGAATTTATGACATCTGGACGCCTACTAGATTATGTAAAATTTTCAATTTACTTAAGTATAAAACTCGATCACTTAGTATACCTATTTTTTCTCGTATCTTCGCTTAGAAATATATAGCATCACATTTGAAAATTCCCAAAAAAAGTTGAAAGAATAACAATTGTCCAAACAACGCCACCTAGCAATCGTTAAAAAACCGGAATAAAATGATGATATAATGTTTTATTAGGAATTGAATTCGCTTTCAAATGATATTAAGTTTACCAAAATCCATAAAACGGCACAACATTTATGACTGTTTTATTGAGTCAGCTTTCCCACTCACCCCAACCAGTTATTTTACAAGTTAGAGGAAAAAGTACTGGAGCAAACTTACGTAAAATGATCTGAAGATTACGAATATTTAAATTTTGTGGTACTATTACTGTGCATTTATTATAGAAAAATTATGTTTTTGTATTATTGTGAACTACGCCCTCTATTGGTGGAGCATGAAACTTGAAAATAATTTCCAGTACTTTCTCTTTTGTGACTTTGTTATACAGATTTTGTTCCCTAAGTTGTACGATAACTGAGATGCAGCGGGTTGCCTCTCTTAATCAGACACCTGGTACATCTACACATTGGCGACTCACTCCTATTAACACATTAAACAAATTAGTTACCTAATTGGATTTCATGAATCATTAAAGTTGTTATTATTATAAAGTTGGGGGTTGTGATCAAGTTCGGCGTTGTGGTCATTCTTTAAGTTGAGGGTCACCTTGGGCATTTTGGTCATTCCTAAAGTTGGGGATTATGGTAGTCTTGAGCATTGTGGTCAAAAACATATTTCGGAGTTATAGTTATGATATTGTTAAGGGGGTCGTAGGCTAATTTTTAAGACATGCGTTATTGGATATTACGGTCTAGTTGGATGTTGTGGTTATTCTTAAAGTTGGGAGTTGTGGTCAATTTGGGTTTTATGGTCAACATTCAATTATGGCGTTGTGGTCATGTGTTGCTGTAAGTCTAACATTAACTTGGGGGTTGTGGCAATTTGTGAAGTTGGGCGTTGTGGTCATTAGGCGCTATGGTCTAGCCCAAATCCACTAAGGACTACATCCTTATTTTCTAACTAACTGGTCCATCTCGTTGGTACATATAGGTTTCTTGAATTGCTGTTACACGTGCATCTTTTCCCTTCCAATTCTTCTCATATAAACGCTTTTCTCTTTAGAAATACCTTCAATATTTATTTGTAAATTATCCAAAATACGCAATTTAGGCATATTGGGTCGTGAGAAGTCTTCAGAATTAACTAAAATCCTAGTTCCGCCTTTTAGAATACGGCTATTTTTAACTAACGATTCTTCTAGCCTTTAGCGAGCTGCTGAATGAGAGCTACCCTCTTTCCACTTCAAATTGCAATTAAATTGATTTAAAAATTAAATTTTTAATTAATGATGCCAAAATTTAAAAAAAATCAATAGAGAATACCTATTGAAAATGTAAACTTTAATTTGAAATTTATAAAAGCATTTATAAATAGAAACTTGACATATCAATTAAAGACCTCGTCAAATCTATCAAAAAATAGTTTTTTGTTTGTAATTGTAATTGTTATTTTACAGTGAAAACACAATGTAGTACGTTTAATATAATTTTTAATTGTAAGTTTTTATTATAGTGCTATGATTACTTATCATACAGGTTATATTATTAATGGCGCATAATATTTACATCACATAACTGTATGTTGAAATAAAGGTAAAAAACTTTAGTGCCCAATTTCTGTTAACCCTCTGCTTTTGGAGTTACTAACAGGCAAACTTGGAAATTTATTTGGAGAAATACATTTAAATAATATCAATAACACATAATTCAATGTTTTATAATTCATTTTTAATAATTCCAAGGCTTTGTCAACTAAGCTAGGGTGGTTTTCCTAACTTGCGTCTTAGAAAGTAACAAAATTTGTCATTGTCATTTTTGAAACTTTGATAAGTCTACGTTCCATGTTTGTACTTGAAACATTTTGCATCATTATTGTTCCCTAGTTTATGTTCGTTGTTTTATTGTTCCTGAATCTCCTTTTGTATAGTTTCTTGACTATCGTGTTTATTGTTGTGTGATTAATAATCGTTTTGTGTTAAGAATATCTCATTTAGTTTTTCCGGGTATGCAGACATGCATTGTAGAAATATATAAGTTAAACCTAATTAAAATAAACAGTTTTCCGTTTTGAATTGTAAATTAAAATAAACGATATCTATTCAAATGAAACATACTTGGTTTAATTTCAAAAATGAGGGTCCTTTAATTAGTGCTTAACTATTGTCGCTACTTAGGTAACGACTTTTCTGTAATAAAAGAGATGAAGTCTGCAACAATAGTATGCTAAGACCATGTTGGCAAGGGTTTTTTTTAATACCTAATATCTCAAAAACTAAGCCCAGAAGAATTTTAGCCTTAGATCTCACTGAAGAGTCACGCTACGTGTACGCCATTAATAATACACCCTGTATAATTACTAAAGCATTTACTTCAGCCTTTGAAAAATACATCAAAAAACCTAGACATATTAAAAGCTGAAATTAAAATTTTATATATATATATATATATATATATATATATATACAGGGTGAATTACGACCGACGCCACGAGTTCTACGACGAAGTGGCATATAATCGTTAATTTCTAATACAGTGATATTATGTAAGTCAATATGAGCAACATTTTAAAAATATTTTTAAATATACAGGGTGCTCCAAAAAAAGTGGCATATCAAAGTTATGTTTTTTTAGATGATAGATTATTATATTTTCGAATTTTGCATAAAAAATAAGTAGCACTTTTATAAGGGTTCCCTATACCTACATACAGAGTGTTTCAAGTTGTTTCAATTTTCCTGAAAATGTAGGGTTTTAGAAAAAATGAAATATCTCTTAATAAAATTAACTCGAACAAATTTACTCTTAGGTTCAAGTAAAATACTGTTCCCTTAGTCTATTTATTAACTGAATAGTAAACACCTTATTTTAAATTGAACACTCTGTATTTTATAAACTTATCCTTTAGCTTACTTAATCATCTTTCAACTTCTATACGGGTTTCCTATACCTAAACCTTCAAATTTTCAACTTAATAATTTTTGGAATTTGTTTGTTTTCCTGTATCATTTGTAGATTGAAATATCCTCCCAACTACTACTCTTAATGATTTTTGGCTAATGTAACACATTTTCAAATTCAAATTATAGTAACTTTAATTTAAAAGTTTATAAAGTTCTTTCTACACTATGTAGATTAAACTAAAAATCTGGATAACTGTAACAACAAATTGTCACCTTTCAAAGCTCTGACGATGCCTGGCTCGTCCAAGCGAAACCGATCAGCTTTAAATTTAAAAAATAGAGTGAAACTTTAAAAAACCTATTACGATTTTTAGTTTAATCTATATATCACAAAGTAAGGGCAGAAAGCATGTACACAATGGAAACTAAAATTTTATTTATGTAGTGTAATAATTAAAAAAAATTACAATATATGTTCGATATGATACCCATCTTCTTGAATACACAGTGTAATTATTTTTTCCAACGAACATCTTACGTTTTGCAACATATCAGGGGTGACCGTCTCAATAGCATTTCTGATCCTTCTTTTCATATCCTCAATGGTGGGAGGTGGGCTATAAACTAAATTTTTGATATAGCCTCAAAAGAAGAAATCCATGGATCTTAGTTCAGGAAATCTAGGTGGCCATGCAATTGGTCCACCTCTCCCAATCCACTTATCAGGAAACTTCCTATTTAAATATTCTCTAACAGCACGTGAGAAATGTGCAGGTGCTCCATCTAATTGCAACCACATATTTTGTCTAATGTTTAAAGAAATACTTTCTAAAAGTTCCCAAAAGTCTCTCTTTAAAAATCTAAGGAGTTTTTGACCAATACGGGCCAATAACATGATTGCCAACAATTCCGCCATACACATTAACACTCCATCGATTTTGACGATCAGTAGTATTAAATAAATGTTTATTTTCAAAAAAATGTTTATTGTCACCAACTTGATCAAGGAGGCCCTTAAGCAATAATCAATACGTTTTTGAAAGTCTGTGACATATAACTTTTGACGTATTTGTATATGAAAAGTGTGGTATTCATGTTTCTTTAAGATCCTCCACACACTAGGCTGACTAATTCCTGTTTCTCTTATAATAACTCTTGTACTAGTATTTTGCTTGTCAACAACGGAACCTAATACCAAAAACTCATTATCATTATTTATAACAAGCTTCACTTTTAGTTGTTTTGGATAAGCTACACTTTCTGTATCACGAAATGTTTGAAGTCACCTTTCAAAAACCTTTTTATTTGGATGCACCCGCTCAGGGTATTTTTTTTGAGTACGCTCTTGAAGCAAGTAAACAATTTTCATAGCATTCACCAATGGTTAAAATCATATCAATTCAATGCACAATGATTAAAGTCACGCCCAATGTCAGAATTTTAACATTAATAAATGCGTTACCTGCAATTCCACAGCACACTACAAAACTTACAAGATGAGTCACATTAACATTATTTGTTAATATGTAAATTAGAAATATCTGAAATCTATCACGCACATATAAGATTGGTACTGAGCTTTCTACTTATTAGTAAAGAAAAATGCTACTACATTAGCAAAAAGACATTAAGTAGGCAAAGAGACAAATTCCAAAAATTATTAAATAAGTTGAAAATTTGAAGGTTTAGGTATAGGAAACCCTTATAGAAGTTGAAAGGTAATTAAATAAGCTAAATGATGACTGTATAAAATACAGGGTGTTCCATTTAAAATAAGTCGAATATATCAGTATGAATGTTCTACTAATTTAACTGAAAAAATGAACACCCTGTAAAGAGGTGTTTACTATTCAGTCAATAAATAGACTAAGGGAACAGTATTTTACTTAAACCTAAGAGTAAATTTGTTAGAGTTAATTTTATTAGGAGATAATTTTTCCTAAAATCCTACATTTTCAGAAAAATTGATATAATTTGAAACACTGTATGTAGGTTAAGAAAGTACTACTTATTTTTATGTAAAATTCGAAAATGCAATAATATACGAGGTGTGTTATTTAAAAAAACATAACTTTGATATGCTACTTTTTTTGGAGCGCCCAGTATGTTTAAAAATATTTTGTGTGTATTGCTCATATTGACTTACATAATTTCACTGTATTAGAAATTAACGATTATGTGCCGCTACGCCGTAGAACTCCGTGGCCTCGGTCGTGATTCACCCTATATATATATATATATATATATATATATATATATATATATATATATATATATATATATATATATATATATATATATATATATAGCCCTAAAAGTATCAAAGTTGTCTTTTTTTAAATTGAACCCCAGTGTATCATTGCATTTTTGGATACTCCGATGAAAATAAGTGTATGTTTTAATAAGGTTTATAATACCTACACCTTAAGGTTTTTTAAATAATTTGAATTTTATCATAATCTAATCTAACCTTCATGTTTCAAATACTTAGGAAGTATTTTAGTTATGTAAGCGAAATTTACAGTCAAGTGTAACAATAGATCATATTTTAGATTCCAATTATAATAACCTTGCCATCTTATACAGTGTGTCCAAGAATTAAAAATAATCAAATAAGAACTTTAAGTGGCTATAACTTGATTAATTTAAATAGAACGCCATATCTTTTACCTTATCAGGAAATGTACTTTTTAATTACCTATTGAATGGTATTAGGGTGTTCTATGCATAAGTCTTCGCGTTTTTAAAGAATACGACAAATAATCATTTTTTACACCATTTCAAGTTTTTTAAATAAAACGTCCTATGCATCTAGTTTATTATGCAAATTAGAAATGTCAGATAATTCATTTAGTCTGATAATTTAGTCTGCAAAGTCTGTTTTTGTATAGTGGTGTCATTTTCTGTAACTGTGGAAGTTAGATCGTGATTATTTGAATATTGTTGTGGTGTTGCTTAGTAAAAATGAAGATTTGTCCAAAAGAAGAGCGTCTTGATCAGATTCTTATTTTTGGAGAATGGCATAAAAATTTATTATTCGCTTCTCGAGTTTATGCTCAAAGGTTTTCCGAAAGAAATCATCCTAAGCCAACTGTTTTTGAAAGATTATTAAACCAGTTTAAGGAAAGTGGAGGTGTCAGTTATAAAAAACCTATTACAAACAAATCTGTAACTGAAGACGAAGAAAATGTTTTTACGGTAGTTGGTTCAGATATCCGAAAATACTAACATTAGTTAAGCAAGTATTTCAAAAATACTTAAAAAACACAGATTTTATCCAAAATCCAGCTTTGCCAAGAACTTTATGGAAATGATTTTGGTAACCGAACTGAGTTTTGCATGTGGGTGTTAGATAAAGTGGCAGAAAATGAAAACTTTTGTGATAATGTGTACTTTTAGTGTACTTTTCATAACAATGGTTTTGTGAATAGATGCAACATCCATTATTATTCTTATTCGAATCCGCATTAATACAGGGTCTTGAGAAATATTTAATTGGACCATATTTTTTTGAAGGACCTTTAAGTGGTGTGATGTTCCTCTATTTCCTTTTACACCAACTTCCAGTTTGATTAGAAGTTCATTTAAACATGAGATTTGGTTTCAATTTGACGGAGCTCCACCTCATGATCGCAAGGTTCGACATTTTTTAAATACCAACTTGCAAAACAGGTGTATTGGAAGAAATGGATTTAAAAATTGGCACCCGGGATTAATGGACTTACTTAGATTTCTTTTTATTATTCTGTTTCTTTCTGGAAATGAACGGTCGATATTTCGAACATCTGTTATAAATATTTTGCTTCTGTTTTATGTTATCGTTGATATTCTATTACGATTATTACTGTTATATCCTGTTGGATTATAAATTACATGTTTCTTAACATTTGTAACGATATTCCTCATATCATTCTTATAATCGTAAATTATCTGACTATAGCATAGTTAACTAAATACATTAGAACTTTTATTTAAAAACACCAAATGGTACAAAAATGATTATTTGGCGTACACTGTAACAATGCGAAGACTTATCCATAGAACACTATAATCCCATTCGATAAATAATTAAAAAGCACATTTCCTGGTAAGGTAAAAGATATGGCGTTCTATTTAAATTAATCAAGTTATACCCACTTAAACCTCTGATTTGATTACTTTTAATTTTTGGACACCCTGTATAAGATGGCAAGGTTATTATAATTGGGATATACAATATGATCTATTGGTACAGTTCACTGTAAATTATTATAAGTTTTTGTTATGAACGAATAAGTTCAAAGGTAAATATGTAATTAAAAATTATTATTAATTTTATTAAATACATAAATAAAAAGTTTACCTCGAGTAGGATTTGAACCTACGACCTGTACTTTGCTAGAGTACCGCGCTACCAACTGCGCCACCAAGGTTCAAGCCCCAATCGATGTAAATTTTGTCTTTATGTATGTAGAACTGATGTAAATTCTAAATATAATGAGATTATAATCAAATTACTTATATTAATGAAATGTGAGCCTGCAATATCGCAAGGATTTATATTTAGAATTTACATCTGTTCTACATACATAAAGACAAAATTTACATCGATTGGGGCTTGAACCTTGGTGGCGCAGTTGGTAGCGTACATTACATAAGCAAGTAAAATATAAATAGTTACGTAAATTTCGCTTACATAACGTTAAATACTTTTAAGTATATGAAATAATGAATAATTAGGTTAGATTCACTGATAAAATTTCAAATTACATAACTTAAATACCTTAAAGTTTAGGTATTATAAACCTTATTAAGACATACACTTATTGTTATCGGAGAATCCAAGAATGCAATAATATACAGGGAGTTCAGTTTTAAAAAAAGGCAACTGTAATACTTTTAAGACTTCTGGGATACCCTGCATAATTAAGACATACACTAATTGTTATCGGAGTAATCCATAATAGAACGCAATAATATCCCAAAAGTGAAACCTTTTAAAAGTCAGTATTTTGGCCACACTGTAATACTTTTAAGACTTCTGGGATACCCTGCATAATATGCAAATAATTTTAAAAGTAACCATAATAGACCGCCATATATCCCAAAAGTGAAACCTTTTAAAAGTCACGTATTTTGGCCACACTGTTTTGTATATACAGGGTGCGGCATTAGTGCGTCGAAGTATATGATATATCCGTTATTAAAAAAGATATCAAAAAAAGTTATTTACAAAAATTATAGGCAACTTCAAACTTCGCATTATAAAGTTATTTTCGTATTTACAGGGTGTACATATTACCAAGGTGAACCAAACATACTTTTTTAAATGGAACACCCTATATATTATTTCAAATTTAGATTAAGCTCATACCCCCATACTTCCAATATAGGGTTTCATTACGTTATACAAGGTACTTCAAAAGTTATGGTCAATTGTACACGAAAATCAATCTCATTTCAACGTCCTGTATACCCTAGACAGAAGAATAGAAGTAATTTTTTCCAGTCATAACTTTTTGGCATTGGTACAGTGTTACGAGAAAGTGCTATTTCTTTATTATTGCACCAATTGAATATAGAGCGAGCCAAAACTCGATCACATGATTTTGTCAATTTTTTCAAATGAATCACTCTGTATTTTATTTTAAAAAGTGAAAATACACTTTATGTTCTTTCATTTTTATTAAGCACTCCCTATAGCTAAAATTATTAATTTCTGAGATATTTTCAATTTAATAACAGAAAGAGATTTTTTTAAATTTCTATTGTGACAAATAGAAAAATATGAGTCACAATTATAACTCTCGTGTGGTATTCGTTGGATTATTTTTGATGTTACAATAAGAAACACGTTTTCAATATTATATTTCTATTTTAACAAATTAAGGTTTCTGAACTTTCATATTGATGACAGAAGTCAAATCAAAAAATACGTTGTCATTCAATAAAAACAAAATACTTAAAATTATTCTCGCGGTAATACTGTAGGTAGTTTATTCCCACTATAATAATGTTTTGATTGGCTAAAACGTACGCACATGACTTAAATTGAAAGTTTCTATTGGTGCTTAGAAACGTCAAAAAATAATCGTTATAAATTCTGATGTAAAAATTTACCCCGAGATGGCAGGATTTAAAGCTGCAGAATTCCAAAATACAATTACTTGTTTATTGTGGTTTATTTTGTAAAAATTAGATCTGATTTAAAGAAGTAAATGTAGAAAATGAGGAAACAGTCCAAGGATAAACAAACATGGAGGTTATATTGTATTAATCAAATGAGAATTAAATGCAAATGCATATAAAACTAATTCAATCTTGCGTTTATAGCTTTACTCTTTATATTACATTTGCGTATTCAATACCGTATGTCGACTTCGTCAAATGCACTACGAATGTTCACCATCCTTATTTAATTCACTGTTTTATATGAGAAGACAGTATAAACAAACTGGATAACTAAATTCATAAATTAATGACGTAGCGCTAAACACTCCTGGTGAGGATAATATAAAACCGTTATCATATTATGTAAAGTGAAACCTCCAAAGAGCAACTTATCCTTTAGTGAGCACCGTGCTTTATTTGATGAAAACATAATAATCTTACAATCAGATAAAGGTAATGCAACTGTTATATTAAATATGAACGACTATAACATTAAAATAGAAGAACTGTTGGAACCATAGACTTATCGTGAATTACCAAAAAATCCTACAAAAATGCTTTTTCTGAAGACTGAAGAACTTATTAAATAATCATCTATTCCTGAAGAAATAAAAAGAAACTAACTCTGAAACCCTTTCACCAAAACTATGTGGTCTACCAAAAATCCATAGACCTAATGTTCCTTTAAGACTTACTGTTATTGCAATTCGTTCTCCTACATATAATCTTACATTTTTATTAAAAATTCTGCGGATTGTGCTGCAATAGATAGCCTTCTTTGTCTTGTTAAAAAAAACCTTTAGTTTAGTGTAGATATGTAGATGACACATTTGTTATTTGAAGACATGGAGAAGAAGCACTGCACAAATTTCTAATTTTTATAAATGGTATCTATCCTACCATCCAGTTTACCATGGGAAAGGAAACTAATGGAAGTTTACTATTTTTTGTCATTCTAATATTTAAAACTAATATTCACTATCTTTTAAGGTTTACAGAAAGCCAACACACAGGGAAAGATACCTTCATAAATTATCTACCATCCATTTCAGAAAGTTGGTGTAGTTAAATCTTTAGTGGACCGGCAAAACGAATTTGTGATACTGAATCTTTAAAAGATGAATATAAAAATATTTAACAAAATCACTACAAGCTATTGGATATTCACTTAAAGATATTAAAAATGTTATTACTCCTTCCTTCCTTCCTTTTATAACTAATATTACATATAGAATTGAAAAAATTCTAATTAATCATGGCATTAGTACTGTTTCAAATCTGTTATCTTCTGCCGGAGTGTATACGTTATCATGCTCTTGTGAAAAAGTATACATTGGAACCACAAAAATACATATCGTAAAGAACATACGAGATTTTGTAAGTTAGGTCAACCAGAGAAATATATGGTAGCCGAACATGCTTTAAATAATTTAAATCATAACATTCAATTTGATAATATGAAAATATTGTCAAGACAAACTTATTATTATGTTCGTTTACAAAGTGAAGCCATTGAGATATACAAATATCCTTATAACTTCAATAGGCAAGAGGAAATCGCCGTAACGTTAGCTTTTGGTATGTCTAAGTTTTTTTGCTGTGTTTTTTCTAGACCTTGAAGTGAATGCTTTACCTCTTATATCTTAAGTTACCACAGCACTACAATAATTTAAGGGCGAGTCCATTATCGCGGGTGCAACATTTAGACGCATTTAAAGTTTCTTACTAATATAATAGAACACATTATTTACGAAATTATTCTGTGAAGGGCTACATTTTAACCTGTTCTTTTTTATTGGTTTATACAAATTTAAATGAAATATTTAAATGGTCAGGAAGAAGGTTTAAAGTGCAAGTGCGGGTGAAACAAGATTGGGCCAACCTTTCTTGAACACAGTATAAAAACACAAAAGTCTGTTAATTGAGAAATATTTGTTATTTTATGCTGTCATATTTTGAAAGACGTTAAATCAGTCTACTATAATAATTTTTTTTTTGTATTTGTGGACCGAGATCTAGCCACAAACGGATATGTCAGGCATCTCTATGCGCATTCACTACTAATGGTTATTAGCACTACCCGTCACTAGAATTTTGCCCTACTAAAGGAATTCCACCCCACCTTTAGTAAGGGATCTTTAACGTGTCAATCATCGTAATGCCAGGGACCTACAGTTTTACTTCCTATCCGTTTTAGAAAATCGGCTACATCGGCCAGGTTTGAACCCGCGCCGCTAGGGTGAAAGGCAAGTTCTCTAACCATTCCACCACCGAGGCAGCTAAATAATAATAATATTAAATGAGAAAAGGAAAAAATGAATTATTCACTTTTGAAGAAATCGCGGGTTCAACATGAAATTATCGCGGGTACAACGTGTCTAACTTAAGTGAATATAAACGTCAATAAAAACTTATATAGGAACGAAATAAGAAGTAAAACAATGTGTATTACTAATCAGTACACTTCTTTTGCACTTATGTTAATTATTTCTTTTCAAATACGTCAATATTCGTTGAAAATTCCATTAATATATTTTTGCCATCAGTATTCTTTGCGATAATGTCTTCAAATTGAACGTCTGCTATGTCATTCACAATTTCAATGAAGCTTTTACCACCAATCGTCTTCAGAAATTGTACCCTAACTTCTCCATCTTCATCTATATCGCTCTGGCACACCCCCGCGTAGCGATGTTGGGTAACTTTTCTGTCGGACTTGCAGAGCAGCTGTAAGAATACGCACAAACCAGCGCAAATATCTTCCAATGAGACAGAAACGACAACGTCAGTTTCGGGGCTTACTTCTGCTGGTAGCCTCAAGGGTTCATTGTTGGACATTCATCATCTGAAGACTCTTCATCTGATTCGCTGTTAACATCAGAAACGAGCAATTTTGTTTTATGTAGCATGAAGGATTCTTTCCGATCCGATGTTTGAGGCACTGATAAATCACGACACAGAATTTTTCTTGTACCGAACGTGTAAGAAGTTTCAGATCTTCATCGTCCCAACCACTTTCTGTTTTGCTGGCAAATTTCAAAACCAATTTGCTCTGATAAGAGACTGTGATGTTCGTATTGTCATCTTCAGAATAAAAGAAATGTTTTGATTGAATGCCTGGTATGTTTTTTAGCCCTTCCCATTTATCATCCAACATGGTTTTCCCTTCTTCAACTTGTTTTTTTGATACGAATATAAAGAAGATGTTTGTAGAGAGACTGCGTGCCAAATCATAAAATTCTTGCGCACTGTTAACAATAGTTCTCTGAGACTTAATAGACCCATACTGATCTTTTGACGCTTCCCCCGATTCCATCAACGGCACCTTTCCCATGTGAGACAGCGAAAAAGTTCCATTCGAGATGAGGGAATCCGTATTTTGTTTTGAATGCATTCATGCTTGCCATTATATACCGATTCTTAAATTGAGCAGCACAATTATCGTTGAAGATGTATCTAGATGTAATGCTATTAATAATCGACTTAATATACTCAAAAATTTTCTGCAGAAACTGATATACAGTGTATTTACTGTGGATTAATTCGTTACTTATTATTATCACTGAATTGAGTTTTTCCGTAGTCTTGCCCATGAGACTAATGGGCTGTTTTTATTTCATCTTGACTGATCAAACCATAATTCTCGACAAAGCCTATTTGTATAATAGCTTTTCCACTGGTCAGGTCTTGTTTTACATTTGGAAGTAATCGGACTGAACATTTTTAACAAAAAAAAATGCAGCTTGAATTTAAAAGTGCTGTCACGTAGTTCATCTAACGCTTCATTGAAAGGTTTGCTAATTACAATCTGTTTTGGTCTCCGATGCTGAAAAATCCAGGCCTTCCAATTCACACTGGGATTTGAATCGAGAGTGATATCCCAAATATTGAATTCTTTGCATACATCACAGCTGTCTTCATTATCTACACTACATGATATTTGATTTAAGAAGTTCTCGGTGTGTTTTTGGAAAGTCTATCGCATGTTTTGAAATAGCGAGACTAAGATTAATGTAATTTGAGTCTGTTGTACATACGCAAACATTTTGAGGAGTATCGTTGATAGACAGAACGTGAGCAGGTCTCTCTTTATAAAAAACCGTCTTACCAATAGATATTTGAGGATACGTTGCTTTAAAAAGTTCAAAGGCTTCACGGATGCTGCTCATAATTATTGTTCTCTTCTGGATTCTCAACTTCGTTCCTGTGTTTGACTTTATCGATTTCACAACTGTTATCCCAGGCATTTGTCTGCTAATATCGTCCCTATTATAGGGACTTGATTCGTCAGTTTTCGAGGCATTGCTTTAGCGGATTCATTTTTGTCAGATACAGCAGCTTGTAATTCAGCAGCAATTTTTTTCACGACGTCAATTGCTTTAGTGGGACCAGCTGGCAGAAAACGCTTCATTTTTGCCACATCCTTTCCCAGTGTGCGAGGACAGCTGTAACTAGTACCTGCTTTATGAGGTTGTTCTCCTTTACGACGCATTCTAGTTGCTTGTATTTCTCTTGATCTGATTCTGGCTAATATTTTCAAATCTTCATCTGCCTCCATTTTCTTTTTCCTTTCTTCTCTTCGTTTCGAATCACGAGCCCTTTCTCGATGGTCTCTATAAAGTTGAGCATTTTCTTTTAGTTTTCGCTTTTCTTTCCTTTGATCTTCTGTCATTTTATTCGGTTTTCTATAAAAAAAGAGTGAAACATTGACATAAACAGCTATTAAATGTAAACCACCAATCATACACAACTTATGCTATTATGTAAGCCACAATAAATCAATAAAATATAAGAAATGACATCATAATGTTAAGAGTAAGAAATGCACCCGCGATCTTAATGTCGATCGCGGTTGCAACAAATTTAACTTAATGCTAGTAGAAAGGGCCCCCATTCTACTGTTTATTTCAATTCAACTAACAACATAAACCTAATTACGATAGATTTAGTTTTATTTTGATTTATTACTTAATTTTACAAAGTTTCAAAATATTAGCAGTTAATTTCTATGAAAAACACAAACTTTTATATCACGGGTGCAACAAGCTAATAGTGATTTCTTGTAATTAATCACATGCTGAAAAAGTAACAACAAGTATTGACATGTTTTTACATGAACGAATAAATGAATCTTGTCACAGTACAATTATCCGGTAAAATATAACCTCAAACTGTCGGTAACAGCTGTTTCGCGCGAGTGTTACCGGGTATAAATTTCCAGTTAGTACCAAACCTTCGAATGATAATGTTTCTAAGTGCGCCAAAAATGTTTAATATGAAGTTTTCGTCAAAAAAAGATTCATTATTAAATTTTTTCGTTGTTTTGGCATCCAAAAAAGTAGCAAATACTATAATTTAAAAATTTATGTCGAGAATTGTCTTTCTTTGGTACATTTGACTAGATCTGTAATTTATGTGTCAAGATTCTATGTTAATGCTTCTATCGATTTCAAATTAAAGTTTTTCACAATTTGAATAAATTTTGTTAAATTTTCTCTTTGATTGTGACATTTTTACTGTTATCCTTCGACGGTTAGAGGGTGTTCTGATTTGTCATCTTCAAGGCAGTTTAATAATATTTAAGATCTAGTTATTCTTCACTAAAGTTAGATTACATTTACCAAACTGTTATATCAATAGCAGGCTTATGTTTGCGTTTTCATGTTTTTCATATTTCATCAATTTGTTCTAACATGTCAAGAAATTCTTACAGATATTACCACTTATTGAGTTCGATAACTGTAAGTGTTATCAAAACGTACATATTTATATAAAATATAAATATTAAAATACACCATTTAAAAACCCAAAAGCTAAGTATTTTAATTAAGACAATAAATGAGCAACCTTCATAATGTTCCTTATTCTATAATTTTATTACGTATACTTGCGGAGAAATAATACATAATTACGCATTGAATATTTTTATGTATTTAGAAAGTTTTGTTTCACTTTTCGAATAAGAAAATATAATATACCACAAGATACAATTTTCGTTTTATTATTATTTAAAGCTGTTAACTATTCAAATAAAAAGTGAACAATTAGCTTTGTTAAAATTTGTGTTACATGTGTGCATAAGTATATTTCCGGATTGATCTAATAATTAGTGTGTAATTAGGTTGTCGTAGGCGTCATTAAATATAATTTTATGAATAAACATACATTAATTGGCACAGTTTTAATTTTGGTCATTACTCGATACATATAATTACAAATAATGTGACAAATTAAAAAGGCATAGTTATTACGTCTCTGCAAACCTTTCCTAAGCAATAAACATGAAAATTTACTGATTTTGTTAATTAAAACTAACTGTAATATTAAATAGTCTGTACATAACCATTATATGTAGACAAATGAAAAATCATTAGAAAATGGAAGAAAGGTGGAAATTCTAATAAGAAATTGATTTTTCAAGAGTTGGATCAATACCTACACAATTGTATAATTATGCAGAAATAATTTTAATTGAGCGCGGCCTTTGTTGAATTTTTGAAATAGAAAAAAAAAACAATAGTCGGCTATGATAAAATGAACAATCTCGTAACAAATAAATTCCACATAAAATTATCTCAAAAAACACCTGCAAAGGCGATTACTTTATCATTACATTCAATGCTAATATCTTTTACGCCGCACAGTGATTAAAAAAATAAACACCGCCCTTTATAATACAAACAAATTATTATTAAGGGTAAAAATTGCATTATCCTAACAGAACAAATTATCAGATTAGCACAATCAAAACAGATAAATTAATGAAACAAATCAAAGAGTGTTATAAACTCCTCCTACTCATTCCCCCTTAAACGTTCACGATCAAATCCAGTTGGCTACGAAACTAAAACCCCGTTGTAAATAAGCGGCAAAGACCTTTCTGTATTAAGTGTTTGTCTATGTTTCCGCACGCAAGGTTTTTAGTGCCGCTACCGATAAACGAATTTCAGTAGCACGAGAGTGGGAGAATATAAAAGAAAAACCGACTTTGTCTAAAATTTAGTTGCGAACGAAATTTTTGGATTGGTGTGTTAAACGTGCGTTTTGTGAGAGTAATTCGTATTTTATTGTGAATTTGACTGAGAGTGTAAATTTTTGAGGAAATTTCGCTTAAAAATGGGTAAGTTTGCTTAATTTTGAGAAAATTCACTTTGATAATTTAGGTCGAGTATTATTTATAATTGAATTATTTTTATGGCGAAATGGCTTTAATGTGTCCGAGTTCGGCTTCATTAATTTTTTGTAACTTTCAAAATCAGCTGTTATACACGCGGGGTATATTTATAATAGGGTATGTACCTACGTGTAACGTAAGGTTAACGGACTAATAATTTTTCCAATTAACGAGGAAGTTAAGGAAATAACAGTTTCAGAGAGTGATTTTGTAAACGGTTTTTAACTAGGTATTACAACAAATGTTAAAAATAGATCTAAGTTGTATATGAACGTTTTATTTCCGTCATTTTCCCATCGAAATAAGAGAATTCGCCTTTGAATGGATTCGTCAAAAAAAAAATGTGAAAAGGCTGTGTGTGTAACGGATCTAATTAAGAGTTGCTCAATCCCGTGTGATGTAGGTCGTTTCTACTATACGCTAAAAAAACAATGATAATTTTTTTAATATTTTATAATTTATGTATATGCATGTAAAGTGGATTCGGTTTCCTGGTTTTCGTTAGTAACTTCTGAACCGGAACTCATTTTATTTCACAACATTGCAGTTACTCATAACACATTTCTCCTTAACTTTATGAAAGTAAATTCTAACATTTGCTCAAAATGAGATCAATACCTTTTCCCCGTCCGTCCCGTGTATAAACTATGACAAATCACAACAACCGGAAATGGTGTCAAATACCTTATCGACAACGACACGGGAAAATTTTTATGTTATAAAACTGTAACAAAATCAATTATGTATATAGGTATATATCAAAGAGGGAATTCCTTATTATGTGAATGGCCGCAGGCAATTCTTTGAAAGCGAACAAACTAGTTCGAACCTGCACAGAATGTTTATTATTACTGTATGTGTGTGCTCTGTCTAGTTTAGTCACAACAAGCAGAACGAAGACCTCAAAAACCAGATTCGGTTGTCTCTTTATAGTTTTTTTTATAATGCTTTGTTTGTAATTATGTATTACTGATACTATCCAAATAACTCGCCTTTACTATACAGGGTGGATTATTGTTCAGCTGGCCCACATACCTTGTCTCTCACCTATATTTTGAGATGCATTTTTTTTTTCAACTTTTAAAGTAGGTCATGGTCACAAAATTGGACGAATTTTGGACCAGTTGTGTCTTCTGTATCAAACATACTAACCGTGATTAATCACTAAACAGGAAAAATTGTGTGGTGTTGAACCGTACTTAAATCGTGTACATAAACTGTGGTTTATGTTGCATTTTCCAATAAACTTCTAAAAATTCGTGATTAGTTAACTTCTTGAAATATTAGTTCACATTAATTTTACATACTTACCCAATTTTTCCTTTGACTTGCTTAAGTATTCGGAATTTATAGTAATTATGATAGACATACTGACTTGACAATTTTGTTATAAATGGTAATCGTTAAAGCCTTCATGTTAAATTTTAATGCTATGTATGGTTAATATTTGAATGCGTCTGTTTTTTGTTTGGAGTTTTTGTCCTGAAATTTAAAATCGAAAAAATTATTTTTCTCGGCCAATTTAAATGTTCGAATTCATGACATTATTAAATAAAAAAGTTTGAACCAGTGTCTTTAAATTTAGCATATTTGCTATGAATAGTAATCGTAAAAGCTTTCATTTTTATAATTTAATATGATTAGTATTTGAAACCGTTGAATTTTGGAATTTTTGTTCTGAAATATCGAGAAAATTTTTTTCAATCAATTTAAAATCGATAAAATTTATTCATGACATTAAAACTCATTTGTTTTTTAATTTTGTATTAAATAAAAAAATTTGGACCAGTCTCTTTGTTCGGATTTGCTGTAAAAGGAAATCGCGAAAGCTTTCATTTTTATACTTTAATGCTAGGAGGCATGATTAATGTTTGAAAGCGTCTTTTTTTTTAAAGCTGGACATTTTGGAGTTTCTGTCCTGAAATTTAAAATCGAGAAAATGATTTTTCTCGACCCAATTTAAACAATCGTTCATGACTTTAGAATTTAAGTGTTTTTTAATTTTTTATTAAATAAAAACTTTTGAACCAGTCTCTTTAAATCTAGCATTTACAGAGATAAACATACTTACCTAAACATGTTTGCTATGAATAGTAATCGTGAAAGCTTTCATTTTTATATTGTGGCTAATATTTGACATAATTCAATTTTTTTTAAGCTGCATCATTTTAGGAATTTTTGCCATGAAATTTAAAATCGAGAAAATTATTTTTCTCGGGCAATTTAAACGTTCCAAAAAATTTATTCATGACATTAAAACATATTTGTTTTTTAATTTTTGTTGAATAAAAAAATTTGGGCCTGTCTCTTTAAATCTAGCATTTGCAGACTTACAATTTGACAAACGTACTTACATAAACATTTTTGCTATGAATAGTAATCGTGAAAGCTTTTATTTTTATATTTTAATATTGTGGTTAATATTTGAAATAGTTCAATTTTTTTAAGCTGCATCATTTTAGGAATTTTTGCCCTGAAATTTAAAATCGAGAAAATTATTTTTCTCCAATTTAAGACCGAAAAAATTTTTTCATGACATTAAAACTCATTTGTTTTTTAATTTTTATTGAATAACATATTCGGCTTTGATAAATATACCTACTTCTGTATTATAGGTGTTTTTGTAACTATGATTTCATATTAGTTGAGTTGATCGGCCTATTTCCACAATTTTTGCTTTTTGAGCGCGACGTTTCGGAAGCGGACTCAGCTTCTATAATCGTCAGGCTTAGTCCTGAGAAGTAATATTTTCGCACTTCACATGTGTATGATTTTTTCCTTGGTGTTTGGGAAAAATCAAACATATGAATTCGACTCAAGTGCGAAAACAGTCCTTCTCACGACGGAAGCACAGTCCGCTTCCGAAACGTCGCACGCAAAAACTGTGGATCAACTTAACTAATATAAACATGCGTACCTAAACAATTTTGCTATGAATAGTAATCGTGAAAGATTTCATTTTTATGTATTAATATTATCATTAATTTTGTAATTTTTGACCTGAAATTTAAAATCGAGAAAATTATTTTTCTCGGCCAATTTTAATGAAAAAAAAATTCATTCACGACATTAAAACTCATTTGTTTGTTAATTTTTATTAGATGAAAATGTTTGCACCAGTGTCTAAATCCAGCATCTATACATACGACTTGCCTAAACACTTTTGCTTAAATCGTAAAAGCTTTCATTTTTATATTTTGATATTATTATTATTATTCAAAATCGTTCAATTTTTTGAAGTTGGGATTTTGGAATTTTTGCCCTGAATTTTAAAATCGAGAAAATTATTTTTCTCAGCCAATTTTATGTTTATTTATTTTTTTAATTTTTATTAAATAAAATGTTTTGGACCAGTCTCTTCAAATCCAGCATTTACAGTTCGAATTTGATAAATACTTACGTAAACATTTTTCCTATGAATAGTAATCGTGAAAGCTCTTCATTTTATAGTTTAATATTAATATTTAAAATCGTTCAATTTTTTCTAAGCTTAGCCATTCTAGAATGTTTGTCCTTAAATTTAAAATCAGTAAGATTATTTTTCTCGGCCAATTTAAACGGCCGAAAAAATTTATTCATGACATTGAAACTCGTTTGTTTTTTGATTTTTATTAAGTAAATATTTTGTATCAGTCTTTTTAAATCTTTTTGCTACGGATAGTAATCGTAAATGCTTACATTTTAATATAATGATTAATATTTGAAATCGGGCAATTTGTAATTTTTACGGATAATTATTTTTTCCACCAATTCAAATGTCCGAAAGATTGATTCAACATTAAAACTCGCTTATGTTGCCAATTTTATTAAATAAAATATTTTAAACAAGTTTCTTTAAATTCAGCATTTACAGTCATGTTCGGATTTTTGAATTTGGCCATTAATGAGGCATTCACTAACAGAATGACAAAATTAGATATTGGAAATTTCTAAAATCGGTTAAAATGTTGCATCCAGATAGTTCTTAGGGTCCATTAACTTCACTTTTAAGCACGTCCAAATCGGTGGACAAGTTAACATAACGTAGCATAACATAACCTTCATGCCATTCCCTTGCGTGGTAGGACCAAACTGGTAGACTAGTGGTAACACGACCTGCTTAGCATTTGGGAGATAATAGGTTCGATTCCCGTTATCGGTACCTTGTATGAGGTTTTTCAGGGTGTTTTCCTCATACACATGTAGCGGCATGGTCACTGCATATATGGAAACCATGTGCGGCTGCTTAGGCGAATGCTGGGATAGTATTTTCCCCCTCAGAACCCTAACTTCGTTCGTTCCGATCATATCCTAACCACACCCATCTTTAATCCCACCATGCATATATACGTAATATATGTATGTATGCTGGGAATCCATGATTGTGGCCGAAGGAGCGTAGATAGCTCAAACAGCGCGCCCTCTCGCGTGGGGAGAGAATGAAATACGTGACCTTTTCTTTGCGTTGCGTGGTAGGCAAAACAATCCCTGTTTCTTATTTATTTTTCATTCGCAATCTTTCTCCATGCTTTCCTATCTCTGCATACCTCCCTAGCTTCCGCAAGATTCATACATTGTCTCTGACATGTCCTTTTATTTTTAAAACTCCTTATCTGTCTTTCTTTCATCATACATGCTACTAAACTTCAGCGAAGTTTTACGCGGCCTACCAGCCCCGGCCTTACCTCTAATCTCACCCACATATATTTGCTTCGTTAATCTTGGGTTGTTCATTCTCTCAATGTGACCAAACCAACGTAATGTCCATCATCGACTTTTCCTCGCTACACTCCTTTATTATACACTCATTCTTTATCTTATCCCTTCTCGTTTTACCATATGCGCTTTTGAGGAATCTCATACCCATGCCATTTATTTTTCTTTCATGCTTTTTTTGACATACCCATGTCTGACTTCCATACAGTACTGACGGGACAAACACATCATTATAGATTGCTCGTTTCGCAGCTAGGCTCATGCTTTCGTTTCTCATTATCGTCCACATACTTCCAATCACTTTCCTTCCAGCATTGACCCTTCTTCAAATCCCGCCATCCATTGTACCATCTGCAGTAAACATTCTACCCAGATATATCCACTCGTCCACTTATTCCACAATTTCATCTTGCAGAGTAAATACTCTACTCTACTTTCCACCTTCCCGATTGAACACCACAATCTTAGTTTTATTCCCGTTTACCTTTAGGTCCATGCTGTATCAAACTTCCTCAGAGCAGTTTGTACCTCATCTGCACTGTCACTGAATAAGACTGTGTCATCTGCATACACCAGCACTCTTACATTTACGTCAGCAACCATTACACCATTTGTATCGGTATATGTTTATCTAACACATTTATCCATGTATACATTGAACAACCACGGTGACATCACACAGTCCTGTCGTACTCCTTGCTCGATATTAAAGTATTCTCTCACACCTCCTCTCACCCTAACACTTGGCCGGCTACCGTTGTATACTGCCCTTATTCCATTTATTAGACCTTTATTTACGCCATATTCATTTAATATTTCCCCCAGTTTCTCCCTATTCACTCTGTCGTATGCTTTCTCCAGATCTGCAAACGCACAGTACAGCTTCCTTCGATTACCTGCTGGAGAGCAACCATCTTATTAACACATCCTCTCCCTGGCATGAAGCCACCCACCACATCCCAAATCTTAATTTGTGTAGTTTCTCGTACTATATCAATCAGTATTCTTCCAAATACTTTACCAGGTACACTGAGTAGACTTATTCCTCTGTAGTTCTTGCAATCACTTTTGTTCCCCTTAGCCTTGTACAAGGGTAAAAGATCGCGCTCTTGCAATCCCTAGGCACTTTCCCACACTTAAGGCGTACATTGAATAATTCACACAATCTTCGTATAAGCTTTGCACCTTCATACTTTAGCATTTCACCATTGATTTCGTCTACGCCTGCTCCTTTACCGTTTTTTAACCTTCCTACCGTTTTCTTTACCTCATTTATCCCAATATCCTTCTCAGTTTCACTCACAATTCGTTCTACAATCTCCTTATTTAGCCCTTCAGTCTTACTTTCCTCACTTCACCAAGCACATTTTTTCTGTCTACCTACTGTCTCTCTTCCACATATCTGTACGACACAATTGACAACCAAAAAGTGGTCCGATCCACACTCTGATCCGCCCATTGTGTCTCTCACCAGGTTTCTAAGTCGTTCATCATACACTATCAACTCAATCATACTTTTAGATTTACTTCTTCGCCATGTATACATATGCACATTTTTATGTTTAAACCACGTATTAAATACAAACAAGCTTCTGTCCACGCCAATGTTACCTCTTTGGCCTCCAAATTTTCCTAGAACGCGTTCAGTATGTTTTCTCTGTACACCCACCCATCCGTTCATATCTCCGAATATCATCATTCTTTCGTCTGACTTACATACGTTCAACACGTTCTCTACATCATTCCAGAAGTTCTCATACTCTTGGTCCCTTTCTCTATGCACCAGTGCATAGAATAAGAAGAATTCTTCGAAACTTCACTTTCATTATAACCCACATTACCCGGGGAGATACCAATTCATACTGTTTAATACATCTTTCCACCCTTTCACTTCCGATTACCCCGACTCCTTTTGCGCCAGTCTCAACTTCTGACCATAGTGCTAGGCTGCCATCCTCTATCTTCACAGCATCCTTTCCTTTGCGCTTTGTCTCAGATACACATAGAATATCAAGCTGCCTTTCGTACATTACATTCGCAATTTCAAATTCTTAATCATGCATACCTCTAACGTTCTACGTACCGACTCGCCATTCGTTCCTTGCACAGTCGTTAGCAACGGGGCCTATCTGTTACGACCTTGACCGCCCCTTGTAGCCAACCTTGAGTAATATAGCGGACAGACCGGTTACTAGTCAAATCGTGCCCCGGACGATGTCCCTACTAACGGTATCGTCCTACTACCGGACAGTTATTGGTCTACTGCCCCAACACGTAAGGAAGTAAGAAGTAGTAATATATATATATATATATATATATATTTTTTTTGATTACATAATTTTCAATCACATTATATTTCAATTAGACTGTTCCCTACGTGGTTTTTTGTTCTCGTGCTACTTACCGGACTTGCTGTTATTTATATGATTTAATTATTTTTAATTTAGATTTCCGAGTTATTTATTTCTTTTTTACGGATTTGGTCTAGTTATTTATTTATATGATTACAGCTAATAAAAAAAATTCTTATGGCAATGGACAAGTTTAAAAGTTATAAACAATTACTTTACGTAAGAAACTATTAATTATGGCAGAAAATCGTGATTTACGTATACACCAATCTTGTTGGAAAAACATGCAAACAAATTACCACGAATTACGTTAATGGGCCTGAACTAAGGTTGTGCGATGTTCGTTATCATTTGGGACCATTTATACGCAAATTCTTGATTTATGAACTAATTTAGTTGAGAAAACAGCCAAACATGTTGACTCGATGGTAAGAACTAAATTTTACGTATTGTGATGTTGGTGATCGTTTGGGTTAAGTTTGCCCAAAATCTTTACGTACGTATTTAATAAAATGTTATAAGAACTTTTTACTTTCTCTCAAATGGTATGTGTAATCATAAGGAAGAGAAAGTAGCGTTGTACCTACAAAATCGAAATCGAATGTTTAACGATAACGATGGTTTTAAGTCGTCTTCAACCAGAACAGTTACGGTTTTGAGTAGCTGGGGGCGCAACGCGAAGTTTTCCACAAAATTTAAAAGCAGCACGCTTGTGCACCCTAGTTTTGGAAAATAAGTTTTCATTAAAGTTAAAATGATGGAATACATTTGGTCATTAAATACAGTAGAAATGTCGATCTTTTCTCCCGAAGACCCTGCATAGAAAAAATATAGTCTTTTTTAAAATACATTTATATGTTAAATAAATTTTATAATATAATTTTCTACGGTCAGGCTCGAAGGACCAGACGATTAAGACAGATTCCACCGTCACATATTTTTTAATGCTCTCGCAACATTCACAAGCGCTGTGACGTAATTTACTTGTTTGAAATAATTAACTTCAAAATAAATTTATTCGTATTTTTAGAACTGTTCATCAAATAGTGTATTATTCAATCAGCGTATAATGAGTAGTGGCCATTACACTTCGCTATGCGTATGAATTATTTATTCAAAAATATTCAAGATGGCTACATTTATTAACTTAGTTTTTTATATATTTGTAATTCACATTAGCTGTACAGCGTTTTGGAAGACACACGTCTGATATATTCAAGTAGTTGATAACTGCAACAGTGAATAATAATAAGTTAAAATTATGACTCACCGATTTTAACCCTAACTTTGGAACATAGATATAATTATTAAGTAAAATATAAACGTTTATTGTCCCATCTTCATGGGTTTTCATCTCGGTTGACTGTAGAGAGGAATGTGGTTTGCGTAATACTGTGGTACTTTCTTCTCAAACGAACAAACCTCTTTTTACAAGTGTCATAAGCGTACTTCATATTTGAAATACAGAGGAAAATGTTTTTGTTTGAATTTTGGCACCCCTGTATGTCGGTTATTTTAAAAGATGAAGGTTGGTAGCGATAGAACTGCGTACGCAGATTGTGCCATTGTAATTAGTTTTAAAATATTCGTTATATTTTTTGAGGTATCGGCCAAACATATTTTTTTAATAGAACACCCTGTATATTTTCAGTTCATTGAATGGTCTTGTTTTAAAGCGTTTCACTAATATACAGGGTGTTTCTAAATTGATGCGAGTGATTTTTCAGCAAAAATTGAGGTCTTTCATATAAATGTTTATCCAAAACCACTTTCCCTCCAAGTTACAGCCCCTTAAATTTAGGGGAACAAATTGTTTTTAATAAGTCCACTATGGAAGAATTTAGAAGAATGAAATTTGGCAGATAATTGGTGCTAATAAAATGACATTTTTTAGCGGTTTTTGTAACCCGGCAATGTCTATGCAAGGGGGTGAAAAAATTGACCCTTATAATATTTTGCTTCAGATCTTTATAGTGCGTTTACATTCTCCATTTAAAAAATTGGTTTATAAAGACGGATTCAAACTGTAACTTTTTTTGATCACAAAAAATAAAATATTACTCATTCCTTTTTCACATAAATTCATAAGTTTAGAAACACCCAGTATAATACTTAGAATGTATTATCTCTTTACACAACTGAAAAATTCCTATTTTCCTGAAAATATTTCCATTTTTTTTTTTCATCAGATTGGCTTTGAATTCCAAGATGTGCTATATCTCAAAAGCGAAGTAGGCTATGACTGATCGTTCGTTCAACAAAAAATTTGGAGTGCCCAAAATGGAACTGACGTTTTTTGATTTCATGTTTTACATGTCCTTGAATTCGACTGAATAAGTGCTTCTGGTTGTCCTATACATCCCCCCATACGGATCTCCGTAAAAATCTCGTGGTCGAATTTTTTCATGATCGTTATACCTTCCCTTTACTAATACCTCAGCTGTGTGAAGCTGGCCCCCCAAGTTGCATATTTCGTAATTAATGAATGACATTCGATTGACCACTTATTGACCACAAATGACCACCAACAACTTTCATTGACCACCCTCTGTTAAAAAGTTATTGCAAAGATAAGATTGGGAGGGGCAACTTCACACTTACCCCCCGAAATCGAAAATCGCCAATTTTTATTACTCTATCTGATTGACCATCGTTTGACCATGATCTACCATGAATTCGATCTGTTTGACCACCCTTTAAAAAAAACTAAAATATACTTTTATATGCATTATAAGGCATGGTCAATCCTCGAATATGCTTTTTGAGGATTGGCCATCTTTTATTTCCTAGGTATAGTCATCCAGAAGAATAACAATTGCATTTTGATTAATAATGTACTATTTCCAATATTGAGATATGGTCAATCCTCAAATATGCTTTTTCAGAGATGGTCAATCCTCGAATATGATTTTTCAGACATGGTCATTCCTCGAATATGCTTTTTGAGAATTGACCATCTTTTATTTCCTATGAACATTCATTCAAAAGAACACATTGAATTTCCGACATCTGACTCTAACCGTTGGGTGTTGATGTTCGAAATTTGAGAGGTCGTTCGTTATTTCTCCCATAATATGAAATCTCATTACTGTCATTTCGAGTTGCTAGCGGTGCCCGATCCCTGGTAGTGGGCTTAAGTGCACAGATCGAAAACGGATATGCTCTCGTGGGCAACTTGGGGTTATTTTGCGTCTTGGGCAACTGGGACGTAACACTATTTACTTACATTACTCATCTTCATACAAAAAAATTGGAAAAGCTTTGTTTCGTTACGGTTTAAAATCAAATGTATTATATCGTATTTAGTGATTTGTTATCTTGTTAGTATTTTCATTTCTGAATTAAAACTCATTTACCTTACATTCTAGGATTGACCATGTCTTAAAATTCGAAATAATGCATTATTATTCAAAATGCACTATTCGTTCTTATGCATGGCTATACATAGGAAATAAAAGATGGTCAATCCTCAAAAAGCATATTCCAGGATTGGTCATGTCTCAAAATGCATATTCGAGGATGAACCATGTCTCAAAATTCCAAATAATACATTATTAATCAAAATGCACTACGTGTTCTTCTGGATGAATAGGAAATAAAAGATGATCAATCCTCCGAAAGCATATTTGAGGAGTGACCGTGTCTTAAAATTCGAAATAATATATTATTAATCAAAATGCACTACGTGTTCTTCTGGATGAATATTCATAGGAAATAAAAGATGGTCATTCCTCAAAAAGCATATTCCAGGATTGTCATGTCTCAAAATGCATATTCGAGGATGGATCATGTCTCAAAATTGCAAGTAATACATTATTAATCAAAATGCGCTACGTGTTCTTGTAGATGAATATCCATAGGAAATAAA
Source organism: Vesta saturnalis (assembly GCA_036346205.1). NCBI lineage: Eukaryota > Metazoa > Arthropoda > Insecta > Coleoptera > Lampyridae > Vesta > Vesta saturnalis. Next base: position 6,362,698 of record JARFJB010000821.1, read on the forward strand.
AGATGGTCAATCCTCCGAAAGCATATTCGAGGATTGATCGTGTCTTAAAATTCGAAATAATATATTATTATTCAAAATGCACTACTCGTTCTTATGCATGACTATACATAGGAAATAAAAGATGGTCAATCCTCAAAAAGCATATTCCAGGATTGTCATGTCTCAAAATGCATATTCGAGGATGGAACATGTCTCAAAATTCCAAATAATACATTATTAATCAAAATGCACTACGTGTTCTTCTGGATGAATATCCATATGAGATAAAAGATGGTCAATCCTCCCAAAGCATATTCTAGGATTGACCGTTTCTTAAAAATTCGAAATAATATATTATTATTCAAAATGTACTACTCGTTCTTATGCATGATTATACATAGGAAATAAAAGATGGTCAATCCTCAAAAAGTTTATTCCAGGATTGGTCATGTCTCAAAATGCATATTCGAGGATGGACCATATCTCAAAATTCCAAATAATACATTATTAATCAAAATTCACTACGTGTTCTTCTGGATGAATATCGATAGGAAATAAAAGATGGTCAATCCTCCGAAAGCATATTCGAGGATTGACCGTGTCTTAAAATTCGAAATAATATATTATTAATCAAAATGCACTACGTGTTCTTCTGTTTGAATATTCATCGGAAATAAAAGATGGTCAATCCTCAAACAGCATATTCCAGGATTGGTCATGTCTCAAAATGCATATTCGAGGATTAACCATGCCTCAATATTCGAAATAGTACATTATTATTAAACAGAATGCAATTTTTATTCTTCTGGATGACTATACATAGGAAATAAAGATGGTCAATCTTCAAAAAGCATATACGAGGATTGGTCATGTCCCAAAATGCTTATTAGAGGATTGGCCATGTTTCATAAAGCATATTCGGGTATTGATCATGTCTTAAAATAGGAAATAATACATTATTAATCAAAGTGCACTACTTGTTCTTCTGGGATAATTCTTCATAAGAAATAAAACACGGTCAATCCTCAAAAAGCGTATTCTAGGATTGGCCATGTCTTAAAATTCTAAATAATACATTACTCAAAATGCACTACCTGTTCTTCTGGATGATTATTCATAGGAAATAAAAGATGTTCAATCCTCAAAATGCATATTCAAGGATTGACGATGTTTCAAAATTCGAAATACACTACGTTTCAAATGAAATGCACCACTTAGAAATAATAGTACTATGTTCTTGAAAGCATGGTAAAATAATGCTTTATTAACATGTATAAGATGATGAAATTTTGAAGGCAAACTATTAACAGTTAACAAGAAAATGTTAATAGTGTGTTGCATCGCCACGCACAGCAATGCAGGCGTTTACTCTCTGAGACGTGCTTTCTATGAGATGGTCTATATCCTCCTGAGGCATTTCATTCCAGGCTACCTAGAGATGGTGTCGTAATTCATCCAAGTTGTTTGGGGGCCTTGGTAGTTGCCTTAGTCTTCGACCCATCATGTCCCATACATGTGCAATAGGCGAAAGTGATCGCGCAGACCACGGCAATACTGGTAGCTGCACTTGATCCAGAAACTTTCTTGTAACATGTGCGGTGTGGTCTAGCATTATCTTGTTGCAAAATACCATTTGGCAACGTCTGCATTAACGGTACTACCACTGGCTCCAAAACATTATCAATGTAACGCTGAGCACTTAATGTGCCTAGAATGAACACAAGAGATCTTCCACCAACACGTATGGCGCCCTAAACCATGACTCCAGGTGTTAAGCCCATGGGTTGTCTTTCAACAAACTCGACGTTCTCCTCGAAACCGCCGCACCTTCTGACCACGATCGTTTCGCCACAAACAAAAACCCGATTCGTCGTTGAAGACGATGTTATTCCATTGAAGGCCCCAGTCCCGCCTCTCTTGACACCATGCCAATCTAACAGTCTTATGCTCTTGAGTTAACTGGGGTCGTCGGTACGGGCGATACGAATGTAAGCCAAAAGACTTAATTCTCCTGTAGATTGTTGACGTTGATAGGTGACTCCTGTCCAGTTCACCGCAACAGACCTTGTTGACTGAAACCGATCTCTTGTGGCCATCCGCCTAAGAAGTCGTTCTTCACGATCATTAGTGCTGCGTGGTGGTCTTCCACTGGGACGAGGTCGTTGAACGCCTTCTTCAGACCAAGAAGACCAAATGCGGGCCAGCGTGGTGTGGTCTTCTGCCGATTTCTCGAAATGACAAACCTGCTTCTTTCATTCCGATAATTCTACCTCTGTCAAAATCTGAAACTTGGGCAAAGTTTCGTCGTTGTCTTACTGGGGGCATTTTTTCAGAATAAATGTGCCAGTTAAACAACAAAAAATTGACACTAAGCGACTAGGTTTCTTAAAATGTATAAATAAGAATTGTTGATAATTGTTGTTAACAGTGGTGCAAACTACATAATTCAATATTATTTGTAAGTGGTGCATTTCATTTGAAACGTAGTGTAGTACATTATTATACAAAATGCACTAATTGTTCTTCTGGATGATTATTCATAGGAAATGAAGGGTGGTCAATCCTCAAAAAGCATATTCGAGGATTGACCATGCCTTATAATGAATATAAAAGTATATTTTAGTTTTTTTTTTTTTGAAGGGTGGTCAAACAAATCGAATTCATGGTCAATCATGGTCAATCAGATAGAGTAATAAAAATTGGCGATTTTCGATTTCGAGGGCAAGTGTGAAGTTGCCCCCCCCCCCCCAATCTTAATTTTGCAATAACTTTTTAGCAGAGGGTGGTCAATGAAAGTTGATGGTCATTTGTAGTCAATAAGTGGTCAATCGAATGCCATAATTAATTACGAAATATGCAACTTGGGGGAGCCAGGTTCACAGAGCTCGTATAGTGTACGGGAATGTAAAAAGTAGCATAGTACTGCGACAACTGCACCTCTCTATCTTTACTCAAACTGAGAAAAACTTTCAAACATGAGATACACTGTACAGGTATACATTGTTTGATAGTAGAAAAGGACTATATTTTCGCTGATATTTTTAAACAAATGCGATTATACAGAATTGTTTGCCAATATGTAGTTCTTCGTTACAAAAAATAACCAAAGCTCATTAATAGTTCCTTATAGAAGGTAGGGTCTATTAATGTATATGTATCGTCATCTACACACTACTAATCAATTAAAAACTAAAAGTATTTAGATACACTTTTAGTACCGATCGTTGCAGAATTTAACTACTCGTTTTTAAATGTCCAGTCTGCGAGTTCTTTCTGTACACCCTGTATACCAAAAGGTACACAATAACGTGGAAGCAATTTGCGGATAGAATTTTGATATGTTTACAGTAGCACGCTTTACACAGTATTGAAACTTAAAGGGGGAAGGGGCAAACATTTTTTGTAAACCATTCTCTATCCATGAGTTTGGAGAAAAACTCGGAGTTCTAACAATTTCTATGTGTAAACATATACAGGTTTTTGTTGTACTGGGTGTTTTCACAACCGATAAGAGATATCTGAATTTTATTAAAATCTAGTGTTTAAATCATTTAAATTATACCTATTAATGTTTTGTATCAATTTGTAATACGTCCTATGATTGCAGATGGCGCAATACTTCCAAGAAATACTTTGTAGGGAAGCGCAAATGGATGCGCCACTCTTATTAAACATGACGTTAGTAACCATTTGCCGCTAGATATATGATAATGCACCAATAGTAAACATAACCTTAACATATGAAATAAAATTAGTATTTGACGTTTAATGGTTATGAGTGCCCAAATTATTGAAAATTACACAAAGAATAAATAAGGTAATTGAGACTCGCTTCGGAAAGTCGGGACGGTGACACTGAAATTCTGTAAGGTATAAATTTAATTTATTCTCTACAATAGTGTGGCACGTTCCACGTGACAAGCCAGTTTGTTGGGACAGTCTTCGCAGCGACTTTTGGAGACTGTTCAAGACGGGCACGAACATCTTCTACAACCTCCTCATTGGCAGCCACTGGGCGATCAGGTGATTTCCCACAATCTATACTTCCCGTATTGTTAAATCGCTCAATTACACGATGAATATTGCGGCGCAGGTATAGTATTGTAATCCGCAACATGGTTAGGATACGTTTCTCGAAATTCCTCTATACACAAACGGATCAACTAGACCCACACTCCATTTTCTTTCACACTACCTTCGCTGGCTTTCACATTCGCTACTTTCTCTGCCTTGCTATCTTTTTTTCCGTTTCACCAGTTTTTCTGTGGATTTCATAGGAGGTTTATTGTGTGCTGTTGATTGACCCTTACTGAACATCGGTTAGCATAAGGAAAAACGTCACAACCTCATGTTTAATACGACATATTTAATCGACATCACACAATATCCACTCTGATAGGACCAGAAGGATACCACTAGGAGTACATGTTGTAACATTAAAAGCGGCTGCCAAAGTATAAGCACTAAAACTGGGCCAACTTATAACATTAAAAACAAAAGCGATGATGTAATAAACAATTTGTAATTGATCTAATAATTTTAATTAATAAAAAATATTACCAAATAACAATCGCTACTGCCGTCGACTCAATCGGAAGATGAAGATAAGGGAGAGTTGTAATATACTGAGTAGTTAACCTACCTGAAATGCTACTTGCTCCCCATCTGCTTAGTTATTTTCACTTCACCTAATTCATAAAAAAATGATATCTAAAAATTATAAAAAAATGATAAAATCTCGAGCGCCATGTTGTCTTTTCCTTTTCTAGGAACAACAAAACCTAGTTAATGAATAATAATAAACAATTTATCAAAATGAAAATAAAATAACATGATATACTTAAGTTTATGCAATATCTGATTGAAAAGGTAAAAAAATCAGAAGTCTTATACTATTCTAAAATTATATAAAAACATTACCTTTGAACGGTTCTGTCCATAAACTATAACTGGTAACTATGAAGCAGAATGGTGAACTTGGTGAGGTCAATGTCTTGCTTATTTATCCTTAATATATTGTGTCCATAAATTTATTGAATTTCTTTGAAGTTTAATTCGCCAAATTTATTTATAAAAGTATGTAGAACTTGCGTTGTAAAATGTAATTCAAGTAAAAATTGCCATTTAAACCAGAAAATAATAGAATAGTAAATTACTGACTTATACGTGCCATTAAAAATAATTATTATAAAAATGCCATATAAAAGTATGCATTAAAAAAAATATGAGTAAAATAATTGGAAAATAAGTGAAATAGGAGTGCAAACTAAGTGCCTAAAAAAAGCAAAGGTTTTAGTTTTAAATATAATGAATTAGAAAATAACTTACCATCACAATCTGATGGCACCAAATATAAAAAAATTAGGTAAAAACCATGCTTACTTCTGTAACATTCAGCATTAAGTGAATTAAAAAAAAAAGCTTTCAGAATAACTCGTGAGTATTCCCCTAAAAGTTTTCACGCGTTGCGCGGATACAATAATATAAATCCAATTTTTTAAGAAAGGAACTATAACTATTTATGTAATATTACACCCAAAAGATATGTTCTAGGAAATGCCAATTAAATTGCCATTCTCAATTCTACATATTAATAATTAAAAACTTTACTAATATTACGCCAAATAAATGAACGATCTTAAATTAAGGTATTTTTAATACAACCACAAAAAAAAGGTTGTTACAATGTAACCAACAGAATAATACGGGAAGCTGTAGAAATCGAAAAGCGCGCAAACCGCTTTAACACCCAAGAACACGCGCAGATACTCCATTATACATGGAAGTTGGTATTATAAAAAGCGTCAACCAACAACACATAATAGACCTCTTATGAAATCCATAGAAATGCCAATTTAACTGAAAAAAGAAAGTAAGGCAGAGAAAGTAGAGAGCCAGTGAAAGTGTAATTAACAAAGCAGACCAAGATTATTAGTGACCTGAAGGTGAGAGTTTACCGAAACGTCGCCGAATCAACGAAAGTTCTTATCAATACACAGAAAAAGTGGAGGGGGGTGATCGATAAACTCGGAAACAGCTGAACCAATTTTAATACAATTTAGTATATAGGGACCTTCAGTTACAGAGAGTTTTTGCGTTATCTATTTTCTACCTGAAAAATAGTGGTGTTTGATTGATAAACTGAGAGACGGCTAAACCAATTTTAACGAAATTCAGTTTATAGGGACTTTTGGATACGAAAAATGTTGTGCCGTTATTTATCTGAGAACAGTAGGAAAAAAATAAAAAGAGGTGATTATCGATAAACTCGTTTTGCTTCACCTCTTAATGATTTATTCTCCACCGTACTCTTTTCACATAAAAAACAATAGATAACGCAAAAACATTCCGAGAGTTCAAAAGTCCGTATATACCGAATTTCATTAAAATTGATTCAATTCAGTTTATCGATAACCAAGGAGTCTTTGGTACAGGGGGTGTGTGTGTGTGTGTGTGTGTGTGTGTGTGTGTGTGTGTGTGTGTGTGGAAAATAAAAAAAAATGGGAGGGGGGGCGTGTCGTTAAACTCTGAAACGGCTGAACTGAGTTAGGCACAGGCTACTGGTCTTGTCTTAAATTATGTTTGCTTATGCATTACATATGCAAGTTACAAATTACTTCGTTGGTACGCCATTTCGATGACCATGCCAAAATTGGTCGTTTTCTTCACAGAGGACATAAAACCAGGCAAAACATGATTTTTTATATTTATTTTTCACTGATCGATTGCAAGCATGTTTTTTTGTAGAAAATTTCCTTTTGCGTGATGGTGCCCAAATTTTAAATCGATTAAAAGCTAAATAAGGAAGATGCAAGGGTGTAAATTTTAAAATTGAAACACTGTATTTTTGATGTTTTCAAATATAACCAATAGAAAATTGGTCGATATGCATTTAACTTATATAATTGACTAGCAGTACTCGGTGCGCTATGCTGTGCTCAAATATTAAACATTCTCATTCTTCCTCTCCAATCTCCCTCTCCTGCCTTTCTTGGCGATCGGATGAATTAGTATCCATATGATGAGCCACCCCTAGGAGTCCGATATTTAAACATTTTTTTATGCCAGAAATCTTTGCGGGAACGTACTCAACAAATTCCCAAAGTTTTATGGAGATCGGATGAATGGTGTAGTATGAATATGACCCGGAGGGGACGATATTTAAACATTTTTTATGTCAGGTACCTTCGTGGGAGTGTAAATTTTTATGACGATCGAATGAATTGTGTAGTATGCAAATGAGGGCCCCCTGGGGCCCGATAATTAAAATTTTTTATGCCTATATCCTTCGCGCACGAGCAAACAATAATTTGTCAAAGTTTTATCGCAATTGGATAAACGGTACGGCAGCGCATAAAATACCAACAAACAAATGTTCATTTTTATATATTAGATTTACCATACATTTTTATCAGGCCTGTTACCTTTTACAGGACCGTAAACATGGATTTTCAATATAGTACACTATATTATGTTAAATTGGGATGTATTCCACTAAAATCAAGTAAAGTTGGATGAAAAACAAATATTTGCTATATGAACAAATCGTTGCATATTATAGCTCCCTCTACACGTTGCCATATTAAACCATAACACAATTTATACAAAGTTTACTCCGTATAGAATATATCTCGAACATGTGTGTTACTAGGCCTGAAACGATACTTTTGCGAGAATGATCAGAATTACGAGTCAAGTCTAATTAATATACCATAAACACGTTTAAGTACTTAGACGAACGATTTACTATTTTCCCCCATAGGTAGGGAAACTTTGTCCCACATGAAAAAAATTATGATCTTGAATGCGTTAAAAGGGCTGGAGAAAAATAACCCTTTAGATTCAAGTAGTATAACTCACTTGCTGAAACTTAAATAGGTTTATGGAAATACTACAAAGACAAATAAGCGAGATATCAAAAAGTTTATTGAACACCGCACACTGTCTTCCCAACAATAATACAATATACAATTCGTTCTTTCTTTCCAATTACCCTTTGGGGTTCTATCGCACTGACTGTAGCACCATTCTCTAGTAAGTCTTCTATAATACTGGGGAAAAAGTCATCTTCATAATGTACAACAAAAGTTGCCACTTCTTTTTTGATTCGTTGCAAGCTTGGTTTAACCGGTTTCTCACTTTCTTGTTCCATCCTCTCAAGTATTTTTTTACGGAATGATTCCAACTCGTCATTCGAACTGTCACTGAGATCTAATTCGTTTTCGCTGTGAAGCTCGTCACTCGTCAAAATATCTGCGGGACTTCTTTTTTTTCGTTTAATTTTTGTTAGGCGTTTTACTATCAGATGTAGTAGATGGTTGTGGTTCCATATTTATTCCATAAGAAGAGGAAATCAGCAGATTGTCCAAAACTTGTTCACCAGGAAAGCTTTTACTAGCAGGAAGATTTATTTTCGTCCTTCTGGTAATGTTCACAGGCTTTTGGCATGCTGACCTTGCTGTTTGAACAAGCTTTAAAAATGCTGAGCTTACAGCTGATGGTTGATCTTCTTTTCTACCTACTCTGTCCAAAAGAGGTTGAATGTCACATGGATATATTCCACTTCTCTTAAGCCCGTTTTCTAGATTCTTTTTCATATTTGGTTCCAAATGTTCCAGAACTTTCTTGAGCAAAGCTGGACAAGCTTGTTTTGGTAAAACCGTATTTTTTCCTATTGCTTTCTTTAGTAGTGGAACCAACAAGCTTTCAAACCATTTATTAAAAGCTGGTCCGTCAAACCAACTTTGTACTAAAGTAGAGAGTGTTTTTGGGCCCGCTCAGTCCAAACGTCCCACATCTGGGTAGGTTTATATAGGCAAAGGGTGGCAAAAGCTCACCATCTGCGTTTTCATAAATCATTACAGAGGTGCTGGATTTAGAAAAATTACAGTTTCTCAGGACATTGGTTCCTTTGCGACAAATAACTTACTTCTTAAATGATTCATCGGATAAGTTGGCCTCATCAAGATTCCGCAGATTTTCGGGGGGACATCTTTGGCGACTTCTCGCAAGTTATTGTATTCCCGTGGGACATTTTCACTAACTGCAACTCGGCTTCTTTTTATGTTGGATGCAATACGCTCTGTAAGCCTTGGATATCGTCTCAAAAAATACTTCATGGTTTGTTCCTTGAAACTCTTTTACATTTCAACTAATTCTATCCAAGTATGTTGTAATAACATGTCTAAGGTCTTCTGTACCCAAGAGGAAACCAAAATCACTCATTGCTTCTATATAGGACACAAAACATTCCTCTTCAGCTTTAGAAAACACAGATGGCTTGGTTGTCGTGTTTGTTTTTAAGCTTGTACAAAATACTTCGGCGTGCTCTGCTGCTTGACGGTGGCTGTGGCTGCCATTTCCGATGGCGTCTAAACAGTCCTGCAACTTTTCAGGTGTGTAGCCTTCGTAACGCCAAGAGCCAAGTTTTCGTTCATGTACTCGAATCATCTGAAAAAGAAAGAAAAGCGCTAAGAAATGGAAACTTCTCTTTGGAGCTACTTTGCTCCACTTTTGTTGCTGGTGCAAAGTTGCCCCCTTTTTGCAAGAAACATAACCTATGAAACCAAAAATGATCAGTTACACACACTGCTATGCTATGTTTTATGTTATTGTTTTCTTTCAAATACTGTCAATAGGTGTAAACAACCACTTTTTCAGCTGTAGAGAAACAGATATTTCCTAGAAGACAATTGAAAACCGCATACCAGAACTCCAATATGCCAGAATGATCTAAAATCCCTGTTTCATGTGACTAGTGGTGTTGTCTATCAAAAAAAATGGCAACTGCCCTCTTGCAGTTTCTTTACAATCCACCAGATAGTGCTACCAACTTTTGTCGTTTTTGGGGCAAATTTACCTCCAACCTCTGGTTCACCATAGGTTAATGGCTCTAATATGTACAATGGTATAAGAATATTATTTAAAAAAATTAATAAATAATCAGTGGTGCCAAGCTTAAGATTTTAACGTTTTGAGGTGATTGGAAAGTCAGCGTTGCGGGCGGAAACACAAACATGTAGCAGTAGTATCACTTAATACCGATAAGAATACGAGCCGAGCCAAAGAGAAAAAATCCTTAAATTGTTCACAAATAAATTATGAACAGTAAAACACGTACCGGGTGTCCCAATAAGAATGGTTCTCGGCCATATATCAGAAACCGCTTATAGTACAGCTTCGGAAAAAAAATTTTATAACCAAAGTGGCCTCGAGAAAAATCTGAAAATTATTTATAGAATTGTAGGACCACCGCTAGAGGGCCTAACTGAAAATTAAAAATTAAAAAATAAGTATTTTACAAATTTCGCCTAATCAAGAGGCATTGAAAATACGATATTATATTCTACAAATTCTGCGTATGTTTTTGATTTCACAAGTTTTAGTCCATCTTTTCAAATAAGAGGTGGGGGAGAGTGGGAACCTTATAATGAAAAAACGCTTGTAACTCCGGTTCTGCCTAATCGATCTTTGCAAACTTAGTCTTGTTGAAAACAGCTCTTTTCCACTAATGTAAGAGTAATAATTTCGACACAACCTAGTAAGTAACATGCACGCTAGATGGCGCTATTTATTTATTTTTTTAAATCTAGTTTTCTTTGGAGAATATTAAAAAGGAGTATGCAGTTTTAACCATGGATTACAAAAGTAGACCAAATTAGCAACAGAAAGGCGATAATCGCATGTCGATATCTTTTTCCTATGCCGAGATAGGCCATGGAAAAAACAAAGAGACGTGGGTCAAATAAGTGAACATAGTAATTTATTCATTTACGTTTCATTGCGATTTATTCGTATTAAATTTATTTTAAAAGTTAAATCTAAGATTATTCTTCCAAACTTCTTTCATATGTCACCCAACTTTGGAATAACATATTAGAGAGGCCTGGTGAAACAGTCATAGTACCTTTAGATATTTCAAAGGCCTTTGACCAGGTTTGGCACAAGTGCCTACTTGCCAAGCTCACTTCGTTCGGATTATCCGATCGCTTTCTTGACAAAAGATGTATACGCGTTGTCGTCGATGGCTTCTTTTCGAAAGAAACTACTATTAACGCGGGCATACCCCAAGGATCAGTGATAGCTCCCACACTTTTCCTGCTATACATAAATGACCTCATTTCCTCAACAACTAACCCGATCCATTGCTTTGCAGACGACAGCACCCTACATTGTAGTTCTCAGTTTTCCCACAACAATAAGTCTAGTCAGGACGTTAAGGTGAAAATGGTAACCTCAATCAACAGTCACTTAGAACGTGTTCATGAATGGGGAAGGAATAATCTACTCACGTTTAACGCTGACAAAACCCAGTGTTGCCTTGTTTCCGCCAAGAACGACCGATCATTTCCTGCTGTAAACATGAATGGCTTAGGTCTCAAGTTTTCAAACTCTATTTCTATGTTAGGGATGTCCGTATCATCGAACCTTTCATGGGTCGACCACCTTTTGTCAGCCAGCAAAACAGCTGCCCGGAAACTGGGCTTTGTATACAGATCTAAACAGTACTTCACATCGCAACAATTGATATGGTAAACCGCATCCAAAAAAGAGCTATAAGGCTTATAAATGACCCGCCTCTTGACTTCTGACCTACAGTCTCTTGATCATAGAAGAATAGTTTCGGTTCTTTCCTTGTTCTATCGCTATTACCATAACCCTACGCACTCAAAATGCCATCTTGTTACACTAAACGGGCGCAACTTACATTTTTCCACACGGCGACCAAATTATGGAATGCACTACCCAGTTCCTGTTTTCCTCCTAACTTTGACTTAAGCCAGTTTAAGGTAGCCATTCATAAACGTTTCTCGGCAGCCTAACAATATCCCTAAACCCTTCCAGTGTTCCTGAGTGCTTTAGCACCTTAGGCAAATCTTAGCCTGTTCAGGAATACTATAAGTAAAAAAAACAAACCAAGAAGCATTTAATATGACGTATTTTGAATACATAACAAATGAAACTGTTGCGGCTAGGGTGTATGTCATACAATATCCCCAAGGACGGAATCCCGATGGTAGAGTTTTTTATCGACTCATACATCGTTTAAGAATGACGGGAAATGTAAATCTTTCTGTTTATAGAAGATGCGGCAGAGGTCGCTCAGAGGCAAACACGTTAACCCCCATTTAAGTATCAGAGGAATAGCTAGAGACTTGCGAATAAGCAGAACCACCGTTCACTATATTTTGACAGAACACAGGTAAATTCATTAGATGTAAACTTTTCATCTGCATAATATATGTTTCTTAAACAAAATATACATACGTAACAATATTTATTGGCATGATTATATTGTAACATATTAGTTTATTTATTTTATAACTCCAGAAAGATATTTATTAGGGCGTTATATTTTTAGGTTTCATCCATATCATCGAAGATAGAATGATCGCGATTACGATAGAAGGTTGGATTGTTGCAACTGGTTGCTAGATATATGTGACGACCCTCAATTGCTGTCACGTATTTTGTAGTCAGATGAAGCTACATTTAGAGGTGATGGTATGGTAAACCGTCACAATATGTTATTGGTCATATAATAATCCACGCTGGATGAAAGAGGTTCAACATCAAAGTCGATGGTCAGTAAATGTATGGTGTCATATCTTACATGGTCAGATAATTGGCCCCTACATTTTTGATAACTGAATTAATGGTGAACGCTACCTAAATTTTTTAAGGCATTTCCTCTTCTTCTAGAAGATATACCCCTAGCAATTCGTAAGTCCATGTTGTTCCAGCACGATGGGTGTCCGGCGCATTTCTCCAGAGAAGTTAAGAGAATTTTTAGATGATACATACCCTGATAGATGAATAGCACTTGGAAGCCTATTTTTTTGGCCAGCCAGGTCACCAGACTTGACTGTCTTAGACTTGTATCTCTGGTAACGAATTAAAGACCTTGTTTTTGCAACTAGGCCCACTACTCGAGACAATATGATCGATATAATATGAAATGCCATTCAGAGTATTCCGAGAGCGGAAATTGAGACTGCTATTCAATGTACTCTTCAAAAAGTAAACGCTTGCGTCGAAAATAGTGGGCGACAATTTGGACATTTAGGTCGTCATTAATTAACTTGATTTTTTTGTTATATTTTCTAGTGCTGTTTGTTTTTATATTTGTTTCAACATTACATGTGTGTGTGTGTGTATATATATATATATATATATATATATATATATATATATATATATATATATATATATATATTGACGTTTGGCAAATATATTTCCACTTTAACGCCGTTTCATTATTTATAGGATAAAGAAAGTAAATTTTAAGAAGTTCATATTTGTTAAAATTCGTTCAGTAAAACCCGAGTAATCTATATTCAAAGGAAAATGCTTAAAATTTACACATTTCTTAAGATATCTCAAGATAGGAAAAAGATATGGACATGCGGTTTTGACCATTCTGTTCCCAATTTGGTTTACTTTTGTAATCCACGATTAAAACTGCATACTCCTATTTAATATTTTCCAAAGAAAACTAGATTAATAGAAATAAATAAATACCGCCCTCTAGTCTGCATGTTACTTACTACATTGTGTCGAAATTATTACTCTTGCATTAATGAAAAAGAACTGTTTTCAACAAGACTAATTTTGCAAAGATCGATTAAGCAGAACCGGAGTTATAAGCGTTTTTTCATAATGAGATATTTTCAAGTGACGTCACAACGCGTGACCTTGCCTGATGTTGGACAACTGTAACACACGTTCTTAAGAGATGTAATTGTTTTCTGGCAATTTTATCGAAAATCGTTGGCGGTGAAAATGTTTCTGTACTAGTACTTGTAGATGAGTATTGTGTTGGTACAATTAACCAGAAATACGTAAATGAAGCAACAATTATCCTACATAATATTGAAAAGTTTGTGCGATTTTTAGGTTAGTTATCACCAAACTCGTCAAATTAAAAAATTACATTGAAGATAAGGCTATTTTGGCTATGATATGTTAAAATGTGTATGTTATAGGTTCATTACTACACTGCATTACCAAGTTATAAGGCCTTCAATATAATATTTGTTGACAGTGTTAATAAAACTCCGGATTACCAAGCTATAAGAGGAGACGGTAGATTGAGACTTTCCTTCGGTGACGTCATACAAATGTGATGTCATCATCGCTCTTTTATGCGCATGCCTTATCTACATGAATACGAATATTTAAAAATGGTTTAAATATCACTTTCAATGTCAAATTGCTACAGCGCTGGTGGTGTCGTGGAAGCGGAGTCGCTTGCAACGCTTTTGGTGCGGGTTCGAATCCCCGGCCTTACAATTTTTTTTTAGGTTACTGTAGTTTTGTTTATCTAATCTACTTTTGCTATGTTTTACAGTGTATGGGGTTTACAGTAGTATGGCGCCAAAATGATGACGTCTAACATACATGACGTCATCGACGGAAAGTCTCAATCTACCGCCTCCTGCTATAAGGCCTTCAATATAATATTTTTTGACAGTGTTAATAAAAGTCGGGTTAAACTTAGATTTTACTTTTTTTTCTTATACACTTAATGTTGGTATCCCAACAATTTCCAGAATTTTCATTCGACACTAAATGTAATGTACTTTCGACTATGGCCAAGAGACAAACTGATCAAAGCAGTGCCACCTTGTTTTAAACAGGCATTTGGCAATAGAATCACCATAATTATAGATTGCTTTGAAATTAAATTGCAAAAGACAACAAAATTAGAAATACAGTGCACAACTTGGTCTATCTATAAACATCATAACATTATCAAACTTCTCATAGGGATAACACCAGCAGGTTCGATATCTTATATTTCACAAGCATATGGTGGAATCACTTAAAACCATTATTTTCTGGAATTTGCCAAACTTCACATTCACCTTATTAACAAAATACTTACAAATTTCTATTGCAATGGCGTATAGGCACAAATACGTGTTCATAAAATCTAACCCAACTATAATATACACCGATAATGTTCACTAATTAACTATGAAATATCTTAACGTTATACCGGGTGTCCAAGCGTTGCGCGACCGAAGATTGTGGCTTCGCTGTTGATTTTTCATTAAAATCACTTATACAAAAGTTATATGGTTCCAATACGTGCACAACTTATAAATATTTTAGCACCTACAGGGTTATTCGTAAAAGTATTAGGAGTATCAACTTTTTATTTTAAATGGAACACCCTGTATATCATTGCATGTTTGAATAGCCTAATGAATAAGCTTTTCAACGATGTATACATTTGTACATATAAAATGCAACGTTGCCAAGTTATTTAACAAAAATGAATTTTTTTCCTGAATGTAAGGTTAGCAATAAAAATTAATTCCTGGTTTATTATCTAAGTTGAGACAAATTAGTTCAGGGATATAATTAAGCTAGGTATAGGCTTTGAAAGGATGTAAACGTTTTATTGATATATTGAATAGGGACGAGAAGGCTCCATGTGAAACTTTTGCATGTTCAACGTACCTCAATTCTCTTATTTCAAATGGAACACCTTGTATATTTCAATATGGGCGAATAGTACTCTTAAAGACCTAACTTTTATCTAAATACATTGATACGGCTAAAATTTATAGTTTTTTAAATATTTCCGTTTTTTAAATTTTTCTATAATTATTTTATAACGTAACGATTTAATAAGTGCCATAATTTCAAGTCACAATATCAGTAACAGTAATAATTAATTTTATTAAATATTTTTTACAATAAACGAAACAATGTAATATTGAAATAATAAACGAACAAGAACAAGACGTGGGTAAGTCAAACATATGCAAATGTGCACAATCCTTGTCTGAAGGAACGTTGTAAATTATGCAACATTTGTTGGATGCTAAAATATTTATGTTGTGCACGTACGTATTGGAACCATAAAACTTTTGTATAAATGATTTTAATAAAAATCAACAGCGAAGCCACAATCTTCCGTCGCGTGACGCTTTGGACACTCGGTATACTAACACTACAATAAGTCAATTATTACGATCTTTTCAGGAGAAAACACTCAAAAATCACAGCAAAACACGTGGGTTCCTATGAAACATTAACACAAGTTGTCCAAAATCAGCTATTAGAGGCGGAGCTTGTGACGTCCGTGTGACGTACTAAAAAATGCCAAATTAGGTTTCCGCTCTCCCCCTCTTCTTATTTGAAAAAATGGACTTAAACTTGTGAAATCAAATATATGCAGAATTTTTAGAAGAATTAATTAGGTCAAAATTGTAAAATATTTAATTTTTAATTTTCAGTTATGCCCTTTAGCGGTGGTCCTACAATTCTATAAATAATTTCCAGATTTTTCTCGAGGCCACTTTTGTTATAAAATCTTTTTTTCCGAAGCTGTACTATAAGCGGTTTCTGATGTATGGCCGAGAGCCGTTCTTATTGGGACACCCGGTACAAGTAAATAAGAGACATTTTTGATACAAATTCATTAAATGCGTTTCAATTTCTGCATGTGGCGCGGTCATCTCCTTCAGAACATTTCATCATAAATTTTGTGCAAATACTGTACAATTTGTAAAACTAGAACAAACATTTAATTTCAGGACCGAAGACTTGGGAATGTTATTGATGGTTGGGCAAGTCCATTCCCATATTGAAGATGAATTGTGCTTACCTACCTAAGAGCTTAAATTAGCCGTAATAGTAGACGATCTTTTTTGGTAAAATACACTTATTTAGCCTTTTTGATAAATATCAAAGCAAACACTAATAATGTAACACGTCGGTATTTATATGAGGTAATCTGAAGAAATCGTGGGGGTCTTTACCATATTGGGAAACTATCATGCATTGACCCTATAGAAAACAACCCACAATCAGAACCGCCTTTATCTCTCTTATCCATCAGACAAACTGACAAAATAGGAAAATTAAAAGTGACAAATATTCAAAATCTGATTTATTATTGGAAATGATTTGTACATTTCGTTGTTAAATAAATTGCGTCTAGGTGACATTAACCTCCGGTGTGCAAATAAACCGACGAGGTCGTAGTCGTGGGAACCTGGAGGATGCGTAGGTTACATCCTACACGCGCCCACGGCCCCGCTCCCCAGGTCATAACAAAGAAGAAAATGACCCAGCCCCCCAAATATTGATATACTTGAAGACGCTTCCGTATATAAATTTACGGTAGTTATAATTTCCGCGGTTTACCACAGCCACCATCAGTTGCTCTGGTGGTGTTAATTATTTATAGACAAAATTTAATTACAACAAATTTATCTAAAATTCTTCCTATTTAAATGTAGGTGTGTGAACTTTTATATTCGGGTATAGGGTTGAATAACTTTGACTTTACAAAACTGGCAAGAAGGCGCATGAAGAAGTGTTCTCGGGTGACGGCAAGGTGGAGTCGGCGGCCAGGTGACTAGACAACCACCCACATGAGGTGAGACACCTCACACGGCGCTTTGGCTTCGAATTCTCTATTGATCAATGTTTAAAATTAAAAAAAAAAAATTGCTAAATATCTACACCAGGAATTTCAAATTTCAATTACGGACATAAAAAATTAAAAAAAAAATCATTTGATACGATAAACCGTATTTACGATCAACATTTAAAAAATCCCCCAGAAAAATTGACTGATTTATGATTAAGTTGTTAATGAAAGGCTACCGACAATCGTTAAATTAGTAATACTGACCTTTTCTTTTTGTTTAAATTAGCAGTTCTCTTGTTGAATTAAATACGATCGATTTAACTGGTTCAAAATTAAATTTGC
The DNA here is from genome assembly GCA_036346205.1 of Vesta saturnalis. Taxonomy (NCBI): domain Eukaryota; kingdom Metazoa; phylum Arthropoda; class Insecta; order Coleoptera; family Lampyridae; genus Vesta; species Vesta saturnalis. The sequence goes on from JARFJB010000821.1 coordinate 6,380,411, forward strand.
GTGATTAAAAAAATCAAGGGTGTGTAAATTATACTAAAGGCAATTGCACAATGCATAAATGAGGTTAGATCTTATATTCTCACTAATATATGTGGTGTTTCGAAAATCTTGATAATTTAGTAATACCACATGATAGATTTATATTCCATCACATAGCACACTTTCTTTTTCTACGTGCTAATCCTTTCTAAGAGGTATTTATTTAAAATTAAATTCACATTCACACTCTATTTAGGTATTTTAATTTCTAGAAGTACACTTCAACTTTTGAATATTCACATTTGTAATACTATAAATATGAGAATATTAAACAAAAATTCAAAATTCATTAAGACCTTGAAGCAATCAACGTGGTATTAAATAAAGCGTTTACGGTCTAAAGGATACTCTTTAATGATTTTTTTATAAACCAAAGCAGTAAATGCGTATTCCTTATTTATGAGCTAAACTCTGGAAATAACATTCAGATCTCAACATACGAGGGTGTATTGAAAAGTAATGCCTCAATCGCTATCACTTTATTAGGAATGGATATATTGTTTACATGTGAATTGATAGACTAAACTGTCTCCTATTCACCAATATAATCACTTTTCCACTTAATCGCCGTTAACAGCGGCACATTTACGCCAACGTACTACGCTTTAAGAAATCTACCACGGAAGTCTTCACAAAGCACCATTTCTGCACCTCCACTATCAACTCTGCATCCGAATAGAACCGCATGCCCTAGAGATGTTTCTTAAGCTTGTGAAAGAGGAAAAAGTCACAAGGCGTAAAATCTGGGCCAAAATACTCAAAATATTGTCAACCTCAGTTTGTTTATACCGTCGATTCTCACGAACCAGTTCAACCACGCAAGCAACCTGCATTTCACCACACGCCCACACTGGTCGACCACTACGCGGGTGATCATGGAGATTCGATTCAGCAGGATTTTCGTTTTTCACAGTCTTTACCCACCTCCTAACAGTGCTCACATCAACACATGAATCACGGTAGACGGCATTCAACCTTCGATGAATATCAATAGGTGCTACATCCTTCGCAGTAAGAAATTCGATAACAGCTCGTTGTCTTAACCGCACATCACTGTAGTCCGCCATGTTTACTTAGTACTGTCGTCCGCAGACGCGATGCTGCTGGGAATTGCCGCTAGGGTGACTGGTTCACAGAGTTCCAGTACATGACTAACCACTTTTGAGACTGTCTGGTTCATCATTATAATGGTTATAGCGAAGGAGGCAATACTTATCAATACGCTCTCATACATCCATTTATACTTACAACCCCCCCCCCCCCCCCAGTTGATTTGGTATCGAGATAAACTATGAAACCCAAAATATTAAACCCATTCACAAAAAGATAGGTACCACTATAAAACGTAGAGCATAAGGGAAATTGCACTCCCTAACATCAAACTACTCTTGACTCAATCACTCAATTACGATATAAGCATTTCAAACAATCTTAAAGAATACGATTGAGAAATTCCAAAGGTTACTGATTCACTTTTCCACTTAATCGCCGTTAACAGCGACACATTTGCGCCAACGTCCTACACTTTAAGAAATCCACCACGGAAATCTTCTCAGGGCACCATTTCTGCACCTCCACTATCAACTCTGCATCCGAATAGAACCGCATGTCCTTAAGATGTTCCTTAAGCTTCGTAAAGAGAAAAAAGTCACAAGGCGTAAGATCTGGGCCAAAATACTCAAAATATTGTCAACGTCAGTTTGTCTATACCGTCGATTCTCACGAACCAGTTCATCCACGCAAGCAACCTGCGTTTCAACACACGCCCACACTGGTCGACCACTACGCGGGTGATCATGGAGATTCGATTCAGATGGATTTTAGTTTTTCATAGTCTTTACCTACCTCCTAACAGTGCTCACATCAACACATGAATCACGGTAGACGGCATTCAACCTTCAATGAATATCAATAGGAGCTACACCCTTCGAAGCAAGAAATTCGATAACAACTCGTTGTCTTAACCGCACATCACTGTAGTCCGCCATGTTTACTTAGTACTGTCGTCCGCAGAGGCGATGCTGCTGTGAATTACCGCTAGGGTGACTGGTTCACAGAGTTCCAGTACATGACTAACCACTTTTGAGACTGTCTGGTCCATCATTATAATGGTTATAGCGAAAGAGGCAATACTTATCGATACGCCCTCATACATCCATTTATACATGTAAATCACAAGCTGATTTGGTATCGAGATAAACTATGAAACCCAAAATGTTAAGCCCATTCACAAAAAGATAAGTACCACTATAAAACGTAGAGCATAAGGGAAATTGCACTTCCTAACATCAAACTACTCTTCACTCAATCACTCAATTACGATATAAGCATTTCAAACAATCTTAAAGAATACGATTGAGAAACTCCAAAGGTTACTGATTCTACTTTTCACTTAATCGCCGTTAACAGCGACACGTTTACGCCAACGTACTAAGCTTTAAGAAATCCACCACGGAAGTCTTCGCCAGGCGCCATTTCTGCAACTCCATTATCAACTCTGCAGCCGAATAGAACCGCATGCCCTTAAGATGTTCCTTAATCGTGTGAAAGGAAAAAGTCACAAGGCGTAAGATCTGGGCCAAAATACTCAAAATATTGTCAACGTCAGTTTGTTTACACCGTCGATTCTCACGAACCAGTTCATCCACGCAAGCAACCTGCATTTCACCACACGCCCACACTAGTCGACCACTATGCGGCTGATCATGGAGATTCGATTCAGCAGGATTTTCGTTTTTCGCAGTCTTTACCCACCTCCTAAAAGTGCTCACATCAACACATGAATCACGGTAGACGGCATTCAACCTTCGATGAATATCAATAGGTGCTACACCATTCGCAGTAAGAAATTCGATAACAGCTCGTTGTCTTAACCGCACATCTCTGTAGTCCGCCATGTTTACTTAGTACTGTCGTCCGCAGACGCGATGCTGATGTGAATTGCCGCTAGGATGTCTGGTTCACAGAGTACCAGTACATGACTAACCACTTTTGAGACTGTCTGGTCCATCATTATAATGGTTATAGTGAAGGAGGCAATACTTGTCAATACGCCCTCATACTTCCATTTATACGTGCAACCCTCCAAGTTGATTTGGTATCGAGATAAACTATGAAACCCAAAATGTTAACCCCATTCACAAAAAGATAGGTACCACTATAAAACGTAGAGCATAAGGGAGATTGCATTTCCTAACATCAAACTACTCTTGACTTAATCACTCAATTACGATATAAGCATTTCAAACAATCTTAAAGAATACGATTGATAAATTCCAAAGGTTACTGATTCCTGGTAGTCTGTTTTGCAGACTATGCTGTATTATTACTCATATTGTAAATATAAGTGATCTTTTAAAAAATTGTAGTATACACCTCCAGAGCAATATGAATATGCGAGTATTTTTTAGAGAATAATTTTTCTTGAAAAAGGATTCAGTATCTAGAAATAAAGTCCTTTTGTAGGATCTGATTCCGACATCTTGTTGCCGTGGATCTTAGATCTTTTTACCGATTCAAGAAACGATATCCTGCCAAACGGTAGTAATTTCAGGACGCTGAACTAAGACATTGCTTCCTTTGATAATGCCTTTTGTGTATCACCGATGGGTCACACCCATACTTGTTTACGAATTGCTTTGTTTTGAGTGTTTACTTGTTTGTGTATTCGTAAGTTAGAGCATATGTGTGCGTGCGTGTGCATGCATGTATGTGTGTGGTACTTGTTTGCGTGCTAAATAGCATTTTTGCATATTTTAGCTTCTTTTGTATATTTTCTCGCGCTTGGTGTATTTGGGAGTTTGTTGATTAATTTCTTTTGTTTTGGGGGTTGCTCATTTGCAAGTTTATTTGTTTGTGTGCTTTGCATGTTTGGGAGTCTACTTGTTCGAGTATAAGTTTTAGTTTCTTTAGTATGTTTTCTTTCTTATTTGGGGTGTTTATTACCTAGTTTCTTTGTTTGAGGGTAGTGTTTGCGTGTGCACGTTTTTGGGGTTCATGCGTTTCTCTCCTTGAGCGCGTATCTGATTGCTAGTTTCTTTGTTTGCGTGCTTGCATTATTTAAGGTTTACGTGTTTGGGTCTGAGAGTTGCATGTTTGTATGTTTGGTCGTTTACTTGTATCTATTTGGTGCGGACTTGATTGCTAGTTTGCATGTTTGAGTATTTACTCGTTTATTAGTTCCTGTGTGTCCTTGCCCGCTTGCATATGTGTGCGCTGGTTGTTAGTTTTTAGTCATTTTGAACGTTATCCCGCTTGTTTGGGGTGCTTGGATGCTTGTAGAGGGTAGGTTGCTTGGTTAACCTTTCAGGTAAAGTATAAGCTGTCTAGCTGTTAAATGATCTTTGTAATTTTTCAAACCGGGCGGCCAATATTGTCTTTGTAATTTGTGAGTAAGTGGGTGGTTGAGTAGGTGGGTGGGTGTCTATGTGCCTAACTTAACATGTTAGGTTCTTTTATTTGGGCATTTGGATTGATTCTTATTGTATGTTTCACTTCTTTAGGTGAGTGATTGATGACTAATTCTTTGTTTTGTTGTTTTGGTTTTTGTGTGCTTTCGGGTTCATACTTTTTTTGCTCAGAAGTCTACTTAGATGTCTAGTTTGTTTACGTCTTTGTTTGTTTGTTGGCTAATAGTTTTTTCTGCTAGTTTCGTGTATGCTTGGTTTCTTGAGGAACGCTTGTTGTTTAACTTCTTTGTTTTGGGTTTGTGTGTGTATGTGTCTGTGTTTGTACATTTACCGACTTACATCCTGTGTGCTTAGGCGTTTACTTAATTGCCAGTTTAGTTGTTTTACGTGTTTGGCTGTTTATTTGTTCGCATAAGCGTTTGTTCTCTACTAGCTTTTTGTATACTTTATTTCCTTTTTTGTTTCAAGCGCGTTATAAGTTTATTGGTAGAATTCTTTGAAGAGTTGCGTGCTTGTATGTTTGGACATTGAGTAGCTTCTTTGTGTGTTTGTATATTTTCCGGTTTACGTTTTTATGTTTATTTGTTTGCTAGTTTTCTTTATTGCATGTGTTTGTCTACTACTATAACTTACATATCATACTTGCTTTAGTCTATTTTCTTGCTTGTTTCATGAATGTTGGGATGTTTGCTAGGTTCTTTAGTTTAAGGTTATGTGATTGTGTGTTCGTTTGTTTGCTAGTTTCCTTATTTTGGATGTTTTTTTTGGGTGGGTTACGTGTTTGGCTGTTTGTATGTTTGCTGGTTTCTTTGTTTGCGTGAGCTTAATACTACTAGTTTTTGGCACGATTCAATTTATGTGGTATGTTTTCTTGTTGGTTTGGTATGTTAGAGAGTGTTTTGTTTGCTAGTTTCTTTGGTTCTTGCGTGTCTGTATGTTAGAACGTTGAGTGACTTGTTTGTTTGTACGTTTGTGAGCTTGCATATTTTGTGCTTGTGTGCTTACTTGATTGTTAGTTTCGTTGCTTAGGTGTTTGAGCGAAACAAATTATAAAATTAGAATTAAGCTAGGTATTTTAAGGAATTACAAGAATAAAGAAAGGGGTGTATTTTGTGTATAAACATATTTAAATAATATATGACTGCCTTATTTATTTATTATGCAATATCTGCTATAAAGATGGGGTAAATCTTGGTGCTTCCTGTTGAGTAGATTGGGATAGGCCGTAGTTAAATGTACGGTAGCACCCTTTTCTTAACTATATGAAAGGTTTGGGTTTTCCCTATCGCGTACTATGTAAAAGGTTTGACTTTAGTATTATATAATTGTGATGTCTTACGCTACAAATGAAGCCAACTTCTAGATCATTAAATTCAATAAGTAGGTGAGCCATCGTTCGCTTCTATGGCATTAAGATCTATTCAAGCAAAATCAACCTTCATTAGATCAATTAGTAGTAATTCATGAGTTGTTTGTAGGTTACAGAATTTTTTGTTTTCCTGATCTTTTCACCTGTAAATTTCAAGAACCATGATATGGCACGTTACCGAGATCGAGAGGATTAGCAGCAGAAGTATGATAACCTAATAGCTAAATATTCATATACTAGGTGGTCTGCCGAAAACTATCCAACCTTAACAGTTCTGACATAACTCTTTAGTGATCCTTTGATAGCAGACGTATACCTTCATCCCTACCATACCCAGTCGCGTTTTACGAAATGCAACATGCCATGCCTGATCGAAGCGGTTTTGATATGTGAAGGTGTCACAATTAAATAGTGTTCTGAATATTAAATTTGATACTGGATACGAACAAATAACATTTTCAGGATAATTTTTATAACTTTTTAGACCTAATAAAATTGTGCTTTATTGTGGTTTATAAAGTATCAACTGCTGTGCTTGAAAATATTTTTGATGGCGGTATCCAAAACTGATTTTTTGAAAAAATGCTTTTGGCTCACATTTGTAGTTAATGTTTTATTCTAGCGCCTCATCGTTTGGTTGCTTAGCCAAGCTACATTTCACTTGGCCTCCGAATGTGGACAGGGGCGCTAATTCTGTATCCTTTTCCTCGTTTATCAATATGACTATAACATTGGAAATAGGCCGATCAACTCCACTAATAACATTGAGTCTATGTTCTGGGTTGCTTAGGCACAGCGATACACAATTTATTGCCGTTCTAAGGTCACATTTCTTACTACTGTAATGTTTCGTACACGTGCGAGTAGGTTAGGTTGTTTCCCTAACACTATCAACCCCACAAATTGGGAGATGCTTGTTACCTACCTCACGCTGGAGCTGGACCAGGTGGCATGTCTTGCATATTCGCGTTAGTAATTAAAGGATTTTCGTAGATATGGCGTCGTTACACCTCAAAAGTCGTATAAGTTTATTTAAATTTATTTAAAAAATTAGATTACTGTAAATAATGACCAGTTAAATATAAAATGTTAAATATTTCTTCATTTTAAAGGTAAATTAGTCGTTGGCTAGAACACTAAAGGTGCACTAAAAGGAATTCGACAAATGACATGAGAAAAAACGTTTTTCTTTCAAATTTGCATTTCTCAATGGAGAAACTATAATTATTATTTTGTCAGCTTTAATTTTGAATTATTTTTTTTCGCTAAAACGCGCCGTTTGCGACGTATCAGTGGAAAACAAAAGAAATGGCCTTCCCCCCTCATTTCCGTGATTCGGGTAATTTTAGTATGTTCACTTCTTAATTGTTCAAAATACAGCGCCAATGTCAAAAATTCTACTCCCAATCATTCCTTTACCACCCCATCATTGACTGTGCTATATATTATTTTCAAGCAACCATTGGCGTTTTAGAACTTAGACTGGCGGAAAACTACACATTCGCGTTTTATTGCACAGTCCCGCTTAATTACAATCATAAATAATCCGATGGTTCTTAAAAATCTCAACATGCTAGTTACCTTTTTGTTTATTTTTAACGGAATGCAAGTTTAAAGCAAGAATGTTAAGTGATCAAGTAATTATGAGGATATGAAAGTGGTAGAGGGGTATGTATTAATTAATTTTTATTTAAAGAAACTAATAAATACTGTATCTAAAAGCATAATTGAATGGTGTTGTTTTATGGGGTATTGAAATCCAGTTTGTTTTTGGATCAGCTACGGTGGCTCTCAAGCTTTATCTGTCGGCGCTAGCGATGAAGTCATTAAGTACAATCCGTGTCACCAATATCTTTCTTCGATTTATTTATTTACTTAAAGAATTGATTGAAAGTGTCAGATAATGTAGATGGTTTCAGTTTTCGCTTTAATATAATCATCGGCTCGTTGTCAACGTCTGGCAAAAATTTAAACAGCTGATCAGTGTTCACCTTGATCTAAAAATTGCAAAAGTCAGTGCACTGTCCGTTGGGGGTCTAAAAATCGTCTGTCCAGGAATAACTCTTGACTCAGCGAGACGAGAACCTCTCAGGTCTAACTTAAATAAATTCCGATACGTTTGCGTTTTAGATATAATTAGTGTAATTTTTTCCGCAAGTAATTAATAATGTAAACTGTTCTGGAACAATGAATTCATTTAATTACATTCATATACAGTTGTAAATGATGTGTGTGAAAGTAAGAAAAAAAACAAAGTTCATCGAGATTATCTCAAATGAAAGAAAGTTTTAATTATACACAATAAATTGTGGTGAGAAATTGGCGCCCAACGTGGGGTTTAAGATTTATGAATTTGTCGCCTGTCAAAAATTGACCTTGAAACGGGTTAAGTAACTTAAAAAAATTGTTCGCACGTTCAAACTTGTGTAAAACTAGAAATTTTGTTGCTGTAATTAAATCTAAATCGCTAGTTAAACTCGTTATAAAGTTGCTAATGTAAAATGATAACGCAAGGTTACATATTTCTTGTGACAATTATAACAGTACTAGAATTGTGAAATTCTTTGTTTTTGTATAAGGGCTAGAATAATTTAGAATGATTGTTAAAGCTCATCCAGTTTATTAACATAGGGTCGATACGGCAGCGGTTTAGTCTGCACGCGATGTTGCGACCCCTAAACTATTGATTTGGTCTACCAAAAAAATTACTTTCTCGCCAGCCCTGGTATATATACACTATTCGAATCGCTTAATTACACTAAATATGATTGCACCTAGCAAGAGGTCGATACTACTCAACCCCCATTCCCCGTTAAGAAGGGCTAAAGACTATTATAATTCATCTCGATTAGATCGGTATGTGAGGAGATTACGTTGCACGCCCTCGACTAACTAAATTAGTTGTAAATGAAGACTATCCAGGGGGGTTAATTAAATGTTAAATTTAAATAAATCAGATTACAAACACACGCACGCATTAACAAACAAAATTAATCTCATTTTTTTTTCTTAATTGTTTCAGATGACAGGGAAGCGATCTAGAAGTTTTAAATGTGCGGTCCATCACAGGGACCGTGAAGTATCATCCGAAAACGATTTCCATCTACTTTTCGTCGAACCACCGCTATTTCGAAGGTAATTAATTTTGGAACGGAAACAATGAAAAAAAATGAAATTAGGCTCGAAATAGAGCAGACGCCACTAAATATGCGACGATCTAAATACGTTCTAAGAATGCACATTTCGTGGCGTTTATAAAATTTTGGATAAAAAATCAATAAGAGGACGTCCTCGAACATGTATGTATTATAATTACAGGATGGTTCGTATAATAGCAGAGGAATTTCTAACGGATGAAAGAGACCGGAAGTACTACGCAGATCACTACACCTGTTGTCCTCCACCACTGTTTATAATTATTATTACACTCGTTGAGGTATGTTATGAATTTTAATTCATATAATTATTGCTATTTATGGAACATCATTCAGATTTAAACACCTTTGTGATGTCCATACTCTAACTTATTTACGTGACACGTCGTATTTGATTAATACAGATAATAAACTCTTTTCTATTGAAGAGTGTTTATGTACACTTTAATCATTTCGGAGATCCTCAAACGAATTTCACAATTGACATTTCTTATTTAGGAAGGAGGCGTTGTCTTGCGTTTGCAACATGAAATTGCGCGATTTCCTTTTTAATTATTTTGTGTAACGAGACATAATTAAGGTGTATTTTTTTTTAACTTTAAATGAACGCGCAATCGTGTTAATTACACAAATTAATAACAGCACTTACATTAATTAAAAGTTTAGAAAAATTATCAACCGCAAAATTATAACTCTTAACCTCGTTTTTGTTTAATTAACGTGCAAAATTTCGAAATGGGGCATATGTTTACGTATTTTCCCTAAATTTAATAGAATTAGGGGAGAAACTTGGAAATAGCGACAGCTGTTGTTAAATAGTTGCGATATTTCTAAAACTTGCAGAGTGTGTAATGAAATTTGTGACGGACTAACGGGTTGGTCAACAAATTCCGCTCTTAAAGCGAAGAGACAAATGTTAGGATTTTTAAAAGGAAGTAATTAATTCTAGAGGCCCGGTGTTTCCACATTTCTGGAAACATGTGCCACGTGCGCACTCAGTCTGAAAGGTAAAAAATTTCAACCCCCTAATTTTAGATTCTAGAAATGTAAAAATAACTCGTTTATCATGAAAGTCGCTGTCTGAAATTACAAGTTTAAATATAGAGTGTTTTTCTGTTACAGTTGGGATTCTTCATATATTATTCCGTTAATACAGGAGAATTAAACCCGGCAGGTCCGGTTCCCATTGACTCAATATTCATATATAGACCAGATAAAAGAATAGAAATATGGAGGTTTCTCCTGTACATGATGCTGCACGCAGGGTAAGTAACGTGATATCTGTTTTTTATTTCAGGTGAACACCTTGTCGATGTACCTAATTTTCGACCTGACTTAAAAAACACGTGCTGAACTCTAATTGGTGGGTGGTCTAGGCGTCAGTTGCGGGTCGATTAACCACCTCTTAACTTTTTTCATAATCATCTTAATTGTTTGTACTGAATACCTACAACTAACAATACCAACATATTAAATATGCCGATAACCGACATTAGTACAATCTATTTGAAGTAATAGTAAAATATTGTTACGATTTTATTATAATAATAACTTGATGCTCATTGATCATTAAAATACATAACACATAGCAATTGAGACTATTTCAATTTACAGCTTAAAGGTATACCTGCAAAATAATGTACATATTTATGTTCGTCTCTGACGAGCTAAATTAGTCACTACTGAAACTTTTGAAAAACTAGATGCATTTTTTAGTGAGAGAATATGTACATTGTTGTATGTTAAGTAACAGTATGTTTATTAATGTGCCTATTATAACACTTGGTTTCTGTAAATTGACGTAAAGTATAAAATCTGTTTCCGGTTTAGCACCAGTTTAAAAGTGACCTCAAATTACAACATTAAAACTACCAGAAGTAGAATTGTAATACCAAGTTATAATAAAAATAAGGTGGTATTTGACTGCTGCGTGAGCTTTGCTATAGATATTTACGGAAAGATATATGAATTATGTATCGTGGTATTATATTACATATTGTATTATATTCACTCGTATTCGTTTGTATTAAGCCGTATTCATATGGATTCTTTCATTATTTTGTATTCGTTCGTATCCGTTCATATTCGTTCGTATACGTTCGTATCCATTCATATCCGTTCGTATTCATTCGTACTCCTTCGTACTCGTTCGTATTCGTTCGTGTTCGTTCGTATGCATGCACATCTGTTCGTGTCATTTCGTTTCCATTTGTGTCAGTACGTATTAGTACGTATTAGTTCGCGTTGGTATTCGTTAGTATTCTTTCGTATTCGTTTGTAGTCGTTCGTACACGTTCTAACTCGTTTGTACTCGTTCATATCCTTTCGTGTTCGTTCGTATTCGTTCATATTTGTTCGTGTTCGTATGTATTAGTTCGTATTTGTTTGTATTCGCTTCTATTAGTTCGTATTCGTTCCTATTCGTTCGTATTCGTTCGTATTCATTCGTATTCGTCCGTACTCATTCGTATTCGTTCGTATTCGTTTGCGTCCGTTCGTATTCGTACGTATCCGTTCGTTTTCATTCGTATTCGTTCGTATTCGTTTGTATTCGTTCGTATTCGTTCGTATTCGTTCGTAGTCTTTCGTATTCGTTCCTATTCGTTCGTATTCGTCCGTATTCGTCCGTACACGTTCGTATTCGTTCGTATTCGTTCGTATTCGTTCGTATTCGTTCGTATTCGTTCGTATTCGTTCGTATCCGTTCATATTCGTTCGTATACGTTCGTATCCATTCGTATCCATTCATATCCGTTCGTATTCATTCGTACTCCTTCGTACTCGTTCGTATTCGTTCGTGTTAGTTCGTATGCATGCGCATCTGTTCGTCTCATTTCGTTTCCATTTGTGTCAGTACGTATTAGTACGTATTAGTTCGCGTTTGGTATTCGTTAGTATTCTTTCGTATTCGTTTGTAGTCGTTCGTACACGTTCTAACTCGTTTGTACTCGTTCATATCCGTTCGTGTTCGTTTGTATTCGTTCATATTTGTTCGTGTTCGTATGTATTAGTTCGTATTTGTTTGTATTCGCTTGTATTCGTTCGTATTCGTTCCTATTCGTTCCTATTCATTCGTATTCGTTCGTATTCATTCGTATTCGTCCGTACTCGTTCGTATTCGTTCGTATTCGTTCGTATTCGTTTGTATTCGTTCGTATTCGTTTGCGTCCGTTCGTATTCGTACGTATCCGTTCGTTCTCATTCGTATTCGTTCGTATTCGTTTGTATTTGTTCGTATTCGTTCGTATTCGTTCGTATTCTTTCGTAGTCTTTCGTATTCGTTCCTATTCGTTCGTATTCGTCCGTATTCGTTCGTACACGTTCGTATTCGTTCGTATTCGTTCGTAATCGTTCGTACTCGTTCGTACTTGTTCGTACTCGTTTGTATTCTTTCGTATTCATTCGTGTTCGTCCGTATTTGTTCGTGTTCGTCCGTATTCGTTCGTATTCTTTTGTATTCGCTCATATTCGTTCGGATATAATTCGATTGTTTAGCATAAATGCGTATTCGTTCGTATTCGGTCGTATTCGTTCGTATTCGTTCGTATTCTTTTGTATTCGCTCATATTTGTTCGTTTACAATTCGATTGTTTAGCATAAATGCGTTTATTTAAAGTAAATCCATAATTGCCCGACATATTAATTTTCTGCATGAATTTTACACAAGTGCGCAATATCAACAATTTGTGGAGATTGGCTATTCATTTACTTCCGTTAAGAATGGCTCCCTTTTTCATTTATCGGCCTTTGTAGGTAATAGTCCGTACTTAGAAAAAAGGTCGAACAGTAATAGCAATTTCTCAATGATATGTGAATAAAATTGTTTTATCAATCAACTACCTGAAAAGTAACAATACAATAATATTAAATATGATTGTATTTCATTCGCTAGTGTCCGTTTGTATTTATTCGCATTCGTTCGTATCCGTTCCAGTCTGTTCGTATGCATTTTTATTCGTTCGTGTTTTATTGTTTGCATTTGTTCGTATATAATACATTTTTAAAATACGGTGTATTTCTTCTCTGTAGAGCAACCTATTTTTTATGTAAAAGCGTAGATTCAAATCGAATCCATAATTGCCGTCCAACTCACTTTTTACATGAATAGCACACATAATCTGCAATAGCATCAGCAGTTTGTGGAATTGACAATTTAAAGATTTACACCAACAGACTGAATAGTTGCATTAATTCTTGCGAACAGAAGCCCCCAGGTTTGTTTTACACTTGAAGAATTTTAACCACTCGAGTTACTGACACCATTACAATTTTAAACTTCCATGAGCTGCTGGATCATGATCCAGGTGCTTTGAATAACCTTATCATGAAAGATGGCGCCTTTTTTCATTTAACAGGCCTCATCAAATATACAAACACCCTCTGTGCGGTGGCTGTTTTCGACGAAGTCGGTCCGTATTTTTTTTTTTAAGAAAAATCGCCAAAAAAATGCAGTGGGAAATCTAAACTACTTTTTCTGTACTGTACCAAATCAGATAGAAATCAGTTACTTTAGGTCACGAAGCAGACCTATTTAATCCATTTGGTAGCGTCTTTAACGAAGGGTCACCACACTACGAGTCCGCATATGCGTAGTAAGATCCACAAACATAACAATATATAATAATACAAAATTGATAAGATTGGATCGGATTGTCACCTGTCACCAAACCAATAAAAAAACGGAAATTAACCAAACTATTGAAACTAGCGAAATTAATAAAAATCATTTAAAAATTCAAATAATGCCTGTTTTAAAAAAATTAAACAGCGTGATAAAAATGTAATTTTCTTCAGGAAAATCTGATGTGATACAAAAACTAAAAGTCGGAATCAAGCCACAACGTGACTGGTAAAAACTTGAACTAACAAAGACTGCACTAGATGAGTTGTGTCCCTCTGTCGGAATCTTTGTAGGTGATGGTGTTTAGGAAAATACGTATTCGGAAAGTCCATATCAAAGCGAGGCACTTTTCCACAAGAAGGAATTTCGAAAGAGTAGTTCTTTATATTTGCAGCTGCACTTTGTACCATTTCTGCCAAAACGGCTACCACCATATTCAGGGGCGTAGCCAGAAAATCATTTTGAGACCAGGGGGGTCAGAATTACCCCGTGGTTTGGGGAGTAATTTTGTTTTTTATTTAAGAAATTATAATGATTACCAAATGTGGAACCGCAGGGTGGTATTTCAATTGTAACCTTGATCTTCCGCAATAACCTCGACTATTATAAGATATGACTCATTATGATTTCAACTAAGCATACGCCCACAGCTACGCCACGGATAATAGTAACGGTAGTAAAACTTCTTGTATGTTCCAAACTGTGGAAGTTACGGATCATCCAAGTGTCTAGCGTCGCAGTGTATGTTTAAGCGCGGGACGAGAGATGCATTAGTATTATACAAGTAATAAATTTGAGCTTTATGAAGGGTTAGGAGTTGATCCAATGTCTACAACTGTTCTGAGTCTTTTTCAACCAACTCTAAAGCTACTGTTATTGTTTGTTTGTACATACCCAGGTCAGACCTTGGCCACTGTCACACTAACCATCTTCGAAAATATGATTTTGTTGCATTGAAGGTTTATTTCACTTCATTTAATAATGTTATTCAGGCCATGGTTAATTTGTCTAAAATAGCAGCGATTGTCACCATCTCTTAACTCGAAGGATGGAATCGATGTGCTGTCAATAAGGCCAAATACAGTGGGTTGGATGGCGAAATATGCAAATCGCTAATATAAATAAAAATTGTTGACGATAGTATGCATCCCTGATGAACTCCAGCATTGATTATAAAGTTTTTTGATAAGCCTTGGATTTGTATTATATGATAATAAGATCAAAGTATGGCAAATATTCCAGATCCCTAACTTAAAGAAAGGAATCAATGTACTGTCGTCTGCGAGACTATATTGGGTTGGCTATAGTACACATCCCTGAGGGACTTCAGCATTGATTGTAAACTTTTTCGATAGGTCTACACTCATTTGTTAATGGCTACTTAATAATTATTAACATTTCAATAAGTATGTATGGATGGATATCAATATTGATTGGTATGTGAACTTGCAAATATGTGCTCCACTATATGCATAGACAGAATGTTGGTCCCGAAGCTTGAAAAATAGGTACTGTAACATGTAACCATGTAACTTTGCGATGAAAAAAATCTCACTATAGTCATCATTAAGTAAAAATAATTACTTCTTTTTTTTTCAACTTGGTATCTCTGTCATTAAATTAATCACTTAGCTTAACTTCTCAGTAAACAAAAATGTAGGAGTAATTTTTAATTCACATTCATAATTAAACTTTTATTCTTTAATTTATTATATCCTGTCTCAAATTGTCTTTATTAATAAGCTCTTCCTCAATTTTACCCAATTACAAATAAACTAATTTTTAACAGCTTAAAAGTTATAATCGAAATCAGTCTAATTTAATTAATTTATGTTTTAATTTAATAATAAAACTCATTTTTGTTTACAGATGGCTACACTTAGGATTTAATCTCGTAGTTCAACTTTTAGTCGGTCTACCATTAGAAATGGTACATGGGTCTGGACGAGTAGCATTAATTTATATGGCAGGAGTTGCTGCCGGATCATTAGGAACATCAGTATTTGATACGGATGTTTACCTAGTGGGTGCTTCAGGAGGTGTTTACGCTCTTCTAGCTGCACATTTAGCCAATGTTTTATTAAACTACAATAATATGCAATGTGGAATTTTAAGACTGTTTGGTATATTCGCTATAGGTAATGTTAACGCATTGTAATTGAAGCATCATCTAATTATCTTTTCTTACAGCATCGTGTGATGTAGGTTATGCAATTTATTCGAGATATGCAGCCGAAACCATGGGGCCGCCAGTGTCATATGTTGCTCACTTAACAGGAGCTTTAGCTGGTTTAACGATAGGTCTGTTAGTGTTAAAAAATTTTGAACAGAAATTACACGAACAGTTATTATGGTGGATTGCATTAGGAGTTTATGCTGCTTGTACCATTTTCGCTATCTTATTTAACATCATGAATCCGACAGTGGATCCAATTCAAAATGTTGGAGATGGCGTTAATACTCAATACATCTATAATAAATTTGGTGTATAGCCTTTTCTTGTTAGATTTTATTTTGCAAAAAGTTATGTGAATACGAAATATTTATTTGGTTTATAATTTTTAAGATACTGTTTATATGTTAGTCAGGTGAAAATGTTGTTAAATGAGCAAGAATCCGTCTCTTTTTCATGTATTATTGGTTGTGTGTATATATTTAAGAGTGTACATATTTAATTTATATTTATTTAATGTTCATACCAAAGACTGAAGTGAATTTATTTATTATGTACAATTTTACGTATGTAGTGGGGTGGTCTCGTTTTTGTTTCTTCAATTTTTTGCAATAAGCGACAATAGTTGTACTCAGTAGACTTACCCTATACATACACAGAAATTATTATCAAGCTCAAATTTGATAATAGTTCCTGATTCTAGCGCATTTTTAAAACGTATGAGTGATATGTTAAGCTAGTCACACACATATAGTAAAACAGTGAAGCCTACCAAAGAGAGTGCTAGTTTACATTTATAAACCTACACAGGGCCTTATAGAAAATAATAAAGTTCACTAGAATTTATAGTTATATTTTCACATTAGACACATCAGAGTTGTATTTTTTACACCACTCAGGTAGAATTATCACTAACCTTTATAACAAATCAGAACTGAATTGAATTATATGTAGACTTAGTATATTCCATTTTTGTTATCGAATTACGTTTTTTCCTTCAATTTTTAAGTACTGCCGAAAAAAACATGTAGAAACTTAAGTAAATAATTTATCGAAACTCAAAGTTGTTTTATTGAAATCATAGCATACAGTTCCTTCATATGTAATTGGTTTCCACTTACAATTATTCCTATTCCTTGTAACAACAATAATGTTTATTAACTGTAAGACGCAATCAGAATAGTTCACACTGTTTTGTTTCTTGTAAACGTTCAATAATACAGGGTCCTGCACCGCAGAGTGCATGGGAGATAGCGCTGTTAAAATGGTAGAGAACAAAATGTCTCTGGCAAAAGTTATTTGTGGCCAAAAGCTCCACAACCTAAAAATATTGGCATACATACAAAGCGTCCCTGAAGTGGCTACACAGGATCTAACGTCTTAAATAGAACCATCTATATATTATTTCATATTATGATTCTACATGAAATTTAACTTTAACTTTGAAAAAAATGTTTCTATTGGTAACCGGTTTTTTGAAAGGGACAATTTTTTTTTCAAATGTTGAGATTTTGAATGCATCAGAAAAAAACGCTTTTCTTTTGTCCTGTTAGAAGTACCTAGAGCCATGGGCTTTCAATGTATTGTAGAGAATGTATGAGAAACTGCAGTCTAATCCGAAAGTCACTTCTAACTTGAAGACTTTTTTTCAGACATACAACATCCTGTATTTTTAGTTTTTGTTGAATGTAAATTGTTTTCTCGAAGGTGTTCCTTGAGTTTGAGGAACAGTCGCTGGGAACCAGATCCGGCAAATATGGAAGGTGTTCAAGCAATTCGAAACCTACGTTAGCTATGGCAACACAAGAAGTGTGGCTATGCGCATTATCCTGGTAAATGAAGCTACAAACAATTCTTCAAAGCAGTTGTTCAATGTGACCGACATTTTGTTCAATGCATAGTTCAGCTTCAGTTTAATTTTCATTGGCGTTATTTATATGGTTGGGCCGGCGAGAAGTGTCTTATGACTCATCTTTTAGTAAATCATGGTTTAAGATTTTAAAAACGTATGTCGTTATTGGTTCATATGGTTAGTAATTAGAAATTAAATAATTTCAATTGTGGTAAATGTAATATGATCGTAAACGTCCCTTACTACTATTTTTGTGATTTGAAGTAAATGTGAACAGTTTTCGTTAAATATTGTGCAAGTTCTACTAAAAATCTTCTAACATTTTCCGTGTATAAAAAATAAATTAATAATTTCTTCATTTGTGTAAACACTATTTTAGCAAAGGCATTTAACAGATAAGTAAGTCACAAACATTAAAAACTTTGAAAAATTATTCCTCGTATACATAGCAACCATTCATAGCGTTCTCAAAATAATGGCAAGGAATTAAAATTTTCCGTTTTCCGCAAATATTTTTATTTTACAAAATGCATACGATAAAGGCATCTTTAAACTACAAACTTAATTGGATATAACCTTTTTTGTCAATCCAAATAGGTGTTACAGTCCATGTTGTAAACGTCAACCAGCTGTCAAGATTTGACTTATGTTGAAAATTATTTTCAATCGTTGCGTGAATGTTGCTTCACCTGTAAAAAGTATGCGCGATACAACACGAGGATTATCATTTATCCACCGACAAAATTCCATACTTCTTCTTCTTCCTCTTAATATAGGACTAGTCCTGTATTTTCCCTAATGTTCCTCTACCGTTCTTCTGTGGATGTCGAGACCCAGCTGTCCTTCCGCCGTTAGGGTGGTCTGCCTTGTGGCCGTTTAGTTTCCGGTTTGTCCCTCCATCCTCTTCGTCTATCTCTGACCCATTTTCCCACGTCTGCTATTCCACATTCTTCTCTTATCTGTGTGTTCCTGATTCTATCTCTGAGGCTTTTCCCAGTTATCATACGTAAAGTCTTCATTTCCGTTGTTCTCATTGCGTGTTTCGTTTTATTCGTCTCGCTTCTTGTTTCGGCTCCATAGGTCAGTATTGGTCTTACACAGGTCTTATAGAATCTTGTCTTGCTTTCGATGTTCATGTGTTTATTCTGCCACATTACGTCTCTGAGTTGTCCTGATATCATTGCGTCTTATTTGTTTGTAATTTCACTTCCTCTGTTGTATCTCTATTGCTTGTAATATTCACTCCCAGGTATTGGAATCTACTAACTTGTTCGATAATCCTTTCCTCCACAACTATCTTGCAACGTGCTGGCTCTTTCGCTATTACCATCGTCTTTGTCTTCTCAATTGCTATTTCCATATTGTAATTTTTTAATGTTTTGTTTAGTTGGAAAAGCGTTGGTTGTAAATTGTCTTCGCTGTCGGCTGTCAGCGTCACGTCATCCGCGAAGCACACTATTTGGAAATTACTGTGTTGCATCTTATATCCCAAGGTTGTTTTTTTACACTGCTGATGATTTCGTCCATTATCGCGTTGAAGAGTGTCGGGCTTACACAGTCCCCCTGTCTTACGTCCACTACTACCGGTATTTGTTCTGTAAGGTTGTTACGTGATTTTATCGTTGTTGTGTTATTGTGGTTTAATTCTTCTATTAGCAAATTATTAATTCGTCTACTTTTCGTTTTTTCAAGATTCCCACTACGTCACTTAATCTAACACGGTCAAATGCTTGACTGAAGTCCACGAATTACTTATACAGGGGTTTCTCGAATTCGATCGCTTTTTCTATTAATTGTCTGATTATGAACATTTCATCTATCGTAGATCAGTTGTTCTGGAACTCCTGTTGGTCTTCACAGCTACCTATAGTGTTAACAATACGCTGTGATAGTATTTTTGTTAGTAATTTGGCTGTGCTGCATAGCAAGCTGTAGTTTAATATGGCTTCTCTTGATCCTTTTTTTGTGAATGGGGATCGTTATGCTTTTACGCCACTCGTCGGCTATTGCCTCTTTTGATGTATCTTTTTAAATAGACTAGTAATTTCTTTGACTAGGGCTTTGCCTCCGTATTTAACCATTTCGTTGGTTATTTCATCTACTCCCGGGGATTTCTTATTTTTTAGTTTTTTAATTGCTTATTCCAGTTCTGCTGTGTTGAAGTTCACTATGCGCGTTATTTCCTGTCGTTCTTGGTAATCATATGTTTGTTTGTTTGGTGTAGTTGTTGACTGGTACAGGTTTTTAAAGTCATTTGCCCATTTCTCGCTTTCTATTGCGTTTAACTGAACGTATTCATTAATGGGATGCTTCGTGTTTCTCAACATATTCCATAGTTACTTCTGCCCTCCGTACAGATCATGTTCCATTTCTCTCGTATACCTCTCCCAGTACTCTCCCTCCAGCATTGCTATTCTGTTGTTTACTTCGTTTCTTATAATCTTGTATTCTTCGTAATGATCATTGGTTTTTTGTTGTCTATATTTTATGTATGCTAGTCGTCTTTCCATACGTTTAGGATAACCTTCCGGTTGTACGTGCTGTGCTCTTTGTACATGGTATGGATGTAAGCCTTGCTCGTGGAGTGTATTTATTACTCTTGTTTATGAAATATACAATTCAATACTAGTTCTTCGTGAGCTGGTCGTTGCATCTTCTGCTACTACATCCAGAATGTCTTCTACCTCTTCTAAATTTTGTCGAATAGCTCGTTCAGATGTTATGTTAACACTGGAAAGCTTTCCGGTCTTGCACAGTTTGTTGAAAACTCGGATAAATACATTTTTATTAGAATGTCTCTGGTATAGACGATATTATTCCACAGCAGCGGTAGCATTCCCATTACAAAAACCATGAACAAACACCATATTTGCATATTCTAAATTTGAATAAGTGCGTGGCATTTTGTAACACTTTAATCGTACAAATTCAACAATAAACGTTAAATCGCTGTCAGGAAAACATTTGGATAAAGCCTCAAGCCATCTTATCTTTAGAAAGTGATTAAGAACTTATTTGCTCATTATAATCATTTTTACAAAAACCTCATTTCAATACGGTTATATTGACAATGGTAAGCAGGCAACTTCATACCCATGCATAATCAAAATATTATCAACTGCATCTGGGCCTAAAATATTGCATTTTGTTCCACAGTTGCTTTTTTTGTAATTTTGGCCTCAATTGTTCGTAACCAACCACTCCTGCAGCTGATCTTTCTTACTAGAAAATGAGGGTACCTTGTCTAAACGCAACTGATACGGTGCGTTATCAATATCTACCACACAATTTCCTGATAGTTTCGTCAGCGTAGGCGTAGGAATAAGCTGTTTAATTACCCAATTTTGAAAGCGGTCCCCATTCATAATTTTATGATAATCCTTATCCTCGTTCCCCGAATCGAGTAAATAGTCAGTTTCCCAAAAACCTTAAATTATACCTCACGTGTAAAATGGTATACCATTTAACTTGACTTTTAATTTTGGATGGATAACTGGATAGTAGAATGAATATTAGAACCATTTTGATAAATCCACGTTTCGTCTAGATACACAAATCTGACATTTTGACCTGAACTTTGCAACTGCAGAAATTTTTTCAAAAACTTAATTTTGGCTACAACGACGTATTTCATTTCACATAAAATTTTCCGTTTTCGAATTAATTTATATTAATCGTTGTAGATCTATCCGAAAGGTGAAATCTCCAAACCCAGATTTTCCGCGTTTACCACAATAGTTTAAGTTCTTGCCGTTATGATGACTTGAATAGTTCGCTGTGAAACCTAAAACCAAATACATACTTAATGTGTGCACGAAAAGTGATTTAAGTTCTTACGCACTTGAAATATAACCGACACCATTACGATAAGTTCCCCATTACTTTTCCCCGTTGCGCTATTTTTAAGGTGCTTATATGCACCTTAAAATTTGCAACTTTGCACTCTTTGCGATAACTTTTGACATTTTCTCAACAAAATTATTATTAATTCAATATGAGATTTGATCATCATATGTGTTACTTAAGTAGGCAACACAGCACGATTACTTTTGACAAAACGGTGTCAAGTTTACTTCTTGTCATTTTGACAAATGGGAATTCCACTACAGAAAAAAAAAATACCATGGCCTGCTCTAATGCAAAATAAGATGGAACAGAGTGTAAATCAAACGCAGTACGGTAATATGATTAAGTAAAAATTGAATAAAGGGCATTTGACATACAACCATTTAGGGTAAGATGTATTATAATCCCCCTGAAGAGTTGGAAGTATTGAGAGCAGTGAACATGAATCTACCATTTATGACTGAGGGTCCTCGTCAGCGACATTAAAAACCATAGTTCATTATCGTGCACTGCAAAAAATTTGCATTGCCAATAGTTACAAAATACAAAAATATATTAGTACCATTTTTACTCACAGTTTGTAGTACATTTAAGTTTATTATTACTTTAGAACAATAACTTTTGATAATAATTCATACCATCATGAACCATACATAAAGTGGGTTTAATTTGTTTATTTTAAACGTAACTAACAAACCAGTGGTGTCAGTAGTTCTGTTTATTTTTGTTCGAATTTTAGCTCTAACTTCTAATGAGGGAATTCAAATAAAAATACATTTATACAGTAATTTATTTTTATCGGATCATTCATTACATTAGGTACGTGTATGAAACATTCAATGGTCATAAGAATCTTACTAAGCGGCAGTTACTTATTACTCATGTGTTCTCTTTTTTACTCTACAGGAATAGAAAAAGCATAGTACACAACTCGGATGGTAAGTAGCCTATTACGCACGAGTGTCGTAATTTAAACCAGTTATTATGTAATTTACTATTATTTAATTTAGGTAAAAACATACAAAAAAATTACATTCATTAAAAATGAAAATTAAAAAATGCTCAGATATTAAAGATTAGTATTTTTATTGGACATTAGAAATTTATTTAAATAAAAAAACAAATTGTTCTAATATATGAATAATAACCTACTGATGGTGATTGATATGATTTTTGCAATATTTATTTGATCATCTATACGCTAAACTATGATTTGCATTTTTTTAAACTTATTTAAAATAATAATAGGAAAAGTCCACATTTAAGTCTGTGAGAGAAAGCAAGGTAACTGTCGTCCCACGTCCTGTATCCTTTTTTAATACATTTTTTTCTTGTTCAAGTAGATCCGAGTTACTATTCTAGGTTTAGATATCTCAATGTAGTATTCAGTACACGTAATCCCTCAAACCACGCCACTGATTTTGATTTTTCCTCAAACCACGCCACTGATTTTGATTTTTCCATTTTCCTTGTTACAGCATTTGGCTAATGTTTATTGTTAATCAGTAGTTAAATAAGTTATGGTCATTTATTATTTTATTTAATTTGTTGTTGTTCAAAAACTTCATAGGCTTTTAGCATGGTTTATACATTTAGATAAATAATAATAATAAATGTATAAACAATACTTTATTTAGGTTATATGAAAACATTAAGAAGTGTCCGAACTACTGTGTATAGTTCATGTAAACTAATGAACGTGAAGTTCATATATTCAATAATGGAACTACGTAATTTTTTTAAACACAGTTTTTTAATTATTTTTATGACCTCCTTGAAAGCACGTATGACCACATATAGATCATAAACAACGTAATATAACAGAATTAACTGTATTATAAAGTATGCGTTATGTAACTTAGTGCAAGAATAACCTCACTTTTTCAATACTTGTATGTGTTTAGATTGTGTAATATTTAGCAAGTTTGTCAGTTATGATTCGTAAGTTTTTCAGTAGTGTTCTGGATACAACTCTTCAAAATTTGCAACCAGAATGTACACATTACCCATGCCCATTCACAACCAAAGAGACACTACATTTCAATTGGTTAACGTCTGCAGCACCTTGTTTTCCTGTTCTTGCAGATAACATCACAATTTTAAGCGAACCTCACCAGTTTTACAATACTATTCTTGAAAAATGTAGAGAAGCTCAAGAACGTGTAACATTTGCAAGCTTATATTTCGGTAATGGACAATTAGAACAAAAATTAGTGAGGACGTTACTAGATAATCAAAGTGTTCGCAATGGAAAGCTTAAAATTAATATATTGCTTGATTATACACGTGGGAGCAGGTATAAAAACAATTCGCGTATAGTTTTAAAACCCCTTCTACAGCAAAATGAACAAAACTGCAATATTAGTTTATATCACACTCCAATTTTGCGTGGTTTAAAGAAGAAACTTATACCTGATCGTTGGAATGAGCTTTTCGGTTTACAACATATGAAGCTTTACATATTTGATGACACGTTACTTATTAGTGGAGCTAATTTATCAAATGATTATTTTACAAATCGTCAAGATCGTTACTTTGTCATTAAAGATCAAGCTCTAGCAGATTTTTATAATGGATTAATAAAACAAATTCAAATGTTCAGCCTACATTTAGATAAAAATGATAATTTACACCTTAAAGACTCTTGGTCACAGTTACCTTACAAAGGCAATTTGCAGGAGTTTGTTAATAAAGCAGGTGCATTAGTGGGAAATTACTTGGTTGAATATAAAAATGATCAAAATTGTTGTAAGCGTGAAGGATATGGTAAGTTGTAAGACGAAAAGTTTAGTGTGCATGTTTTTTCTTTAGATACTTGGATTTTTCCACTGGTACAAATGGGACAGTTAGGTGTTAGCCAAGATGCTTTGGTTACAGAACGCTTATTAGCACAAGCTCCAGAAGGTACACATATGTGTATTGCTACTGGATATTTCAATTTAACGACTGATTATATGAATACACTTATTAAAGATTCATGTGCTACTTATAAATTGCTAATGGCACATCCAAATGTATGTATCTCTAATTTAAACTTTTTACTTAATAAATATCTTTATTAGGCAAACGGTTTTCAAGGTGCTTCGTTCCCTGCAGGGGGTATACCATCGGCATATAGTTTAATAGCACAACGATTTCAAATGATGTTTGAAAAATTAGGACAAGAAGGAAGATTTACATTGCAAGAGTACTTACGAGAAGGATGGACTTATCATGCTAAAGGATTGTGGTATGTATTGAAATTTTGTTTCTTCATATGTGATATTTCATCACAGGTATTACGCACCAGACCAACAATTACCTTGTTTAACTCTAATCGGTTCACCAAATTTTGGAGAGCGTTCTGTTAAACGAGATCTTGAAACGCAATTGGCAATTGTGACAGATAATAATGAGTTGAAGAAGAAGATAGATCAAGAATGTAGACATTTGTATAATTTAGCTTTGCCAGCTAATGTTAATAGGGTCGTTCCGAGATGGGTGTACCCTATGGTTTATTTTTTTAGAGGATTTTTTTAATTGTAGTGCTAGAGTGATATTAATAAATGTCTTAATTTTCTGTGTGTTTCAATCCTACACTTGTTTTGGGAGCCAAATTATTTGTTTTTTGTTCATACACTTTAAAGATTATATGAAATACTTTGAGATGTGTATTTTCAAATCAGAGTCGGCTTTTATATCAGATAGCTTTTATTGTATATACCTTCCCTATAATTTTAGGTTCTTTATTTAATTTTATTATTTATGTAAATTTTTAATCTTTAAACTTACCTTTAATTAAATGCGTTAAATAAGAGTTAATTAGAATTGCATTCCAATGTAATTCAGAAATTACAAAATTTAAACTGAAGTGATCCTTAAATTCTTGTAGTAGTTGTTAATTATGCGTGAAGGGAATTTATCATACACTTCTGCATAATAGTTCAAGTTTTTGTAAAATATAAATGCATATCATTTTATAATATCAAATAAATAACATAACTATTACTTTTTATGCCGCACATTTCTCTTGGTTAACATTACCGTTATAATTCGCCTCTTGCATAAAATTTATTTTGAAATCAGAACTTAATGCAAGGTGACCATTTATATAAACAGGAATATGGAGCATGGACACATCACATGAAGAGTCTGAGGGGTGCTAAATACTCAGTAAACGGAAAAAGAGGGAGAAGTTTCTCTTAAATTAGATTCAAAATTATGAGTTTTTCTCTAGTCGAAGTGACAAATGTAGTGGTTGTTTATAGTAAGTTTTTAGGCGCTCCATATCATAATACAACATTACAACAGTGTCAAAAACTAAATAATTAAAAAAATCGATTTAATTCTGTATTTTACTTGGGTTTTTAAAAGTACATAGTTAATAAAATGGCAAGCAAAACGTTACTAATTTTTCCATTGAATGCACTATTCGTAAAATATCTGGCAGATACTTAAAAAGTTCAAGGCAATTCATTTCAAAATTACCTTACAGTAGGGCTAGTTTTTTTTGCTAGTCCAAATTTTATTCAGATCAGAAAAAATCGTTCCGTGGCGGCGTTGGATCCCAGTAAACACATGCATATTTCAATAACACTGTCAATAGAAACAGAAAGTTTCTTTCCACTCTTGTATTTTTGACTGGTTATATATTTATAATGCATACAATTTCATAAAAAAACTCCCGAATCTATATGAATACCAGGGTTTTGTTTATGAAAAGCAGTTAGTGACTTTCCATCTTCCACAGAAGTTCTTTTTTAACAATACCCAACGAAACGCTTGTGATTCCATAAAGCGTTGCCTCGAGGCGCTTGGTATTGTACCGTAAAATGGGGTTACTGTGTGACTGCTGGGGCCTGACATGCCATGATACCTAGCGGAAGTCGGCAGAAAGCTCGGGCACGTGAGACACTGTACAGTGATAGATTAAATCTTGTTGTGTGGCGTGCATTGTTGATTTCCCGTAAACTTTGTCTGCTTGACCTGTTCCTACGAAAGATACAGCGGCTACTGGTATGTACATTTGATTGTTAATACATAGGCTAAGTGAAACTGTAATATAAACTTAGTAGTAATATAAGGCCGATCCTGGACCAGTTCAAGGTCACCCCATGTAAATCTTATGGGGATTTATTTCAAGGTCAAGTCAGTTTTCTCGTTATGCCAGAACGCGCTCCACGTCTCAAGCATGTTTTTGGCGGGGGATTTAAATTTTTGGAGTCACTCGCCCTCTGGTGGTGAAATCGGAAGCTTTTGGAGCTCAAGGTCAAACTTTAAGCGGGAGATTTAAAATGTAGTTGGTCAAGGTCAAAGCTAAAAATAGAAGTTGCAAGGTAATCATAAATCAAAAATAGTTTTGAAGGTCAAAGGTTATTGACTTACGGTGGTGTCATATTTCTTAGAAATATAAGGTCAAGGTGAAAAGCTAAAATAGAAGTTGCAAGGTAATCATTCTTATAAATCTAAAAGTTTTTTGAGTAAGTTAGCAGTTTTGAAAGGATGCATGTTTATAATAAAAAGGCTTCTCCGGGATTGCATTATTCAGTAAACTTTTTATTGCTAGAAATGGTGAAAGTAATAAGAATGATAAGAAGAGAAAAAGAATTATTAAGTATTGACGAGAGGAAGAAAAGACTCGAGGTGTTAATTAAGGAAATAAAAAAATTGAGGATAGATTTAGAGCTGTATGAGGTAAAAAAGAAAATGATGCAACTTCGAGTGAATGTGCCATGATATAAAGGTGCATTGTAATTTGAACGAAAGACGCTTTAAAAAGTGAATAAGTAATTACAATAGTGATAGTAATGATAGTTATATGTAAATATCCATTTAATCGTTTAATAAATCACAACTCGATAATTCTTTACCCAAAATTCTGAATTTTCATATAGGTCCAATAAATAAGAGCGCCAATAATAGCAGTTTCAAAAATTCCCCAAAAAAAAAAGAAATTTGATAAAAAAATTTTGTTTTATGAATTAAACTAATACGTAACTGAACGTTAATTGCTTAATAAATCACAACTCGATAATCCTTTACCCAAAAATTCTGAAATTTCGTATACAGATCCAATAAATAAGAGCGCCAATGATAGCAGTTTCGAAAATTTCCCAAAATGTGATAAAAAAAATTTGTTTTACCAATTAAAGCAATATGAAATTGAAAGTTGTTAATTGCTTAATAAATCACAACTCGATAATCCTTTACCCAAAAATTCTGAAATTTCGTATACAGATCCAATAAATAAGAGCGCCAATAATAGCAGTTTTGAAAATTCCCCAAAATGTGATAAAAAAAATTTGTTTTACCAATTAAAGCAATATGAAATTGAAAGTTGTTAATTGCTTAATAAATCACAACTCGATAATCCTTTACCCAAAAATTCTGAAATTTCGTATACAGATCCAATAAATTAGAGCGCCAATGATAGAACTAAAAAAATTTGGGAAAAACTTGAAGGTCGTCTTTTACTATTGGAATATTAAACATACATTTTTCCTCAATAAATTAGGCACCAATATGAAATATGATATAATAAAACATTAATGTAACTAATTTGTAAACTATTTGTAATACGGTTTTTTTCTAAAATAGATTGTAACGATTTTTCATGAAATAAAGTAATAATAACGCTCACAATGAATCTTTAGATATCTTACATATATATACACAATTGCAATTCAAGTTAAATGGATTGTACTCGTAATGAGTAAAAAGCACGCAATTGCAAAAATGCATCCATATAGTATTATCAGTATGATTTGTAATATTATATTCAAGTACTGTACTAGAATGGAATGCATAATTGCAATTATTGTTGTGTAAACGATAGACGTGTGCTTGAACTATGAAAGTGATGTATGTTTGAAAGTGTGTGATATAAGAAAAGATGTATGTACATATGTATGGAAAGAGATAGAAAACGAGTCGACGAGGACGTGCTCCGGTGCAGGGGTTCAGGTGGGGATTGGTGGGAGGGAGTAAGTAAAGTCCTAGAAAAATGCGCTCTTAAAAATTTAAATTTTTCGTCTAATTCTGAGCAAAAAAAAAATTTTTTTTCAGTACAGTTGTGTTTTAGAAGTGTTAATCTATCATTTTACGTATAAATTTTTTCGAAATATGAAAAAATTACACCTAAATTAGCCAATTCCATTTTGAAACAACAAAAAGCACTTAAAACACACCTTTTTGTACTTACGTAAGCTCAGAAGAAACATATGCATGCAATTTATCCATTTAATGTATCTAAATGCTCTTTAAATTACCCCAATTTTGAAACAACACTTAAAACATGACTTGTAATTTTCGGTGCAGCGTTAATAATAGTTGTAGTATAATGAACGCAGTTATTTTGCTGTGAAAGCATTTAGCAAACATTCTATTTTTATATGTCATCAGTTTACATTACAACTTGGAAACGGGATTTGAAAATGTATGTACATAATAGATACCATGCAATGTATTTTCATTATACTTCAGTGTTATTTAAGTGAAATTATGCTTTTTTCCTAACATTGAAAGTTTTATTCAAAAAATCTGTATACATAATATATATCAATCATTTAAGAGCGCACGTGGTAGCACTTTCAAATTTAAATTTAAGGAACACATAAGAGATTCTATGCAATTTTGAACTCACTTAAATTTTATGCTGTACTAAAATAACAAATCACCATTAAACTTACTCATTTAAATTTTCTCTGTTTTATAATAAAATAAATCACATTTTATTTGTAAATACAAATATGTAGTAATTTGTTCTATTTATAACATTAAATCATAGCTTCATTTAAATGGTGAATCAATCTTGTATATATAAAAAACAAGCCTATAATATTAAAATGGAATATCGATAAAGTTATGTATGAATGTAATTTTTAATGTAACTATAAATAAAAGAAATGTAGAATGATATGCAAAAGTGCAAGTTGTGTTGCATAAGTAATTGGCGTGCACTTGAACGATATTCATTTTGTATGTGTACAATTATAAGAGTAAACATCTTTTATTAAAAAAATGTTGAATGTCCGCACTGTTTACACAAAAAATCGAGATATATAAAATCATATGTATATTTCCAATGATGTTTTTTAGCTTTAGTAAAATTTTTAGGATAAGTAAACCAAAAAAGTTTAACATTTATTTATTTATTAAAACATAAAAAATACTTATTACTACAATAAATTCTACAGCAAGATACTAAACAAATTATACAAAACTTCTTACTAACATATACTAATTTAAAACTATTCACACATCTAAAACAAATTGACTAAACTACACTATAGACACTACTTTAAATATTTACATCTAAGTCCTCTAACGTACGCAGAACGTTTTCTGTTTTGCTATACCTATTCTAATTTTTGTAACTGCTGGTTAGCCTCAGCTAACTCCATAGTTAGTTGCTCAACGCGAGCCACTCCCGACACCTCACTGTTTGTGTATTTCACCAAAATTTCATGTAACCATCTCACACTCTTCGCCCTAAATTCTTGTAATGTCGAAGGGTCTTGCGTAAGATGTGCTGGTGGAGATGTTACAAGGCCCTTCTGGTAATCATCCCGTTGGATGAGGGATAGATTCTTCCCTCCATAGTGAAGTGATGGTGGTGTTTGCGGTGTGGCAACTACTGTTGTTGCCGGTGTAATACTAGAAAGATAATAAATTACATTAGCCAATACATAAATCAGTAAATGAAAACTCATTTTAGTAACGTATACTTACTTTTCGAAATATCGTGAAAATCCTCCTCCACATCACTGTCCCTGATAGATATGACAGGAATATTTTCATTTGAATGTGTCGGAGTGGTTCTGCAGGAGGTAACTAAAACATGGTTGCACCAAGATATCTTGCAGAATATTTGTCTTTTTTTTCATTGACAATTTAGTTTTCTTGCTTGTTGAAGCCATCGTGACTACTAGGTAATGAATGAGTATTCACATAAAACTTTAACACTATATACATGTAAATCTGTTTACGTTATCAAAATTGCTAACGAGTGGAAGTGGTTAGTAGAATGAACTGACCTATGCAAGCGAAGGGTGATGATCTGTAATGAATGTAGCATAATAATAAAAAAAAATTGCTAACAACCGGAAGTGGTTAGTGTAACGAACTGAGCTGTGCAAGTAAAGGTGATGAACTCTAAGGAATGCATCATAATCTAGACATGAAAAGGTATTTCATGTCATGTCAGCAATGTTAGGTTATTAGATATTACCAGTAAACGTCCACTAAAGAAAGTGCAATATCTGCATCTTTCTGAACTGAAGCTCTTAGGAATATGCAATCTAAAGGCAATGAACTAAAGAGTGTGAAAATATCAAATTTCATTTTCATATAAGTCGAGTTTTGTATGCTGCATAAGGTCAAATACAAGTTATAACAAGTTTGTGATATTTAACCTTGAATGGGGGGCTTATATGACTATATAAACCGATAAACAGCATTTCTGTACCAGTCAGTTTATTGCACTCGTAATATTTGTAATTGTAAACCTAAAGTACTTCTATAGTTACTTAAATTATTATTTTTTTACATATCAGTTATAATAAATAAAATATTTGCTACAAGTCCATGACTGTGTGATCGTGTGGGCTTCATATTTTTGCATTGTTGGATACAGTTTTGAAGGTAACTATGAGTGAGGTTGTACCACGTAGTAGTGATATTGTTAATTTAACAACACGTATTATTCCATTGTTAAAACCAAAAATGAATTTGTAAAGCACATCCGTATAATTAACACTAATATTAAGCTATTCCAAGATATAATTCAAAATAAAATTTATTTAGAAGCAAGTGAAAATTTGCTTAAACTTGAAAGTAATTTATCATTGTTAAAGTGTTATCTTGTGAGACTTAAACGGTTAAAGAACGCTTCAGAGAAAACAGGTAGTGGTATGGTCACTAAAAAACGTACACATAAATTAGGTTGGTACTCTATAGATTCATGTTTTAATGGTAGGTTACTTACAGGCATTATAGTCAATATAGCAAACATTAAGGACCCTCAAAATCATGTTATCGAGTTGAAGACTTTTGCCACTAAAAATTATGCCATCGACATTTCCACCAATTTGCGTGAGTGGTATAACAATAACGTTTATTACAAATTACAAAAAAAATTAGAGGAGTTTTCGGAAAGGGATTCCGGTTGGGCATTACACGAAGTTTTACATTTAAAGGTGAATATTAATAGCTATACTCCATTTAGAGGTGGCCTTTCGACTTACGTTAAAGTTCCTTACTTCATAGCAGTAAAGCATGCGGTAGTGAATGTTAAGAACGATGACGAGTACTGCTTCCTGTGGGCCGTTGTTTCGGCATTATACCCAGTGCAACTTCATTCAGATAGATTTTACAGTTATCCTCATTTTAGAGATGTTTTGAATTATGGTTCAATTCCCTTCCCCATTAAAATAGATGATGTAAAAAAATTTGAAAAATTAAACAACCTCTCCATTAATTTGTTTTGTATTCAGGGGAAAGGTGTATTACCGCTAGTATTAAGTGTAAATCAGGAAAATAGTGTCAGGGAAGCTATAAATCTGTTAGTACTTTCGCCTAATTGTCATTCTGAGGGTTCTACTGCTGATGCTATTAATACAAAAAATAATACAGTTTATCATTTCGCGTGGATTAAAAATATGTCAGCTCTTTTTTCTAAACAACTATCGAGTAGGGGGCACAAGATGTTTATTTGTTATCAATGCTTGAATCACTTTTCTTCAGATCACCTTCTACAAAAACATGTCACTCTCTGTCATCAACTTAATAAATGTTCAGTCAGGATGCCTACCGAAGCGGAAATGTTTCTGCAGTTCAAAAATTTCGCATTTCAGGAAAAGGCACCGTTTGTAATTTATGCGGATTTAGAAAGTATTATAGAAAAGTGTACAAATTTAACATCATTGGGGGGTAATACTCTATTTCATTCCTAACATATACCCTTTAGCATTGCTTACTACTTAAAGTGTTCATACAATGATTCTTTATCTCGATTTAGGCTTTATAGAGGAAATGATTGCATTCAATGGTTTGTTAAAGAGCTTCAAAGTATTGCACATTGGAGCACCGAAATCATCAATAAAATAATTCCTATGGGTACTTTAACTCACAATCAGGTTGAACACTTTGAAAGCACCACGATTTGTCACATTTGCGAAAAACCATTTACAGATAATGATATAAAGGTCAGAGACCATAACCATTTCACTGGAGCATTTCGAGGAGCATCACATCAGAATTGTAACCTAAACTATAAAGACTCTCACATCTTACCGGTTGTGTTTCATAATTTGTCAGGTTATGATAGCCATTTCGTCATTAGAGAATTGTCTACTATTCCCGGTACCATTTCACTCCTACCCATAAACAAAGAAAGATATATCTCTTTCACAAAAGTAATAGAAGGTAGTAAAATTAAGTTTAGATTTATTGACTCTTTCAGATTTATGAGTAGTAGTATTGAAAAGTTATCAAACTATTTGGAAAATAGTAAAAAGTTATTACCGAGCTAATTGTAACAATGAAGAAGAATTTTCTTTACTAGTTCGCAAAGGTGTGTTTCCTTATGAGTATATTGATACGTGGGTAAATTAGACGAAACCAGGCTACCTCCTAAGGAAGCGTTTTTTAGTCATCTTAATAATGACGGAATCAATGATGTTAGTTTTACACATGCGGTTAATGTTTGGAACAAATTTCATATTAGATCGTTAGGGAGTACTCAGATTTGTATTTAAAACGGACGTTCTACTTTTAGCTGATATTTTCGAAAATTTTCGGCAAATTTGTTTAAGTACTTACAAACTTGATCCTCTGCACTATTATACAGCACCCGGTTTAGCATTCGATGCTATGCTTAAAATTACACAAGTAAAGTTAGAACTATTTACTGATATTGATATGCTAATGTTTATTGAAAGAGGAATTAAGGGTGGTGTGGCTCAATGTTCTAATCGGTATGCTAAAGCTAACAATAAGTACATGGGGGAAAAATTTGATTCCACTTCCGAAAGTGTGTATTTAATGTACTACGACGTAAATAATTTATACGGAGCCACCATGTCAGAATTTCTACCATTTGGTGATTTTTCTTT
Organism: Vesta saturnalis; assembly: GCA_036346205.1. Taxonomy (NCBI): domain Eukaryota; kingdom Metazoa; phylum Arthropoda; class Insecta; order Coleoptera; family Lampyridae; genus Vesta; species Vesta saturnalis. Next base: position 6,413,967 of record JARFJB010000821.1, read on the forward strand.
TGTTGATAATTTTGAAACTTTAGATTTAATAAACCATCCCGATGATTCGGAAATTGGCTATATAGTCGAGTGTGATTTAGACTATCCCATAGAATTACATGAGAGCCACAGTGATCTACCATTGGCACCCGAACATATGGTTCCACCCATTCCTGATTCAAATTCTAAAATAAAAAAATTATTACTTACATTGTATCCAAAACGTAATTACGTAATTCATTACAGAAATTTGAAAGTATATTTAAAATATGGATTAAAGTTGGTAAAAGTGCATCGTATATTACGTTTTAAACAGTCCCCATGGTTAAAAAAATATATCGATTTAAATACCACCATGCGTCAGCAATCTCAAAATGAATTTGATAAGAATTTTTATAAATTAATGATTAATAGCGTGTTGGGAAGCTGATGGAAAATGTACGTAAACATAATGATATACGTTTAGTAACCAAATGGGAGGGTCGCTATGGTGCTCGTGCTTACATATCAAAACCAAATTTTCATAGTTGTACAATATTTAGCAATGATATGCTCATCATTCAAATGAACAAGCTGGAAGTATATCTAAATAAACCCATATATGCAGGCTTCAGTGTTTTAGACGTTTCAAAAACTTTTTTATACAATTTTCATTATGGTTACATCCTACCTAAGTTTCCAAATAATTCCAAGCTCTTGTACACAGATACAGATAGCCTTATATCACATTTTCGGTTCCTGATATCTATGAGTACATTAAAGAAGACATTGATAAATTCGATACATCTGACTATAGTCCTGAAAATATCTTTGGAATTCCATTAGTAAATAAAAAAGTCCCCGGCTTAATGAAAGATGAAAATCATGGCGCAATTATGTTGGAATTTGTAGGACTTCGTGCAAAATGTATGCTTACACTGTTGATAAAATGTTGTAAAAAATCAAAGGGTTCTACCCATGCAAGCATCAAACAAATCACGATAAATGATTATAAACATATTTTGTTTGATGGTAACGTAATAAGGAGATATCAATATTTGATAAGGTCAAAGAGACATGATGTGTTTACAATAAAACAGAATAAAGTAATACTTAGTCCTTACGATGATAAACGATTGGTAAATTTCAATTTCACAGATACTAGACCTTGGGGATTTAACTTTACTTTAACTTCTGTTTCAGAAAAACAATAATTATGAGCAGTCTTGAAAATAAACTGCATGATGAACTATGGTGCAGTAGTGATCAAATCTACAGAAAGTACCTAAAGCGTTCTTTGATGGGGAAGTGTTCCTCTGAAAGCTTTGTATTGCATATACTACAACATATTATTATTCCTGATGAGTGTTTTAACTGGTGTGCTATAAATTCAAAGTGTGCAAATGAAGTTATTATTAAGACATTATTTGATAAAAAAATTAAATTGGACAATAGCATTAAAAGTTTTACAAAATTGTGCATTAATAAAGGTTACAATTCATTAACTTTTAATGAAGTTGATAAAATCTTAGATGATATGAATTTACTTGGTAACGTACCGCTTAAAATGTATGTATACAACTTATTATGGGGCGGTGATGATGATGATTCAGCAAATGTTAAATCTAGCTTAGAGAATATTAATTCTGCTTATAAAGATACATTATTTATTATAACTGAATGTATTGAGAAAGCAGCATATTATGCTAATTACAAATGCCTCGATATTTTGATTGAAATATTATTAGAACAAAACATTAACTATAAGTTTCAACCATGGGAAAACGAGGAACATCACAAAATTTATTACTGGATACTAGACAACATCAATAAAGGTGAAACAAATTCAAATTCCTGCTTGGGATGGAGGTGTGGACCAGATTCGGGTATATGGCCATCCAGTAATCTAAGTGATTATAGAAGTACTTTAGGTTCACTTTATAAGATAATGAAATTTTAAAAATAAATGTAATATTTAAAAAATAAAATACTATTCTTTTTGTGTGTGTTTTATTTCATCTAAGAGCTACATCCTTTTCTACAAACTATATATATATATAACTAATATAAGTAATTTGTTTCACAAAGTACAGGTTAAATGTTATAAAACAATATCATCCTTATTGATCCATGATCTTTCATCCAATCCCCACCATTTTACGAATAACTTATTATTCTTGGAGCGAAGCACTTTTTCTACTAGACATACATCGGGATACTTTGTTTTTTGTAATTCATGTTCATAAAACCCTCCCAGTACAGGATTTCCCTTCATGTCTTCCAGCATGTATGTAGTGGGGTTAGTAATGCGAACTTTCACAATCTTAAATAGTTCACTAGACCAATCGGATGTGTATCCTTTGGCGAAAATATTTTTAAATTTACTGATTCGTACTATGTCACCGACAGAATATCGATTCCTATCGAATATTTTTATGTTAGTGTAAGCCTCTAGCTTTGTATGATTACCAACATCTTTGGGCTTCATTCTAATAGTTCTATGCTTACGATTGTTATAATCCATAGTTATGGTATCAATTGTATCAATCCATTTGTATTTACCTTGCAGGCTGAATGACTTATATAGAGCACCTTTAATGGTTCTGATAACACGTTCAGCAATTGCAGCCTTCTTTGTGCTATAGGTAGAGTAATGATTGACTCCATAACGATGCATTAGTTTAGTAAAATGCTCATTGTAGAATTCTTTTCCTGCATCTGTCTGCAAATTGGTAGGTTTCCGACCTTTTCGAAGATTGTTTGCATGGCCTTGGTAACTTCTTGACCTGTTTTCGTTTTTAATCCTTTAGTCCATAAGTATTTTGAAAAACAGTCGATGACCACTCATATATACTTATAACCCTTATTTTGTTTGGCATATGTGTTAAATTCAGCTAAATCTGCTTGCCAAAGATCATCAAAACCTCTAATTATTGTTCGCCTTCGTTTAAAATTTTTTCGTGCAGGTTTGTGCAATTCGTTGACGAGTTGTAATTTGGACATGGTGCTAATTTATCCACAATTTCTTTAAGTTGATGTAGTTTTTCCTCCAGCGCTAGATAAGCGTTGACGTTTCCTTTGAAAGTGTTCCGAACTGCTTGTAAACAGAAATCAAGGTATCCTTTATTTATAGCATCACCATCTTATTCAGGGTCAGCTAACTGTGTCAAACGATTTCCATCCAAATCGAACCTTGTTGATACATAATATTGCCTAGTGATGACATCTTGAGGATCTATGGGATTGGCCACATTGCTAAGTCTCTTATTCTCAATATCAAATTGATTAGCATCAATCTGTTTAAACTGAGGAGCTAGTTTCTTTAATTGATACTGGACATATGAACATCCAAATTTGTCAAGGGGCATTTTAGTTGTGACATGTCGACATCAATGCATTCTCATTTATATTGTTTAAAAAGCGGTTGTTCGGTTTTTCAATGTATCCATCTTCATATAGTTCTTCTACAATTGATATTATGTCATTTACAACACCTGTGTTTCCCGCTAATTTTTCTGCCCACAATACTTCCAGATCACGAATTAGTTCATGCATATCATTCCAATATTCATATTCAATGGGTCTGTTTGTTAATTCCTTAAAAAACATAGCTCCACCTCCTCCCTTGGTTGTGGTGGGTGATGATGACAGCAAGGGTTTGATTATTTGTGTATACTTTTTGCTGCGGCTTCCTCGAATCTGTGCACTTACGTCATAATCACGCCTTACTACATTCGTAGCCTCTAAAATAGTTCTATATTTTTTCTATCTGTTGACTTTACTAGACTTAAGTCGGGTTCATTCATAATAAGCAGATCATATAATCCAGGAGTCCCTTTATACGTGACACCTTTAATAATTATATCGTCTCCTTTAATTGTGATGGGTGTATTACCAATTGTCCATTTATCAGTTTTGGTATCATAGTGGACTCCATACGTATGATCAATATCACCTTCAGCATTCTTTAAAATACGTTCAACATATATACGTGGCAATTCATTGTACTGCTCGAGAAATTCTTCTGAGATGGGTTCATTATGGGAATCATCTGCGATACTAGACAGTTCTTCTTCTTCCTCCCAGTATTAATCTCTCCCATGACGGATGTTTCTAAGAAAGATGGAAGACTTGGGGGAGGATTTCTTTGAAAAAACGGAAGCTGAGCTAGTGGACTAGTAGCACCCTTACTTGAATCACCTAATGGAGTGAGACCTGGGGTCCGTTGAACTTGAGCTAGCGGGCTAGTGGGGATAGTAGCATGCTTCCTTGGAAATATGAATACGGGTAGTTTTTTAGGTTTAACATCAATGACCTCCTCCTTTTTAGGTGTTTTTTTATCGATTTTATTTACTATTTCAGTTAGAGGTTCTATTAACGGCTTATAAGTACTTTCGAATGTTCTTTCATTATCAATGCGAGCAGTCTTAATACTGTTATACTTCTGCCGTATTATTTTACGAGCCTGAATAATTTTTTTCTTTAATATCCTCTCCTTGTTATCCATTGCGACAAACAGGTACCGGTTCACCTTGAACAGGTAGCTGTTTACACTAAACAGATAGCTGTTAATACCTAAACAGATCAGTTACTACTGAAACCAGTTTAAGGTATTATATATTCATCAAATCCTTTCCTATAGCGACCATTATTAACTTCAGCATCCTTGTTTATGACCATGAAACCAAACGGATCTACCCAACACTTTGAACACATGTCCCGAAACAATTTCATGCTTATGGTGGGACTTATATGATCCTCATACGCATGTTTTAAGTTTAATTCATCTTGCTCAAATAATATAATTAGATTCGCATTATCACGAATTAATCGCTTTGGAATTTTACTGTAAGTTTGACCCAAATAGAAACAGTCAATATCGTTATGCCTACCCATAGAAAAATATGCCCTTATATTATTTTGCTTTTCACAAGCGATATCATCGAAGATAAAAATAGAGTTTGATTTTGCACAATTAGACTCAATCACATCTTGATTGTCGCTGAAGGTAAAGTAACCTATGTCCTTCATTGGAAGTAAGATTTCCTGTAAAAGTTTGTACTTGTTTTGATTCAGTGACTTAGAGTATACGTATACATGTTTAAATTTCAAACCATTTTTTTCAGTAAGCAGACTGATCATTGCGTTTGTTTTACCACAATTGGAGGGACCACATATAATACCACGTATACTACTAGGAAGTAAATCACCATGTTTTGAAGTAATAGACTTTTCATCAAAGTCATGATTTTGAATGGGAGTTTTGTTTCTGAGCAACTACTTTCATCTTTGATGGATGAAATAAAACTAAACGAATAATTACAACATCTTTATTTATATATTAGACTATAGTACAATAATAATTATAATTTGTTCACTTCTCCGGTGAGTGGACTGTACTGTACAATAGCATCATGGAGAATAAGACCATATACAACGATTCCATTATCGAAAGGTGTTAGAGATTCCATTTCCAATTTGATGTCAACTGTTGAGTTTTTTAATGATTCATTTTGTTTAGAGCAGTCCATTACAAATACTGGACATGATTTGAATTCGGAATAGTTGAATAATGCATCTTTATCATCTTCACCATAGTAATCACATCGAAATTTCAAAAAATTGCGATAGGCAGGTATATATTGGTTAGCACTGAAGTTCAAATGCATTGCTTCATATGGATAATACTCAGAATTCAAATGTACTTTAAGATTTCTGATGTTAATGTGATCAAAATTTCCGGCCCTTGCCGACCTTGTATACCTTTTACCTTGTTGGAATGCAACAATTATCCAACGTGGTTTTTCCAGCTGCGTTGATGTTTTTATTGGCCATATGTCTGAGGTTGCTTGTTTTAAAGCAGGCAATTCATACAACTCCCATTGTCGAAATGGAACAGTAATAATAGAATTTTTATTGATTCCTTGAAACAAGTTAAGTTTCGCAGCATCACTAAGTGTTAAGTGCGGTACTTTCCATTGAATTTTATTTAAGGTTATTACGGCATCAACTTCACCATAGTAACAGTTTGTATCGCTTCTAGATCGAATTAAAACCAACTCTTGGCGCATATTCACAATTACCTGACGATAATCCTCCATTATTCCAAATATGTGGTTCAATGGTATGCATACTGTAAAAGATTTTCTCCATTTTGCTCATCGAATTCTACTTGTAATGGTTCTTCATTCTTTGGTGACCATCCTAAATGACTTAGTGCTTTGCTTTTGCTTGCTGTATAAGAAATATATCCCTTAAGCGTAGATGTTATTCCTGGGTTTCTACAAACATCCACTCTCTGACCACCTAACTCATAACGAATTTCTTCGAAAAGAAAGTTCGGGAAATTGTTGGTTAAGCTGCATGCTTTTCTTTCATCTTCTTTTTTGAGCTCAAGTTTACCTTCTATGTACAGAAAACTATCATAAGTAGCCGTAATTAGATCTTGACTTTGAATTAAGATTCGTATTTCTTCGGAAGGTCCATATTTAGAAGATCCATATGGAAGATAAGTATGAATATCTGATTTAATTATAGTATCATCAAAATGTACGTTTTGAAAGACGTTTAACGATTCTGCCATTGTGGTTGAGAACTTTTAAACCAATTGACGTTAAAAAGTATTTCTCTGCAGATGTTAACCGCAATGAAGGTTGATGACTAATTAATGACTTACTGTAGGGATGATGTCTTTTATATGAGTTTTGAAAGATGGAATTGGTCCTGGATTAATTCTCAGACCCATGTTTTTTTAGTTCTAAGCGTACAGTGAATGGTTCACTTTCACCAAAGTCTATTAATTCACCCTTTTGATTAGTTAAATTAATTGTTATATTACTAATAATGTCAGTGTTTACTTCTAAATATTGAGTATTGCTTGGAGTTTTATCTAGACGATAACCTGGAGGAACTGAAACATCAATCTCATATAATACTTTAGCAGGTTTCCCGTTTCGATAAGATCCCTTTATAATGTTGCACTCTATGTAGATTAGTGTGTCTAAGTATTTGAATGTCTAACGCAGATGTATGTAAAATATTTGGTTCTAATATTTTAGACTCAAACCCTAGCATGCGCCCAATACAATTTTCTTTAGTAAAATCAATCTCAAATGAACTGTTTATCTCACATTTAAGTGTATTGTTGTTTGCTCTAATGCTAAACTTTTCTATGGGTATTTTAGATTTTAGATAATCGTTAATTTCATCTAACTCATATGCACCGTGTGGAATATTAATCACTTGCAAATGAGATGGATTTGTTCTAAAATAAAATCTATCGCTGCCTGCATAAATGTTTCTAATGCTGTTGCAGCCGTAAAATCCAACCAATCCAATAACGTATTTCTTCCCCAAATCTAGCTCTATCGGTGAATAGAAGTTGTAGCTAGCTGTGTTACCAACACCTTCTAAACTGAATGTTATTGACATAACTGAGAAAATTTGATGTTGTGCTGATTATTTATATAAAATTGTAGGCATAGGTGTCCGCAAATAATTGTATTAAACTCTTGATCTTGGTTGTAATTATAATATATTTTACACCCCGAAAGTAGTTAATCACTTCGTTTGGTGGTCGAATATTACCGAAACTATCGTAATACCATACCTTTTACCACGCTTTTTGTAGCAAACCCAATGGGTACCTGGCCCTCTTTGGCTATCTAAGTTAATAATTCCAGATTCATTTTCCGTGGCAATTTAGGTATGCTATCTCTCATAAAAATATCCCTAAAGTACGGTACGTTTTTGGAGTATTTCTTTAAATCAGTATCCGTTAACGGTCTTTCGGGTAATCTATTCAGTTTTTGGAAACGGTTTTAAGTATAATGCACCACCACCAGATTTGTTTGGTTTTAGATATAGTACACCGCCTTTCTTATTCATGGAGCCTATAGCGACCGATTCCATCATGCGATTATGGCGCGATGTCTCTTCCTGCAATTTTTAGCATTTTTAGCATCATTGACTGCTTTAGCAATTCCTGATGCACCGCCAGCTAAAGCGCCGATTGCTGATAATCCTGCGAATAACGGAATAAGAAATGGTAAAACCCTCCTTGTTTAGGTAGGGAATTACTCTAGGAACTTTAATGTTTCTCTTTCCTCCTAAATTTTCACCACACGTTTTGCCGTTGAAAGCGCTGACTTTATTGTGTCTGTGAAATTTCCGTTAGGTTTAATTTTTTAGCTATTGTCTTTCGTAAATGCAATAAATTTCCACCATTGCATTTCTTCTTCTTCTTCATATTAGATCGACGTTTACACCCCATTCCCAATTTTCTCTTTGCTTTCATGATGGTACTGACTGCTAAAGCTGCAGTTCGTTCACCTAGCGTTGCCTCTAATGATTTAAAGCGCTCCCACGCATTTTTTTGCAAAATTTTATCTGCTTTATGTCTACTTTCTAAATCTCGGTAATCTCTGTAACTGATATCATGAAGTTTGCACTGAGCATCTAATTGATTAATACCGAGGTCACCGCGTGCGAGTCGTTTTTCTAACTTTGTACCAGGACCGCAATACTGGTAACCAGGTAAATGTAATTCAAACGGAAGTTTATTGATTAGACCATTCACCAAACCACCACCACCTACACTCTTTCGCTTCTTAACTAGCATTGTTTACATGGATGGATAGAAGGGGGTATTTATACCTAAATTGTGAAAAACAAATCATAGTTATTTCTTTATTCAGTAAATGCTATACATTAGATAAGCAGGACGATAATACAAAATTTCCATTAAACATACAGTGTTATGTGAATTAATATTATACTTAGCATTTATAACATCATCAATATCTTTATAAATATCATCATCACCACCACCGAATTCTTTCTCACGAAAACGACGGTAGTCAACAACTTGCTGTATGAACTTTTCATAAAAACACACCAGATTGTAAGATTCAAGAAATTCCAATCTATAGCTTACTATATCCTTTAAATTGAATAGTTCTTCTATACTATGTGAGTTGAATGTGCAAGAACAGCACTTGTAATTTTCTATCATAACAGTTTTCAAAATTCTGTCATATCCTTTAATTAATTCCCAATTGTAATAAATACCAAGATTACTAGATAGAGATTCATAATGTTGATCATAGATTATATCTTCTTCTTCGTTTACATTTGACCAATCAATTTTATTTTCAATTTCTTGGGATCGGAAAAATTGTAATTCTACATATGAATACCATCTTAGAAGCTCATTCCATTCCTTCATATCCAACACTACATTATTGCTTTGATCACAATTACCACCCAATACGCACCACCGGTGCAAGGTTGAGGTGTGTACTGTATCCAATTTCCAGATGTTTTGCATGATGAGTATCGTTCGATAGTTTATAATAAGTACAATCGATTAAGTATTCCTTAGCTGCTTGTTTATACACTTCATCCTTGTATTGAAATGATGATGTCCAGTCAGTCTTAGCAGAAGAATAACCTTCATCATGTTTCTCTTCATTTTTACTACTACCATCAATATTTTGACAGCACCAACAACAAAATGTTAAATTATTATTCAGATTGTTACTGCAATGATGTGGGGTATCCATATATAACGGTGAACTTCTGAGTTTCGATCGTTCCAGAAATGATTTTATTGCTACTTGCATGACTTTACTTGCTCACAATTTCACTATGACTAAACACTGTTTAAGAAAATAATTCTAGTATTTCAATTTTACATATGGTGGGGGTGCTACTATTAAAAAGAAAATGTTATGTTTGTTGTTTTGCCAGCTGCACCCAAACTACTTATAAACACATCCTTCGTGTTTAGGAGTGTTTTAAATTCTTCAATTCGTGTTTCTTCTTTTTTGAAATACACATAAAAGCGTTCCGGCAATACACATTTAAAATCACCCGTTTCTATCACTATACGTTCACCATACTTAGTATTAATTATATCCATATTCATTACTTTATACTTTCTCGATATATCGAGCTCGCACGCATTTTAAAGAGTTTGCAATAGGTGCTTTGATTTAACCCTGTTAATTCCATATTTAACAATTACGTGTTGCAGACTGATCTCAACATACAGCTCACTGCAATTTATATAAGAAATATGCGTCCTACATATTACAACATGCTTAAACTTGTTAAATACCTACTTTTGACCTTGACTAGAAATATAATATGATGATGATCAGCTCCAAAATTTATATTTCCGCTAAAAGTTTGACCTTGAAAATTATATTCTTAGATTTATGATTACCTTGCAATTTCTATTTTAGCTTTTCACCTTGACCTTTTATTTTTCTAAGAAATATGACACCAGCGTAGGTCAATAACCTTTGACCTTGAAAACTATTTTAGATTTATGATTACCTTGCAACTTCTATTTTAGCTTTTCACCTTGACCTTATATTTCTAAGAAATGACACCACCGTAAGTCAATAACCTTTGACCTTCAAAACTATTTTTGATTTATGATTACCTTGCAACTTCTATTTTTAGCTTTGACCTTGACCAACTACATTTTAAATCTCCCGCTTAAAGTTTGACCTTGAGCTCCAAAAGCTTCCGATTTCACCACCAGAGGGCGAGTGACTCCAAAAATTTAAATCCCCCGCCAAAAACATGCTTGAGACGTGGAGCGCGTTCTGGCATAACGAGAAAACTGACTTGACCTTGAAATAAATCCCCATAAGATTTACATGGGGTGACCTTGAACTGGTCCAGGATCGGCCTTATATTACTACTAAACTTAATCAAGTCATGTTTTTTTATGATGTAACAAAAAGACTAAAATGTGGATACTTTGTGGGGCAACTTTGTGACTGTCACAAAGTTGCCCCATTATGTTTTTACTTAAAATTATATGTAGTTTTTGAAGATTTTTCAGCTTTTAAAGCAAAATGAGGAATTATAAAAGGAAGCTCGGTGCCCGGCCGTACCAAAATTATACTGAAGAAACATTGAATAATGCTGTTAAGTTGGTCCTTTCAAAGAAAATGTCATTGAGGGCAGCATCTGAAAGGTTAGTAGATAATCTCTCTTTATACCAATACATCGTCGATTTTCTTGCGCAAAATAGATGTTAGCATGTTTTATACGTGTTCTTCCTTTCCATCGTAGGTTTAATATCTATTCATTGGAACACCTTGTGGCTGAAGACCAAACAGAATCGGGAACTACGCGATATACCAACTCGACAGCCTGGCCGTCAACCTGCTTTTACGGTGGAGGAGGAGAAGAGGTTCCTTGCCCATGCAATTGCAATGTCTTTATTTGGCTTCCCGATTACAACTTTTGACTTGCGTTGTGTGGTGAGGGCGTATCTCGACCGAACTAGAAGAAAAGTTCCTAGTTTTAAAGATGGTAACTTCCCTGGTAGAGAGTGGGCTATATCTTTTATGAAACGCCACAAAGATATTCTCTCTGAACGCGTGTAAAAAAACATCACTTATGCAAGGGCCTCAACAGATGCAGAAGTAACTGACACGTTTTTTGCCCATCTGGAAAAGGAATTATACGGTATTCAGCCCGAAAACATCTGGAACTACGATGAAACAAACGTGCAGGATGATCCGGGAAGCAAGAAGGTAATAACGGGAAGAGGCGCAAAGTATCCCGAAAAAATTCAAAAGCATGTACCTCGATTATGGTTTGTGGAAGTGCTGCGGGAGAGTTGGCTGCGATTTGCGTTAATTACAAAGCAGATAAGATGTGGTCCACCTGAACAGAAAATGCACCAGAGGAGACCCGGTATAACAGAACCAAATCTGGTTGGTTCGATTATCAAGTTTTCGAGGACTGGTTTGTATCAGTTATGCTCCCCATCCTGAAAAAGCAAGATGGTTCAAAAGCTCTCCTTGTGGATAATTTAAGTTCCCACATCAGCCTCGAGGTGCTTCGCCTGTGCGAAAAGCACAACATTAGATTCATCGCGCTCCCGACGCATGCGACTCATCTACTGCAGCCCTTAGAGTCGCCGTGTTTCGTGCTATGAAAATAGCTTCGCGTTCAGTTTTGACAAAACGGAAGCTTCCCAAAACAGTTCTCGAAGAAAGCTTGGAATCTGTGGCGGACGCGGTAGGTGATGCGTTCTTAGAGGAGTTAAAGAAGAGGTGACTGGAAACCGGACCACCAAGAGGAGGAAGATGCTGAACGTTCCAGCGGGGAAAATCATATCCGTTGCCGACGTAGAAGAAGCTATGAAATCGAAAAACCGACAGTCATACAGAAGGCCAGCACTTCCTCCGGTGCCAGTACCACAAATAAACGACCAAAGAAGAAGCCTTCTATTGAGGACGACAACGCAGAAGCAAGTAGTGACAGCGAATCTTCCGATGACGAGCGCGACGACAACAAGAAATGGTCGGAAGAAGACCCGAGTGGCTCCGACATCTCAGAAGGTTTCGACGACCTGTCAGAAACGGACTCTTCTACCACTTCTGTCACTTCACAGGCCGGTCCTAGCAACGTCCCGAGCGACTATAGTAAGTGTAAAGGTTCCGAAGCAAGCACGTTCGAGGTGGATGATTTTGTCGTTAACTTCGAAGAAAAACTTTTCCCGGGAAGAGTGACGGAAGTTAAACCTGAGGGGTACATCGTCAGCACTATGGAGAGGTCCAAAATGTATTGGAAACGGCTGACCCGCGAAGACGCTATTTTGTACTCGAAAGAAGAGGTTTTGTACACGATTGAACCCCCTAGGCCAGTAGGCAAGCGAGGCATGTTTAATGTTAATTGATTACATGTACACATGTAATAATGATTTAAATGACAATTGTAAAGTCTCTAAAGCAAAAAAACCAAATGTAGATAACGTAAAATAAACCTTCGATGGTGTAACTTTGTGCCACTTCTTTTTTCCCGTTCATTTTTAGCCGAAAACAGTACTGTCACAAAGGGGCAACTTTGTGACAACTTTTAACCTAAATATAATTGTTTGTGTTAAAGATGTGGACTTTTTGAACTTAACATGGTGTGAGGGAAGGTTGTAGCAACGTAATCGCATTATCTATTCGAGTTTTTGTTGCTAATTTTTCCGCGTAGGAACGAAAATGTTCGAAATCCGTCACACAGTAACACCATTTTACGGTACCTCTACAGGCCAGCAGCCATCCCTATTACTACTTATATACGTCAGGCCATTCGTTTATTACTGAAGATATAATTCAGGACATTGGAAATAAACTAGATGAAAATGATCTCTCTACAAATGACAATATTGTACTTATTTAACGGGATACGTAGTGCATAAGCTTGGGAATAAAATAACTTACAAAGAGGAATTATTTTATGATACAAAAAATAGATATAGAATGTCAGGATGGTACTTTATTCACGTATATCTCCCAACTAGATGGCGGTGGTTTAAAAAAACCTTAGAATACTTTGTCAAAATAATAATAAATGCGTTTATTATATTCAAGTTTTTAATTAATGAAGAATATGAATGAGAATTTAAAAGAAAAATCCCATAGGAGCGCGTTTGTTTTTGTTGCTTCAACGATTTTAAAAATAAATCAATAATTGTAAACGAAGAAATTTGTTTTTGAGGAAACTCTTTCCAGTTATTCAAAGCAATGTCTTCATACGTTTTCTAATATTTTGCTAAATAATTATAGGAAAAATGAAAACAATCAAATTTTGGTTAAAAAAGGCGAGAGAAAAATGAAAAATTATCAAAATAATTAACGTTCAATGTTGTGTGCTTAGGGATAGTTATAGTACGTTTTTTTAATACTAATAAAATGATTAATATGTATTTCGTAGAATAACAATACAGCTCTACTCAGCAAACAAAATAGTTGGAGAGGGGATACCGGCGCTATAGTAGTTTTTAAGGTACAAAACAAAATATGTGGGCGCTTAATTTAAATGTGTATTGTTGGATACACATACGTGTATTGTGTGCTGCATATCCAGTGTCACTAATATTTTCTTGACAAAATTATAAAATGGTCAAGAATTTGAGGTTAGGATATGTGTTTTGCTGATTTTTTAAAAGAAAATTTAACGTCGAAAAATTGGAAAGTAAGTGTTTAATGTGAACATAAATAAAGATGTTTACTTTTTAATTTTATAGGCAAAGAAATAGGATATATGGAAAATGCAAATCTGGAAGGAAATACAAATGGTAATTGAGCATTCCTTAAAAATTGATTAAGTTACAATTGTGTAACAAGCACGTTTTATTTATTAAATTAATTACTTATTGTGTAGGATATTATTGGATAGTGGTTAATAATTTCTTTTGTAATGTATTCTAGATACATCAAGTGAAGTATTACAAATCGGGTGGCGCGACTCTTCTGTAAAACTCTTAATATCGGGTGGAGCGACTCTTATGTAAAACTCTTAATATCGTTGTACGAAGAATTCAGACCAAAGGCAGGAAAAACAGTAAAATTCTAAAGAAAATGTGGGAAGTTATCGAAATAGAAATGAAAAATCAAAGATATTGTTTTAGTGCGTTACAAATTGAGAATAAATGGAACACTTTAGAAAGAGCTTTCAAGAAGAAAACAGAAAATAACAATAAAACCGACAGAGCATGTGCAATATGTCCTTACGAGAAGTAAGCTTTTGTAAGTTGAAATATAATCATATCAATTGATATTTTGTAGAGAATTAAGTGAATGCTTTTTTTTTGTGATTGTGGACCTGAACAGGCTAAATTTGGCCTATCGTGCTAAAGCACTCAGGAACACTTAGGAGGATGGATAGAGGGATAATGAATTGCCAATAGATGCCTATGAACAGCTACCTTAAATTAAATGCTACGAAAGTCATCTGTTATACCAGAATTCTTACTTGGATCAAATAATAATGGGAAGAACCGACATGAATTATTAATACAAGTAGATAGTGCACAAGCAAGTAGCAATTTTAGTCCTAGACCACAAATGGTGGAAAATAATTCTTCGAATAGTGAAACATTAAATACCAGAAGAAAGAACTAAGGAATTAAAAAGGAAAAATGATTTAACAATTTAATGTATTGCATATTAATTTTAAAACATTCATAATGAATTACATACTTCAACTCTTAAATGCTTTCCATCTTAATAATATAATTGTGTAAATCTCTGATTTAACATCCCAAATGAGTAAGTTCAGTATTTACTCGGCATGAACTCAAAGCACTATTAAAATTTTTTTGTTTTCTACTTAAATGTCCATTGTCTTTATATGGAACAATAAGCCATTTTAGGCAAGAATACTGAATGCACTACACTGCACTGTATTTAAGATCTACAATTCATTTTGATTAAAATGTACATTTTGATAGTTTATCGAATGAACTGATGAGTTATTTGTTTGGGGAAGTTTACCAACACAATTTAATAGTTGACCTCTTGTCCACCAGTATAATTGATCTTGTCTTGCATCTTATTCACTAAAATTTTTAACATCGGCACTTGCTTGTCAATTCCTAAATCAGACTCATCCATTACTATTTTGTTAGATCCTCCACTTCTTTTTTTCGAAGGTGAATCGAATAAATCGCCATCAGCCACAGCAGCTTCTTTTGTGATCCTCAAAATAGTAGCTACTGATTTCCCAACAGCAGCCGCTGCAAGTTCGGTTGCCATGACTAAAAGGAATGCCCATTCACCAGCAGCTTTTTGTCTATCAAAGAACTGTATAACATCTTTGATAATGTTTCAAGCCTCAAAATGTATAGTTTTCTTCGTAGTTCCAGCCATAATAGGGATAACCTTAAAACATAAAAATTCTTGTACATACCTTTATTTCACAATTAAAACAACCAAAGTCTTCAAAAAAACTGATTTTAACAAACAAGAGTAACAATAAAAGGATTAAGTAATAAAAAGGACGCGGAAAATGTCAGCTGTAAACTGTAATAATTTACCTTTTACTGTGAATGTACCACTTTATAATCCTCAAATATGATTGGACAAATAATTTTCTGCGTCAAAAATTTCAAATATATTATTTTAGTTGACATATTTTCCGACTATCTTGTTTGCGGAGTGGAGCTGTCCATAAGTTGGTATTTCAAATTGTTTTCGTATTTTTGTTTGAATAAATCATTATTAAGTATATCATCCAATTTTGTATAATCTTTTCTCTAAACACATTGTAAAGTCGGGCCGGCGAGAGGTGTCTTATGACTCATCTTTTAGTAAAGCATGGTTTAAGATTTTAAAAACGTATGTCGTTATTGGTTCATACAGTTAGTAATTTTGAATACCAACAAAACATCATCAATGTTTCTAGGTTATTTTCAAATTTAAGCCGCGCTGTCAAATTTAAATAAAATTATTGTTCGAATATCTGGGGCATTAGCATCCTAAAGGTCTTAAAAATCCCCATCCACTCGTATAAATAAAGTCGATTTCGTTTAAGGTCTGTTCGCACTTATACTGGGCATGTAAAGTCCACCGAGTGTGGGTAGTCATATGATAAAAGTATATTGTACAACTGTAAACGATTATCAGAACAGAGACCGGGTCAACAAAATTTCGTTTTGGATCTGTTTTACAAATTAATTATATCAATGATTTTCAATAAGAAACGAATTAGCTAGCAGTAGGCAGTGCCCGAATGCAGTGCGAAAGCTTGGTTAATTGCGGAGGATCGTTTTTAGTCGACAGATCTTACTGCGTCAAAAGAGTCAAGTCTGTAATTTGGTTATCGAAGCCACATAAATAACTGATTTTGTCATAAATACACTGTATTGGATGTTAAAAATGAGATTTATTATTAGTTAATACTATAACCGATTTTAAAAATCTCAGTTTACAGTTTGCCAATATATATATAAATATATATATATATATATATATATATATATATAACGAATGTAAACCTAAGTACAGCTACAGAGGTATATGTTAAATATAATAATTCTTTACAATGTTATAAAGTAACTAAGATTCTAATTTTTGCTTTAAATTCAAATATTGGACATCTTATAATTAAAAGTCATCACCTTCACTTTCACTATCATCTTCACTCGACTCTCTGACATTGATTACTAGAGGTTTTGCCATTTCCTCAGCTGTTTTTTTAATGTCCCACCACTGGCTGATTTTCGAACGCTTCCTCGACTAAAAATTCACGTCTCATCCAAAAAGACAGGATCGTAACTAATTTCACAACTGTTATTAGTAAAATATTTTTGCAAAAATGTTGCTCGAGCACCAGCAATATGAACCTGCTCCATTAAACGCCTTCTTTGATCGTCAATTTTGAATTCTAAAGCAATTTGGTGTAACAATTGTTTCAAACTCGTTTTACTGAAGGTAAATACTTTACCTTCTTTAAGTTCAGTTTGGAGTTTTTCGATAGTAACATGTGAGCCTAAAATTAAACAGTGATTAACTCCATTTCAAGAATAATTTCTGAATTATTTACCAGTTGCATGATGGTGTAAATTTTTCGTTTCAAAACGTCTTTCAGGTATTCGTCGACATCCTCTGACTTCGACTTTAAACGCAGCCTATGTTTTTGCGGTGAATCCGGCACCGATTTCCCAGATTCTAAAGCGACAGCTATTCTTGTCTTTGTCCGAGTTACGGTTTTCTCGGAAATTCCGCATGCGAGAGCAGTTCGATGCAACATAATATTATATAAATATAAATTTAAATAGTGAAAATTATTAGCGTACCTGGATAATGGAAGTTAAAGGTAAACTTGGCCCTCGTTATCGCATTCCATCTCGAAATAATGCAGTATATTCATTAACATTACTTGAGTTTGACTTTTCAAAGGTTTACCTTTTAATGACATCATTATTAAATAAATAAATGCATTCAATCAATTGGAAATACATTTGGTATTATAAACTTACCTTGTAATAGTGAATATTAATAATAATAGTTTTGAAAAAACTTGTTTACAAATGCAATGGAAACTAATAAATTCCGAAGCGAAAGATAAATTATTATAACTACAAAACACGATGCGATTATACGAAACGAAATACGAAGAATAATTTGAGGTTAAATAGCCAAGAAGACATCTGACAGCATCATGCGCTTTGACTTTAGAATCGACATACGTTTTTAAGTCCTGCATTTAAAATATATAGCAGACGTATATTATATAACCCGTCTATCTTTAAGTGGGAACTTCGCACTAAGATAAAGAGAAACAGATGCATTTCACAGTAATAATTATATCCCCATTCTCGAGTCCGCTATGAAACACCTCTCCCCGGCGCTACTATGTACATGATACCAATTATTTTTACCATCGCAGCATTCCGAGTCGCTTAATTGTGAAGAATCTTGACGTAGCGTTAGACAATTTCTTGAATAATTTTTATACGATGTAGCGACCGTGAAAATTACTCGCGTAATAAGTAGCATAATTTCATTCAGAATTTTTTTTTATATTTATATTATATACGTATTTTAACAAATAAATGCAAGAAGGCGTAAAACGTGAAGCGCGTACACTCAGTCTTGAATCATTCACGTGTCTACTCTCGACGTTCATAGGCCTCAGATCGTGACGTCATCGCTTCAGCCTGCTAAGCTGTACAATACCAAGCGCCTCGGTTGCGTCGATTTACCCAAACAGGCTACACAAATACGCAGTGGCGGCTCGTAAGTTATGACTGACAGTGGGCACAAGAAAAACGTACCTATTTTTTGTACATAAAATCCATTCTCCTGTTTATGACTTTAAAATGTGATATTGAAACTTTATGGGTGTATTTTTTTAAGCTTGCAATCTGTACTTTAAGATGGTATATTTTGTTTCATTCAAAAAAATGAGTAAAAAGTCAAATTTTGTTAAAAACAAAAAAAAATTTTTGGTATCCAAAATCCATGAAATTCAATGTTCAACTTTAATAACATTGGCAAACAAATTTTACTTACCGACTAACTGGCATAAATTTATTATACAGGGTTCGGCATAGTACTATTACCATTTTTAACACTAAATATTTATTGAGCGAAACACAATACATTTTTTATTCTTATCATAAATTAATCTACATATCTTTGGATTTTATGACAAAGATACAATCTTTCAAATAACCACCATTTTCTGCTGTGCAAGATTGAAGGCGTTGCGGGAAAGTGGCCATAACTCATCGTAATGTTTCCTCAGGGATAGCTTCAATTTCGGCAGTAATGCGGTTTTTTAACTCTTTTAAGTTATTAATTCTTACGGAAAACACTCTTTCTCTAGGGTACCCTCGGAAAAAATTATCTGTAGCTGTTAGGTCTGGACTGCACGCTGGCCAGGGAATATCGCCGAAACGTGAAATCAAACGTCCAGGGAACATGTTATGTAAAGTTTCCAACGATCGGCGGATGGTATGAGCGGTGGCTCCGTCTTGCTGGAAAAAGCATTCTCGATTCCTCGCTGATGTAGCTCTGGTTGCAGAAAATTTATCAACATCTCAACACAACGCTCTGAATTTACCGTTACCGATCCGCCATTAACATCTTCAAAGAAGTAAGATCCGATGATTCCCATTAACTGTGCTCAAATGCATTTCTCACCCGTTTAAGATTTTCTGCATTTCTGACAGATCTTCTGCAACCCCATTCCTTGTTTGTTGCGAACGGACCCTTCATCTTGCTATTCCTTGATCCATCTGCGAATGGTAGTCGAGATGGTGTATCCCCTCTGCCTCCGTCTCCAAATTCCGCACGAAACGCACGTTGTACTGCAGTGATTGAATACAAATTTGCAAATTTTCCGACAACAAAATTTTTGATTGCAAAGTCCAGCGATCCATTTTTTAACTGTCACTCAGTAGTGGCAGTTAAAAAAATCCAAAGGTATGTAGATCAATTTATGATAAGAATAAAAAATGTATTGTGTTTCGTTCAATACATATTTAGTGTTAAAAATGGTAACATTGCTATGCCAAACCCTGTATAACCTTAATAAAAGTACATTCAGTGCAAAAAATTCTTTTTTGCACGATTGAGCTTTTTCGTTTATTACCATATCTTTTTCCAAGGCAATAGGATATGTTTACTGGTTGCGAGGTCCAACTCGTCGGTAAGATTTTACTTACCAAAGTAAAATTATATATAGGTACTATATTTCACAACAATAAGAACAAAAAATTTGGACAGTTCTATTTAAAACGTCACTTTTGACTTTTCGTTTATTTAGTAGAAATTAAATAATTTCAATTGTGGTAAATTTAATACAATCGTGCAAAAAACAGTATAAGCGTCACGAACATTAAGGGTTGTACCGGTCTCCGGCCGTCGACCGGTAAACGTCCCTTACTGTTCTTGATACTAAATATACTATTTTCATTAATATTAGTGTAATTTCGAGAGAGAGAAAGAGAGAGGGGGCGGGAGAGAGAGGGAGAGGGGGAGAGAGAACATGAGGGAACACCTGCTCGGTGAATAGCGCTCACCTGGCTCATGCTGCTATATACGTTTTAATTCCAGAAGGGACAATTTTTAAAATAATCCTTCGCTTTTAGTGTTGTAAAGTCAAGAACATCAACCACGTGTTTTTGTTTCTTCTTTTGTTTTTTATTTAAAAAGAATTATTGTTAAACATTGCAGCAATAATAATTATACATTTTTATACATGTTGTTTCTATGTCTACAGATTGCACGTAGACATATATACTTTTGTGCCAGAGAGTTAACAATGGCCTTATTTTCAAAACTCTCTTTAAGTTACCGTTGCGTATATTTGTTTTAATGAATAAAATTTAAATAACAAGATGTAATAATTATTTTAATGTAAAAAATGGACTAAAAATCCTTGTCAATTTTAGTAAAATTACATTTAAAACCTTCCAACCTACATATACATATGCAGGTATAGAAGGTTATGCAATAGACTTTTTTTTCACTATCGCTAAATCGACTTATTATGTCATTTTACATCTTTTGGCCAAGTTTCGACAAGATCGGCCATTACGTCTGTATGTGTGTGGTGTGTGTGTGTGTGTGTGTGTGTGTGTGTGTGTGTGTGTGTGTGTGTGTGTGTGTGGTGTGTGTGTGTGTGTGTGTGTGTGTGTGTGTGTGTGTGTGGGTGTGTATGTGCGGGTGAGTGAGAGTGCATGCGTGAGTGTGGATGTACGTTAGTATCCACGATAACTCCAGAACTATAAAACATACGTACTTTCATTTCTCCTAGAGCTGATTAGCTTTTGGAAGAAATCCAGCGTCGCGTGTGGGGGTTTATTAGTAATTCGACGTATAGATCTTAAACATATTGAATAATTATGTTCTATGCAATTTTTTGATAGGATGCGATACAATTTGGATAACGATCAGCTTTATAGGACTGATTTTTTAAAGATAATTTAATGTAAATAACCTTGTTCGCAAATTTTATTAATACAAAGTCAAATAAATCGTAGTGTGTTGTTCCACACCAATTATTTAGCAACACCAGGGCTTTTTTATCAAAACAAAAAAATTATAATTTCATAAAAAATATCATTCATTTATTTAAGAACGGTAGTTACACTATAAAGGACCCAACGTGACCTTGTGTATCTTGCACACTTTGAACCCTTTTAGAAGTGCAC
Source organism: Vesta saturnalis (assembly GCA_036346205.1). Classification (NCBI taxonomy): domain Eukaryota; kingdom Metazoa; phylum Arthropoda; class Insecta; order Coleoptera; family Lampyridae; genus Vesta; species Vesta saturnalis. The sequence continues at coordinate 6,435,394 of JARFJB010000821.1, forward strand.
ACAAACAAAAATGTCAAAAACCTCTATACACATCAACTACTAATGGTTATTAGTAATATCAGTCACTAGAATTTTGACCTACTAAAGGAATTTCACCTTTAGTAAGGGACCTTTAACGTGTCAATCATCGTGTTGTCACGGGACCTATTGGAGAAGAAAGAGTGCTTTGGTTTTTCTCAGTTTTTGAGAACAGCTACCTCTGTCTGGGTTGAACCCGCGCCGCTCGCGTGAAAGGCAAGCACTCTAACCATTCCACCACCGAGGCAGCTCTTATCGTGTTTCTTTACTATTTATTATTGTGCGAATACAATGTGAACAAGGTACGGTCGTCTCTAACTTGTAAAAAATCAACAACGTTTTCTCTAACCTGTAATAGTATATAACATTACTAGCAAGGTAAAAAGGGTTTTACTGGCGGATAGAAGGATATAACTGGGGAGCTGAAGATGCGCCAGTTACCTTCTGGAGCCAGTAAAACCCGTTACCTTGCGTGTATTGTTATATAATTTATTTGTTACTCATTTATGATGCAAATAGAACACACTTTTCGAATGACAAAAAATGCTACTAATTTGTAAAACTGGCAGTTAACTTGCAACAATGTCTCGTTTCCTTTGAAATCATTACTCTGGCAACGGCGCTTATTGTTTATTTTACTGTTTATTATTTTGCTAATACAATGTGAACAAGGTACGGTCGTCTCTAACTTGTAAAAAATCAACAACTTTCGTCTCTAACCTGTAAATTTTTAACTAGTAGCTAGCATGTTAAGATTGAGTTTAAACGGCAATAAGCAGCCTTGATAAAAATGACATTTACAAATGAGGTATAAATAACGCTGTGACTATCCGCACGCAAAAATTATAACCTTAATCTGTCTAAAGATGGAAATAAAAAGGAAAAAAAAATCTACGGTAACCTGGGATTCTCTCAATGGACTGTAGCGTAACGTAGCTTGGATCCTAGGTTACCGTAGATTTTAGATTCCCTTTTTATTTCCATTTTTTTAAACAGATTAAGGTTAATTTCGCGTGTGGATAGTCATAGCCTATAAATAAATTTCTTAACTAGTAGCTAACTTGTTAAGATTGAGCGCATTCAGACGACACAACAGTTGACTAAAATTCCGCTGAATTTACATATTCCCGACCGCTTACTTAGCTGCTTAGTTGAAGCGGTCGCCATTTTATGTAGCGCATTTGTAAATCGTTTAGTAAGCACAAGTTCGCTAGGTAACTGTTTAAAAATGGAAGTGTTAACCGCTAATTGCGAATTCAAGGGAATAATTTATAGCGTAGAAGGAAATATGGAATTTCATGAGCAATTACAAAGTTGTAAGCACAATTTAAGTTATTCAACAATTGGGACAAATTTTCCGAAATGATAATTTATGAATATACATGTATTTTTTTTATAAAAACAGTATTATTTTGCAGATGACAACTGCGCTGCTTCCACTTCCAAGTCTGCTACTAAGAAGACGAACGGCAAGAGATTAGATGACCGCAAAAAACCTTTACAAATAGAAGAGAGAAGATTGGAAGAACTGCGACGATTAAGATAAAGCGTTGAAAGAAGCAAAGAAATCCAGCTCGAAAGAAATAATTTGTTAAAAGAAATTTTAATAAAGTTGTGATTTTTTGAATTTTTAAAAATAGTCCAAGTAAAATTAGAAAATGTGATGAGTAATCTTTATTTTTGTCTTTAAAAAATACCTATCGCAGTATAATCGGGTTACTCGAGCGCCAATCTAGATAAATGGTGTAAAAGGCGTAAAAGCCGCCTAAGTAGCGTCAGTGAAGATGTCGGTCTACCAGGGTTTCTGAAGATTTAAATCGATGCCAGTATTTAACCCTCGAGCGCGCGCAATAGAATCGTTACGCGAGGGCGCGCAATGTATCTGGGAGATACATTGGCTTAAAAATAAACAAAATATTAAAAAGTATATATTTTTGCAATGAATCTGTTTTTTAGGGGTTTAAGGAAGGAAATGACACAGTTTTTGTTTTATTTTTTTATTAGCACCTTGGAAAACGTACAAATTTCAGATCAAACTTACATATGTGTCCTCGTAAAACTCGTAACTCGTAGAACATAATACGGTTAAATGAAACATTAAAGAATAAAAAAAGGGAGTATAAAATTTAAATATATTTTGCAAGCATATTTAGTCAGACGCGTTGTTTGATTGTGTTTGCAAGTGTCACATCTTTTCCTTTTTTGATCATCAACTTCTAAAGCAGGTGCTGCATTTGTGTTTCTGTTTGGTGGATTTGTGCTAAGCCGTTCTGAGGTTTGATTAACTTTTTCTTGAAGCACAGCAGGAATTCCTCTGGTATTGCTCTTTCTGTTTTGCAGATGTTCTTTTATTAGTTTCTCGTCCAATTTTTTGAGAAAAACTCTTCGTTTGTCGCGCGTTTGGCTATTTTTTTTTAGTATTATTTGAGCATTTATTCCAGCCATGTTTAGAACGGAGTAAAAGATGACCATTGGCCATCGCCTGGTATTGCGTGAAACACTATACGTTTCGTACAATTCATCGTTTGTGTCAATACCTCCTTTCGTGCGATTATAATAGGTTATCATTTCTGGTTTCTTTTTGGCTTTGGAACATAGGAAACAAGAGTACACTTTTTCCTAAAACCAAAAATGCTTGAAGTAACAACACGTTTTGAATCTAGGAAATTTTGGGGAATTTGCGGCTTATTCTTTTTACGGTTCCTACGTAGCTGAGTCTGTATGCTGTCAGCTCTTCAACCAAACTGATGTCTATAAACCAGTTATCGGCAGTGACATTACGACCTGAACCATAAATTGGAGCAGCTAAACGCTTTACTACATCAACAGGTTTGTTACTAACTGCAAAAGGAGAATCTTCAGGTTGCGTCCCACAATAAACTTCTAAATTTGACACATAATAGGTTTCACTATCAACCATCGCGTAAATTTTGATTCCATATTTTCGTGCTATTGTACTGTTTGAAAACACAGCGGCCTCCAGATTTTCATCAATAGTCACATTTGGACCCGCCGAATAATACATTTTACAATTTTCGACGAAGATCTCCCAAAATCTCTTATAGGAGCCAACCTGTCCAACTCTTTTCTGGCCAATCTCGCGTCGCGATCGTCAAACCGTAAACATTTTAGTAAAAATAAAAATCTTTTTCTGCTCATTGTACTTCCAAATATTTCTACTCCGTGTCCAGTAGTATCAAATAAATCTAAAGTATTCAAACGGTGGGCGCGTAATCGGGCGGAAAGATAAAGAAGTCCTGTGAGTGCTTTTATTTCAGACACAGAAGTAGGACGTGCATCTCCTTCACGTGAAAATTTCACCCTTTCTTGGCCAATAAATTGATTTGTGTATTGCACAAGTATATCAATCATGTTATCACTTACAAAACATTGCCATGCTTCCATCGGAAGTCGATGTTAACTTTTCTTTTTTTGGTGCTGGTAAAAAATCCTCGTCGTTATATGACTCGTCGCCGCTGTCCATATTTTGTTCCGACTCCGAATCGCTGTCCCTAGTCTCAAAAACGTCTTCAGCAACATCATCTTCGTCACTTGCAATTAATTTGACTTCATCATTTTCGTCGTCGGAATCAAACAGGTACTTTTGAAGTTCTTCTACGTCATTGGCATTGTTCAAGTTGTATGATTGCTTTGAAATCGATATAATCCTAAAACAAATTTCAGATTTTACATATTTACCTCGTTTTATACGAAAATATCACAATTTAACTCCTGTTATACTAATTTCACAAGAAAAGTAAGATTAAAAATAAATAATTATAGATCAACAATTACGCAAAATCTCTGTTTTGCAAATTATAAAAGAGATTAAAATACTTGAGAACGCGCAACGTATCTAGTAGATACAAAATATGGCTGCCAGCTAAACTAATTGAAAAAGTTGCACACTCACTGACCATATTCAGGGCACTGTTTTAGGAAGGTACCTAAGCATCCGACCCAAAACACCCGATAACAACGCGATTGTTAACGAAAAGTTACGAGGCCCGTATCTCACACATATTGCGCGCGCTCGAGAGTTAAAGACTTGTGTCATTGTTGAGTCGGAAATGCGCGGTCTCGGTAGTATGTTCAGTTACAAAAAAAATAAAACTCCTGATACAGAGGCCGGAAGCAAATGTCCGATAAATAATAAAAAGAAATTAGTTTTATAAGTTGGAAATTAAACAACAGAACGATTCGTCAAACGAACAAAATTATAAACCAAACTCTCGGTCTCAGTAAAGAAATTAATTTTGTTATCGCGGATAAGTGGGACAAATCAAATTAATATTTCTCGGACAAAAATAATACAACAAAAATTGGTGGTTATGGTGCAAGGACTCATCCTCTAATTCATTCGGGCAGCTGAAAAAAACACAACGCACTATAGTGCTTGGCGATGTCAATTAATAAAACAATTTTCGCCAACAGTGGCGGAAAAAAAATACCTAAACCCCTGAAAAAAAAGTAACAAACAAGAATCAAAAACACGGTAAAGAAATAAACTAATAATTTTTCATACATGGTCAGCTATCACTAAAAAAAATGGTAGTGGTAAAACAAAATTAAAACTCCAGTGATTAAAATAATTAACAGAATCAAGGAAATATATATATATATATATATATATATATATATATATAACTGCCAACGGCGACGGAAAACCAAAACTAAATTCGTAAAAAGAATATAAGCTAAAAATGTCGTTTGTCTAAACAGGCTATAAAATAATAAACTAATTAACTCTTGTAATCTGTTTGGGACGGCCTAACGGTATAACTAAAATAAATGTTATGATCTGACAGCTTAAATAACAGATCGTACAAGATCCAAAATTATAAAACAAAATCAGAAAAAAATATTGGTAATTAATAATCGGCTGCTTGCTGTTAATAAAAAAATTATGTTAGTCGAAATAGAATTAATAACAGTAGTGGGTGCAATATTTGGATCACCCGGTATAAACACAGGTATCGCTTGTGGCGGAAAACTACAATTAAATTCCAAAAAAATAGAAACACAATGTGTTTGTTAGGCACTAATAAAGGCGGCTATATAAAACAAAAATTATCGAACAATTTATTCTTTTTGAAAACTCGCATAAAAGGAAAATCCTGACTACAAAACTTAACCAGCTGAGCTACAGAATAGAAATCGCGTCTCTGTAAATGCTTACACTAAGTTTTAAAAATTAAAGCGCAATCGGTGACGGAAACCATGAACCAATAAAATAAATAATAAAATTCCTGATCTTATTTGTCTAAACAACCTGCACGGACGGTAACAAAATTAATCAAGACGGCGTTGAAAATATACGATAAATACTTTGGATCTAAACACAAAAAAAATTCTAATTATCAGGTGCAATCGCATACAATGAAAAGATATTTCTGTAAACGTTCGTACTTGAACTTAAAATTAATCTATAAGCAGTTACCCCGTATAAAAGAAATTCTAATCGTAACGTGTAAATTAATGGTACGTCTGCAAATATTTAGGTCAAACTTAATGTGGTTTGAAAACAATTTTATTTGTAAACGGTTACCCACGGATAAAATGATCACCTATAAAGGTATAAAAATAATTAACGTGCAGATAGACAGCTTAATATTAGTAGAAAAACGGATTTAGTTAAGGCGGAAACGGTAGTGTTTCTCAGCTGCAGGAAAAGGCCACGTATTTCATTCCCTCCCCTAGGTGGAGCACGGGCTGCTCGAGCTTACCGAGCTCCTTCAGCCACAATCATGGATTCCCAGCATACATACATACATTACGTATATATGAGGTGAAAATACTACTCCAGCATTCGCCTAAGCAGCCGCACATGGTATGAATATACGCAGTGACCATGCTGCTACATGTGTATGAGGAAACCCCCCTAAATTAATAACTCCAAAGAAACTCGTTGATAACACGCTTATCGGATAATTGCACACGTGCAAATACAACTTTACTTAAATATGTTTTCCATAAATGGAATAGCTACACATATAAGGTTTACTACTTAAAAAAAAAACAACGGAATAGCGGACGGGAATTTATCAACACATCAACAGTTGTAAATAAATCAAACTAATTTACTTAATCAATAGACTTACTCGAATAGATCAGGCACGCACTCGCACTCACAAAACTCGTAATAATAATAATTTGATTCCAGTTTTGAATAGTGCAAAAGATATCGCGTTTGGCGTTTTCGATAACAATAACTCGTCTTTTGAACCTGAAAATTTTTATGCGAAATGGGAAATGTTTATATATTAAAATTAGGAATTTATATAATTATAATGAAAATAATTTAAAGTAAAATCACTGCATCTTGCATTTTTTTTTAATTAATAAAACTGTATCTAGGCTATTGTGTAAGAATTTATTCAATCAATCAATTTTGAAATTAAACACAAATATACCGGGCGGTCAATACATCGGTATTTAGCAATTTATATGGTTGTTCGGTAACGGGAATTATAGTTTCGTTACAACCACAACTGCTTTGATATATTTACAAATTAAAGGAAGTGGGGTTTTTATGAAATTTAGGTCTAATTTACGAAATTACTGTGCGTTTCTAGGTTAGGATAAACAACTTTGACAGCTGACTTAACGCATTTGCTTTAGCCATTCAGCAAAACTTATCTGCTATCTCAACCGCTGAGTCGTCTGAATGCTCTCATTGACTTTCAACGGCAATAAGCTGACTTGATAAATTGACATTTACAAATGAGTACCAATTAAAAATCATAACCTATCTTAAAACATGTTTTATGATAATCGGTACGTTTCATGTTACGCCAATGTAGAATTGTTACGCATTGACAATATGAAGTTTCCTCAGCTTATATTTGCAATTAATGTAGCACTTGGATTATACAAGGTCAAATGTTGGTGTCTCTACTGTATTAGGTATACTGTGGCAGCACCACCACTTAACTTATTGACTGTCCCATATATTAAGTATTTTGATGGGTGTGTCGCGACGGTAAAATAGAGATAACATAACCTCAATCTGTTCTAAAGAATGGAAATAAAAATTAAAACTAAAATCTACGGTAGCCTAGGTCCTCTAAATGGATTGTTGTAGAATACCGTAGCTTGGAGCCTAGGTTACAGTAGATTTTAGTTTTCCTTTTTATCTCGATGACAGCCAAAAGTTTGACATCGCGAGAAACTCGTGCATTTTCATCCAGAAGTGAGGTTAACAAGCAGACGTGGAACATAACACGAACGTAATAGCCAACTGTATTCCTAGGCTCATCCAAAAAAAAGTAACTTGAAATTTACAAAGAGGTTATAAAACAGCAAAATTTATTTCAAAATAGTTCTTTTGACTAACCACTAGACTATTATTCTGCAAATGGTTTCTAGATATATATTTGCTGTTTGTTTATTTAACTGAGGCCTATTCAAGGGCTTAAATTTTTTTACATTTTAAAATTCACCTTTTTTATCTACTGGTCCCTGCTAACATATTTACATAACTACTTATCTAAATTTTTTTCAATGAAGAAAATATAAAATAAAAAATCATTTCATTTAACTCATTTATTAATATTTTAAATTTTAATACATATACTAAATTCGAACAATCAATCTGAAACGGAAACGCATTATTACCAGACTTCGTATTTCGAACGTGGCGAGGTCAGAGCGGGACAAACCGCCATGCCAGCATTCGTAATGAACACGTGTGTGCGATGCTATCGATAGTATTGCCTTGATCAATTGTTTCGCTATCATTTGCGTCTAAGGCATTCAATGCAAATGAGGGCGATTCGCAGACGTAAACAATCACTGTGTTGACGTCGAAAAAAATTGTTTATCTGTTTTGTGATGTACATATAGAGATTTAAGATTCATGATTTTGTTGATCGACTGAAAATAGCTGCGCGATCGACCGGTCGTTCGCGATCGCCGCTATGAACACCACTGTTATATAGATAAAAAAAACAGTTGTAGAACCACTGTCGAACCATATGTTCACAATTGTCAATAGTGTTTTAAACATTTGATAAGAAAAGAGAACTTTAACCTTTTTATCACGTGCCATAAAAAAAATCTCCAATAAAATGAGTTTTGTTTTATGAGATGTTACAAGCTGTCCTTACAAAACTTCCAAATTCTGTTACTCAAGGATTAATTGCGACTTACTGTCGAGGTAATTAGATTAGCTATACAGTTCACCTTTAATTTGCATATTGTTAATAAACATTTTAGTAAACGCGTTTAGACAAAATGGATTAAGAGGTTCTCATAGTGCACAGAATAGTATAAATTTTGAAAAAATGAAGATACGTATCTTACCTGCACTTTCTGATAATTATATGTATCTCGTATGTATATAAATTTACATAGCTTTCAAGATCACTAAGCAGAATTGTAGATCATAGATGAGAAAACCAAACAGGCTGCCATTGTAGATCCAGTTGCTCCTGATACTGTACTACAAGCTGTTATTGAAGAAGGTGTCAATTTAACTAAAGTCCTTACAACACATCACCATTGGTAAGTTTCATTCATAATTATCAATTTACAACCAAAGTTTCAGGGATCATGCTGGTGGAAATGAAGAACTTGTTAGTAAGTCAAAGAATGCCTTGCAAATCTTCGGTGGTGACCAGCGTATAAATGCACTTACAAATCGTGTAAAACATGGAGATAAATTTACAATAGGTGACATTAATGTAGAGTGTTTGTATACACCTTGTCACACATCTGGTCACATATGTTATTACTTAACTGCAGAGGGACAAACTCCTGCTGTTTTTACGGGTGATACATTATTTATTGCAGGTTGTGGTCGTTTTTTTGAAGGAACTGCTGAGCAAATGTATAATGCACTGGTTACATTATTGGGAACATTACCTGATATAACACAAGTGTTTTGTGGACATGAATACACAATTCAGAATTTAAAGTTTGCTCAACATGTTGAAAAGAACAATCTGGATATTGAGGCAAAGCTGAGATGGGCTATTGATCAGCGTCAACGAGGCTTACCAACAGTTCCATCTACAATAGCTGAAGAAAAATTGTATAACCCCTTTATGAGAGTTGAAATTCCTAATGTACAGCACCACAGCGGTGCTAAAGAAGCAATCGCAACAATGGCATCTATTCGTAAGGAAAAGGATTCGTTTAAAGCATAAAAATAAATAAATTTATGTACAATTTATTATCACTTTTTCATATTATACTCTGACATTTCCACTGCATATTTTTCCTTTGATTTCTCATACATATCAACATAGACCTTAAACCAAATTTATTACAATTAAATTATAAATAAAAGTGCTTACTTTTTTATCGGGTACTGATAGTGATTTCCATTTAATAGCGAGTTGTCGTGTAAGCTCTTGCTTTGTTAACTCTGCTTCCCCTGGTTTTAGTTCGGCATTTAACTGTTCCATTAAAATCTGTCGTTGTTCTTGGCAAAATTGGAAAAATGGGTTAGATGGTCTTTTAGGTGCTTTTGGATCTCGTTCTGATTTACCACATTTCCGTTTTGTTCCTTTTTTAACATGCTTCGGTTTTTCTTTTTCTTCTAAAAATATATGTGCAGATTTACAATATTTTTCTTATAAAAACTCACGATCACTGTTACGTTCCTCTTTACACTTAATTGCAAATTTTAAATTAGAATTCTTGGCATTTTCCGTTTCTTCTTCTAATTCTTCCTTAGGAATAATAGTCCAATCTTCTTTATATAAGTCTTTTAATCTCTGTTTTAACATTTTAACTGCTTCGTAACGATTGTTTGTAATTTTTTTTACTTGCTGAAGCCTTAAATATAAACATTAGTTAACATTAATGATTGATGGATGTCTTCTACCTGTATACTAATTGTTGATTGTGTTTTTGTATTGATTCACATCTTTCGAGTAAAAGTTTATATTTTTTGTAGTAGATATCATTTTCATAGCTATTTTCGACGTACACTCCGTCATTTTCTGAATCATCGGACATCATTTTTTTAAAACGACTAGTAAAATAAATTATTAATAAAAATTTGCAACAATATCCTATTGTTTATAGAGTGGATGAGTTGTTTTACTTTTGTTGACACCTGATACTGATAGATGGCGCTCAAATTATAGCAGTTTTTTTTTGTACATGCCAGTGGTTATCAAACATTTTATAATTCGGGCCCTTTTTCATTCTGCAATAACCGTCTATTCGTAGGATCATGAGGTGGTCAGCAAAAATAACTGTAAGGCGGCCTGACGTGCACAGAGACACGTCGTATCATGTCACCTGGCACACCAGGTGACATGATACAACGCCTATGTGCCACACGCACTGTATGGTGAACCGCATATTGAGATGCTGTTTATTAAGTTACTCGCGATCAACGGCATCAGAAAATGTCTGATACACGAACGAAACAATTATTATTTTCTTATTGGTGCCCCATTTTACCTATTTAAAGCACGCCTTAGCGTATTTAAATCTAACTTTCAAAACGCGCGTTTTTAAAGTTACCATGGCAACGTCAACAACTCACGAAACGTGAGGTCTAAATGACAATTTTTTGAATATTGATCTGACAGGAGTACCTTATAACATCAAATAAAATATTACTAACAAATTCAAAACCTTTATTTAAACATTATTTAACACTTTTAATTTTATAAATGAAAATAGAAAGTAGGTACAGTTAGTACTATTAGATATATTAATTTTTATTTACATATTGTACATTATTAGTTCTTACTTCCATTTTTGTAGTAATAATACTAGTATTTATGATTTCAAGGTGCACCAATAAAGAAAAATAGCGTAAAGTATTCGTGGATAACTGGTCTTTAAAGCACTTACTCTGTTTCGAGCACGACGGCGCAATCGCCCGTGTTTTTGTATTCTATTTGAGAAAAAAGTAGTGGACAATTTAAAATTGCAACTAAGATGACTGATACTGATTTTACCAATTACTTCCGCACGAATTTAAACTTTTTTTGTGAAATACATGGGATGATTTGACAAGACATTGCCTCAAACGAATGTAATGCCGAAAATCCAATCGCAACTGAAGAAATTCTTGAGGTAAGTAATGAACATATTGACATTTTTTAACTATTTAAGGGTTCACACATTCATATTACACCTATTTATTTATTCATTTTATTTTATTTTTTATTACAATCTTGTATGGAAGTCAATATCCCTCAAATCGGCTCACATAGCTTGCCAAATCGGAAATGTCATGTTTCCTGTTGTTGTTGTTAAGGATAGTCAATCAGTGTCTGACTTTGAAAATCTGACCAGGTATGTGGCGAGGGATAAGGAGCTGAGTAATGAGAAGAAGTTAATGCCGAAAATGGTCGGCTTGAGATGTTTATGATTTCTTCTTCTGCTTGTGACACAGTCTGGAACAGTTGGTTCCCCACCCTATGCTGGTAATTGAGGGAACATTTTTTTGTTACTTGATACGTAGGAAAAAAAATATATAGAAGATCGTCTGTGAGACTCTCCCTTAATTCCAATTGTCGTGTTTCTTCCGCTTGTTGTTTTGCCCTCTAATCATGCTGCTGTAGAGATCGCTTCAGTAAACTTTGTGTATCGTCCTGTTTTCTGTTTTTTGGCTGTTTGCGGTTCACCACTGGAGTTGAGATAGTAATGTGAGGCAATGTACCTTCCATTTTACTGGATTCATCGGAGTTGTCTCTATCAGCATCAGGAATGTTGGATTGTTCACGGTTCTCATTTTCGTATAAATTGCCCCCTTCAACTTCCTCGAAGTCGAAAATTTCATCGCTTACTAGTAGTACAGAAGGACCATCTCCATTTTTCATACATCTCAGTTCTCGCCGTCATTCTTCTCGGTACCTGCCTCTTAATTTATGCCACAACATTTTTGCCTCTTTTCTGAAACAATTATTAAGAATATAACTAAAGAAATAAATAACGGTGTAATTAACCTTAATACAACTTTTTAATTTTAATTACCTACATGAATTGTTGTTTGACGCAACAATATCCCACAATATAATATCTATGATATAATTTCATTTCGTTTCAGTTATTTGGCTTCTGGAGACAGCTACAAAACTACTGCTTATAATTTCCTATTTTAGACCGCACAGGATCTATCGCTAATATTGTCGAACAAGTAGCTATCGCTATATGGAATAATATACAGCCGATATATTTACCTGAACCTACAACAGAAACATTGAAATCCAACACCAAATTTTCAACGCCCAACCTTCTCGAGCTCGGTAACTCTTGGAATGTGCCTTCGGTATACTATCCTCTCGATTTCGTGAGTCCAGGAGACCATTTGAAAATAAAGTAGACACTGTGAGGGATGTTGCAAATCCGCTTGTGTTTTCCGCAACTACTTACTATCTTCACTTATGGTAGCAAAAGTTGTAAATGATACCGAACAGTTGCCACAAGCTCAGCTCTTCATCTGCAAGGAAGCAGGGCGAACTCTTCATCGACTGCTTTAAGAATGAGGGAGTATTTTACCGCATATTTCAACAATCCGTTATGGAAAATATTGATAATATAGTAACGGTGTAAACTTTCGTTACTTTTAAATACTTGTACCGGTTGATTACTTTCAATATCAATACTTACTACTTTATACTGGGTACGTTACTTTCGGTACTTTTAATATTTTCAATATATCGTTAACACGATATGTACGAGTACAACAATACAAATTATTTCAAAATATGTGTATACTTACCGTCTTTTAAATTTAAATCATTTACAGCATCACCCCAAATCCGATTTTTCAGTTTTGTCTGTAAATAATTAGGATCCTTTGTGTCGTAAAGCTCCTGGTGTTCTCTTACCGGCTCTATCACTCTACCATTTTTACCTTTCAAGCTACATATATGTATGTAGGTATAGAAATTTATGTCATCAACTGTTTTTCACTGCCGCTAAATCGACTTATTAGCTCACGCTACGTTTGGCAAAGTTTCACTGAGATCGACCGTGTGTGTATGTGTTTGGGTGCGTGCGTGTGACGTGTGTGCGGTGCGTGTTCGTGAGTGTATGTGTGTGTATGTGTGTGTATGAGTGTGTTTATGTGAGTATGTGTGTGTGTGTGTGTGTGTGTCGTGCGTGCTTGCGTGTTTGCGTGCGTGTAGTGTGTATGTGTGTGCGTGCGCGTGAGTGTGTGTGTGACTGTGTGTGTGCGTGGTGTGTGTGTGTGAGTGTGTGAGAGTGTGTGTGTGCGTGCGTGCGTGCGTGCGCGCGCTTGCGTGCGTGCGTGCGTAGGTGTATGTGGATTTGTATGCCTGTATTTATGTTAATATCTACGATAACACGTACGAACTTCAAATTTCATATTTAAGCTTGTTTTCATTTCTCCTAAAGCTGATTAGGTTTTGGGAGAAATGCGGCGGGAGAGGGGGGTTATTAGGAGCAGTTTTTAGTTTTTATCAAAAATACTGATATATAGATCTTAAACATAACGATTAACTATGTTCTGTGCAATTGATGCGACGCGTAATTTACCGGCAAAAAAATTCCTAAAGTAGAATTTAAGTGTTAGTTAATTTTTTTTTCAATATCTAAATAACGATTAATTTTATTTAAAATGTGTAGGCATATTTAAAAAAAAAATTATTTTAGAATACTTTTTTACTTTTACTCACACACTCACACACACTCACACACACACACACACACACACACACACACACACACACACACACACACACACACACACACTCACACTCACACTCACACACTCACACACTCACACACACACACACACACGCTCACACGCTCACACGCTCACACGCTCACACGCTCACACGCTCACGCGCTCACGCGCTCACACGCTCACACGCTCACACGCTCACACGCTCACACGCTCACACGCTCACACGCTCACACACTCACACACACACACACACACACACACACTCGCACACTCGCACACTCGCACACTCACACATTCACACACTCACACACTCACCAGCAATACCAGATATAGCGTATGGCATGAATATTGTAAGTCGATACCAAAACAACCCTAGCACTGATTATTTAAATGTTGTTAAGTGCATAATGAAATAGTTGAAGTGCACAAAAGCTTTGGGTATAAACTCCTTTAAAGAACAGGGCGTCATTAGGTACTCGAATGACGATTATGCCTGTGATATAACTATTCGACGTTCAACTACGGTTTACGGTTTTAAACTGTCCGGAGAGGAAGTTACTTGGTGCAGCCGACGCCGAACTGTTGTCTCTATCAACAACATAATCATAATTAATTGCAGCCTCGAAAGCTGCATAGCTAAGCAAGTGAATGTAATATCCATGTGATATGTGTCTAAACATTGATAATCAAGCTAACAAAAAATCCGACTTTTCATAAGCGTACAATGCATGGGGGAGGCTGGTACAGTGGCCACGTTTATAGTAAATAATAAAGTAAAAGATGAGGCACAGTGGTCGTTATTTGCAATTCCTATATTTTATTATCAAAAAAGTTATAAAAGAAATAAATTTGCTGTTGCGTTGCACCAGCGCTTATTGGTTGGGGCAAAATAAGGACTGTCTTCTTTTGTTATTGTGGCAGAATCTTTAACTGTAGGGTATGAAAAATGTATTCTATGTCATCGTAGATAATTTACACTATATTGGTGATCCGAAGAAAAAACTTTTGTAACTTGTTTTATCTACATAAAATTTCGAGCCTTTTGGTATCAAATCTCACATTTCTTCTGATTCTGAAAATCGGAATCCGCAGACAATTCTCTATCACTGTTACTGCTATTACTGGATATCGACTTCTTTTCGTCGTATTAGTCGACCTAACTGAACTTTCAATTTTTCTTTTTATCGCTGTCTTAGCTGTTTTGGCTCTATTCTGCCTTGCTATTCTTTCTGCTGTTTCTCTTTGTAAATTGTTGTATCAGTCAGAACTTCAATAGTCTTCTTCTTTCTTTGTTTTTTTTAATGGCATCGAGGTCGCTTTGGGGTATGGTTGCAGTAACACAGGAGAAATAAATCGATTTGAAGTTGTTTCCTTGGAAGTTGCTATTGTGTCACAAGAAACAATTTTTTTTTCAGGTGTAACTTCAGATGGATGTTTCTGAATTGTTTCTGTTATTTTATCTTGACAACGAGATGTTGAAGGGGACTGATTGTCAGTTTCTCGCATTTAAATTGTTTGGTTCTTGTTCTTCTCGACCAACGTTTGGCATATCTGTTACTGTTGCGGCCATAAAATCGTCGTTAAAAATGTCATCGATGAAAGGAGACACCCCAGTAGCTTGAAATGCTGATACCACAGAAAAGAAAACAAGTGGATCAGCGTCCCTCAAAATCTCCGCCATATCGTATATGGTTATCCTCTTTCTCGGATTCTTCAATAACCATTTTTGTCACTCATGCGAATAATATTAGAATGTATTAGTTTAACACTTTCACTGCCGACCGATAAGACAGGCTTACCTGGGATTAAATCGAAAAACATATTCTATTTTCGTTTACAACGAAGAAATACTATGTAAGATGAAATTCAAAAATCGTGTCATATGGTAACAACGCGGTAGCCGCGTTTTACCATTTTGTAATAACTTTATTTTCTAGAACAGAAAAAAAACATAGTGGGATTAAATAATATAGGCTAAATAAAATAATAAGTAACTAATAACAATAACTGAACCTAAAGCTAGGTATAAGAACAAAGGTAATACAAAAATAAATCAAAAGTCAATTCGTGAAATCACTGCTCGTGAAATTCTCCCGGCTGTGCAGGGCACTAAGAACAAAAATAAACGATGTCTTTTCTTATTTTTTTTTTCTGTCCCAACAAATTTTGAATTTCCGCATTTCTTTTGTTATCTTTGGGGCAGTATTCAGGTAAGTGAAAAATTTGAGGCTCTGTTTGCGGTCTTGGTGGTGGTGGACCAAATAGATTTTCTATTACAGATAGTCTGTATTCATATAAATTCATTCTGTTTACTTGTTCATATTTTTTATAAATATAGTATGAATTTACCAGCAGTATCTGCAATATATGAATTCCTAATTTCTTTCACCATCTCAAAGTTTTATGTTCACATGCGTAATAACTGAACATTTGATCATTTTGATCAATGCCACCCATAACACTATTGTACTCAACAATTAGATTGGGTTTTTTCTTCTACGCCTCTTTTTGCCGGTGTTCTCGCAAGTTCTCCATCTAACTAACTTGAAATGGAGAGCACCTCCCGGCGATCTTTCCATTTACAAACACATATGTCGTTAATTGTATACTTGCAATACCATTCACCTTTTCCCAATTTTTTGACAAAACGTTTTGTGGATTGCCAGCACGATTAGCTCTAAGTGTCCCAGTTGAATATGTTTGGGCTTGTAATAGTTGTTCGGACAGACTTACACTGTTGTAATAATTGTCCATGAAAATAGAATGGCTAGGGTCGGTCTTTTTCTCCATCAATTTCAATACAATTGTTTCCGTATGTTTGGAACCTCCTATATCTGCATCAGCTGAACGTCCGTAAACAAGTATCTTTTGAACCATACCATTGGGCTCCGCAAGCACATAAAGTTTCATTCCATACTTTTGCTTCCCTGGATATATTGTGGAAAACTGAGTCGACCCGTCCAAAGAACCATAGGCTCATCCAAGACCAGCTCTCTACACGGATAATACACCTCTTCCACCAAGGGTGCTATTTTAGCAAGTTTATTTTCCTCGTGTGAAAATGCAAAGCAGTAACACGAGCAAAAATCTGTTTCTACTCATAAAAGTTGCAAATACTAAAATACTAAATAAAAAGTTAGTTTTCCGTAATCATTAATTCGGTTAAGTCTAATGGTTCCCATGTGAAACAAAAGATCAAGAACTATTTTGAACTGTTTTTTAGTTATGTCTTTCCATGGGGTTATTCTGCTTTGGTCTTTCGTGCTCTGTCAGTATTTCAACTGGATTATTGTTAGAGTTCGAAATAATTAGTTCATAAAAACTATTGTCGGCCAACAAGCTTAAATAATCTGTGTGATTATGTCCATCTAAATTTACTTTTAAACCTGGAGCTACGGTAAAGGGGACCCTTGGCACATTTGGCGAATCTTTCAGCCACGATTGAACAGATACAAGCACCGCTACGAGCCCAGGAAACTGCTGTGGATGGTGCAGTAGGCTCTTGTTGAGTAGGAGATGCAGCAGGCGACTGTGAGATTGAAGACGGAACAGGCGACTGAAAATTAGGAGGCGGACTAGGTGTCTTCGAAGGTATCACATCTTCGTTTTCATAAGAAAAATCGTCCAGAAAATCTATATTGTCAACAGACTCTTCCAATAGTTTTAATAATTCGTCATCAAACTAGTGGTTTCGAATACGTTTTTTAACCCTCTTTGCTATGGGCTGAGAAGGGCCTGCTTCGAAATCCTCATTGTCCATATTTACCCTTCCTGTGACTACTCTTTTACCTCGTAAATTCACTTAAATAAAACGAGCATTTACAACCAAATGCATTATCACCACACTAAGTAACAATAATCTTGCCATATGCCATCAACGCGCTGGCCGCGTTGTACCATTTCAAGAGTATTATTATTATTAACCCAATGACTATATCTTATTCAAAAACAAATTTGCAAGAAATATTACTATTAGTCACAACTTTTGTAACCAAAAATAAATTATTTACACGACGGCACGACGTTTACTGTATGCCAGCTTACAATAAACTGATTCTGCATAGAACCGGCTGAATGAAAGCCTTATGTGTCACCACAGGTACGGAACACGTGGTTGGCATATCGCCAAAGTCACAAGAACGCGGGAGTCGAGTTACCGGCAGTGAACGTGTTAATAGATGCTAATGAAACATGGGTTAGGTTTTCATGGTTGTCCATATGGGAGATGCCTCTGAACCATTAGTATGTGTTATAAAGTATCATCCACTGCTCAAACTATTCTGCTGTCACCCACCCAGAAGGTGTAGCGAAACCCTGGTGGTGAATTTTTAATCAGATAATCTTGGAAAAATTTCTTAAGTAACACTAAAATGGCGGTATCGAATTACCAATAGCGTTTATGGCATTGCACATGGTCACCAAAGTGCCCCTTTCATTGGAAACTATATGACCTACTTGCTTCTGTCTCTTTTTGGCTATTACTTGTATTTTGCACAGTTGTTAGTACTGTTTCGTTAACATTATAAACCTGACATGGGGTAAACTGATATTTTTTATAAAATCGTCTTGAGATTACTAAAAAATTTTGCAACGACTGGCCGATTAAACCCAATCGCTCTACCTAGTGAAGTTACTTCTGCGTCTCGTTTCATAAAATTTGTGAACCAAAACTTACCGGTAATGTTGTAGTTTTCCCATGACGTAGGTATCTTTTTCTTGTTAGCAATCGCCAAATCGTAAACTAGTTTTCTAGCACCTTTTGGATTAAGACCGTGATGAAGCGTGATCATCTGTACAAAAAAATTGATTTATACGATAATGTGGAGTCAATCTCGGAGCTCCTTAAAGAACGTCTGAGGTCCAATTTATATTATTTTTATTTTCTTGGCACTTTTTAATATATCTTCTGAACGAAGTCCGTGGAATATCGTATTTTAAAGTAGCAGCCTTTTGAGATAATCCACCTTCCATAACATCATATATAACTTGGTCAACAGACGGGTCAGCCCCCTTGGTAATCTTTCCAAGATGACCGCCACGTCTCTCATTGGTCAGCAGATGGGCCAGCTCCTTGATAATCTTACCAGGGGCCCGGCGCCACTAGGGCGGGGCCACGCCCTCGTCTCTCATTGGTCCGCCGACTGCATATTTCCGCAGTGAGCGGGGCTTAAGTGCTTACTCACGTCGCTGATTGGTGTGACGTCACTTCCTGCGCCAGGATGAACATAGCCTTACTACTTACCGAACCACAATGTTCATAGTTCGTTTTGAAAACGAAGATTCGTCATATTTGGCAACAAGAGAGTCCGGAATGCGCGTTGGGAAACCGATAAGTTAGCAATGATGTCCTACCGTTGGGATTTATTCATTTAGCTATGCCTCATACCGGGTACTATTGTAACTATTGATGATCAACTCGTTGGGTTTAAAGGCAGATTCGTTCAATATATGCCAAGTAAACCGGCAAAATATGGACTTAAAATATTTTGGGTGTGTGAACCTAAGTCTGGATAGTTGAGTTTATGTTAGTTGCCACCCCGGAAAACTTCCAATAAAAACCTGGGGCTTGAAGTGCAAACTCTGCATTCATAAGTCTGATCTCAATCTCACGATAGACAATTTCTTCCCTAGTGTTCCGCTAGCAATTATCCGTTAGATACAAATGTTACTGTTGGGTGTACACTACGTCAGAATAAGCGAAACATTCCGAAAGAAATGAAAGCCTCAAAATATTGTGGTCTGCTTGATTTTAAAATAAAGATCCACGGTAAGTTACCCACGTAAAAAGAACAAATGTGTAATTTTACTAAGCACCATGCACCACGACGCATCTATCAATGATGACGCTAGAGGAAGCCTGAAATCATCACTCATTATAATAAAACAAAAGGCGGTGTTGACGTCATGGATCAAATGGTGTCGACATACACGTGCAAGAGGCAAAGTAAACGATGGCCCATGACATTTTTCTTCAACATAACTGATGTTGCAGCACTCCACGCAATATATATATATATATATATATATATATATATATATATATATATATATACAGGGTGAGTCGTTAAGAATGGGAAATCTGGAAACTGGCAATAGTAGAGCTTAAAATATGAGGATTAAACGCAACATGCTTTATACAAATGTTGCTCGTTTAAGAGATAAAGGGTGTTCAAGTTAATAATTTTATTTCTAAATTTTCCATTAACTCAGTAAGTTTTTATAGAATCAACTTGAAAATTAGTATTAATATGTTTTTCAGCATGACGAATAAGAATTTGTCATCAATTTTAACGTTGCTCATAGAGGGCGCTGGTTACACACTGCTGAATAGATAAATCGATGCTTATCTTTTTTGTGTGTGAAGAATCACATAAACTGAATCGAAAATTTGAAAGAGCAACCTTTTTTACAGGAAAAATACATACTTGTTGGATTTTGATCCGTTTTCGAGATATTTGCCTCCTAAAGTTACAATGCAGTTCGGTCTATTAATACAACTTTTAGTCCTTCAAATACAAAGTTGGCTTATTGTTCTGAAAAAAATAAGTTGGCTTAAATGCATCTGACAGCTATCATTATTTATGCTTGTTAAGCTTGTGTCAAAGAGTGCTAAGTAAGTAGCCTTATCTTTTTCCTTCTGCTTTATTTGTACAAGAATAAGTAGTAAAAAAATGCCACGGCATAATGAGTTTTCTAATAGTGAAATGCGAGATATGGTTTGTGTTTTTGCTCAAACAGATTTTAATGGACTTGCTGCAACCCGTAGATATTTGGAATTGTATCCTAATGGAAGACAACCAAATCATAAACTTTTTAGAAATATTTATTATCGCCTAGGAGAAACTGGGTGTTTTGGTCCTAAGCGTCATAATGGCGCTCCAAAAACAATTTCGGTAGAACAAGAGGATGAAGTTCTAGTTCGTGTTACGGAAAACCAAGGCGCCGTTTAAGTGCAGCGACTGGAATAAGTCAAACGTCTATCAATAGAATCTTACGAAAAGAGCAACTCTACCCTTATCATTTCAGTCCCGTGCAGAATTTATTACCACAGGACCCTGCGGCACGTCTACGATTTTCGCAATTTTTACAGACAAAACAGAACGAAGACCGAAATTTTCTTGACAAAATTCTCTTCACCGATGAAGCAACATTTGCTAGACGGGGAGTTATCAACTAGAGGAATAATCATTTGTGGGATTCTGAGAATCCACATGCCATAAGGGAAAGACATTTCCAGCAGGAGTTCAAGATGAACATTTGGTGTGGGATGATATCTGATTTTTTTATTGGTCCCTTTGCACTTCCGCCGAATCTGAACGGTCAACTACACTTAGATTTTCTTGAACAAAATTTGCATGAACTGCTAGAAGATATACAGCTTGAACTAAGACAAAACATGTGGTTTATGCACGATGGAGCGCCACCACATTACCCTCTGCCTGTGCGCGATTATCTGAACGAACAGTTTCCACATCGATGGTTTGGTCGTGGAAGTGAATTTCTTGGTCACCTAGAAGTCCAGATTTTAACCCCCTAGATTTCTCTGTTTGGTCTAGTTTGAAGGAAATCTTCTACAAAGAAAGAACGGATTCCCGTGAAGAATTGCTTCAAAAAATTCAAGAAGCTGCCAATGTCATCAGAAATAAGGCAGGATTTTTTTTAACATTAGAAGATCTCTAAGAAAACGAATAGAAAAGTGCATTGAAGTGGGTTGTGGACATTTCGAGCAGTTGCTCTAAATAAGTTATTCACCGGCATAATACGTGGGCGCTTGCATTACATATGACAGTTGTATGAACTTGCTACTCTTTTGAAAAACCAATTTGAGAAGGCATTAATTTTGTGTTTGTTATTTTTTTACTATGAACACTTTAGAGACGTTGTAACTTCCTCTTGCGAACACTATGTGGCCGTAAGGCCTATTGAACCTATGCATTATTTCTTATTATTTATTATTTACTGAGTTTCGTGTTTAAAAATTTGTGTCAATAGGACGAACTGTATTGAAACTTTAGAAGTCAAATATCTAGAAAACGGATCAAGATATCAAAATCAAACAAGTATGTATTAACCATGTAAAAAAGGTTGCTCTTTGAAATTTTCGATTCAGTTTAAGTGATTCTACACAAACAAAAAAGGTAAGCATCGAGTTATCTATTCAGCAGTGTGTAACCAGTGCCATTTATGAGCAAAGTTAAAATTGATGTCAAATTCTTATTCGTCATGCTGAAAAACATAATACCAATTTTCAAGTTGATTCTATAAAAACTTGTTGAGTTATTGGAAAATTTAGAAATAAAATTATTAACTTGAACACCCTGTATCTCTTAAACGAGCAACCTTTGTATAAGGCATGTTGCGCTCAATCCTCATATTTTAGGCTCTACTATTCCCAGTTTCCAGATTTCCCATTCTTAACGACTCACCCTGTATATATATATATATATATATATATATATATATATATATATATATATATATATATAGTGTGTGTGTGATATATATATATATATATATATATATATATATATATATATATATATATATATATATATATATATACAGGGTGACAATTTTTAACTAAGCTTCTATGGGTAACTTTGTTGTTATAACAGCTACAGAGTCGGTTAAATTAGCAATATTGGGCAGTATTTCAAGACCAATCAAATGACGTTTTGAGTTTTGACCAGTGTTGCCAACTTAGTTATTTAGAAAAAACTAAAAATAAGCCGTTGAAAATAAAGCTAAAATACAAGAGAAGTAATTGATAGATATTTTTACGAACTTTAAGATAAGCCTATTTTTAAATTTATTTTGCATTTCATGTTTGAGATATGACACAAAGTTACTTTTTTTTTAATGGAACGTATAGTTTATTTTAATCCTATTAAATAGCATATTTTTTTACTGATTTTAAAAATGTATAGTGTACCTTATTTATAACAAGTAGTTTTCTTGTAATTTAATAAAAACTGTGAAGTTAAAATCGAGTATCAGTTTAAAAAAATAGAGCGCCTTGGAATGAAATAAAACAAAAGAAATCTATAAAACAATAATCGTCAGTTGTGAAAAACTTACGAGTACGAACTTTATTAATGCTGAAGTTTATAAAATTTCAACCAATCATAAATATTTATAAACAAAAGAGATATCTAAGTACTACATTATAACTAAATTACAACAAGATTTCAAAATGGCCAGCATGGTTTTCAACACACATGCGTCATCTTTGTAATATATTATTTTGCACTTTTAACAACATGTTAGGTCTAATTGCTGCAATAGCTGTTCTTTTTTTATCTTTTAGATCTTCGACATTGTGTGGTTTAGTTTTATAAACGCTGTCTTTAGTCTCCCACAAAAAGAAATCCAGAGGGGTTAAATCTGGACATCTAGGAGGCCATGGAATAGTACCACGAGTACCAATCCAGTTATTAAATCTTTCTGTTAAACAGTTTGAAACAACATTTGCATTGTGAGCAGGAGCTCTATCTTGTTGAAAATAACGAAAGCGCGTATTAAATTTAATGGAACTTCGTCCATCATATTTTCAAATTCATTTCTTAGAAACATTAAGTTGGGTTCAGCATTTAAATGTTGTTCAAAAAAATATGGACCAATGATCTTAGTACCTAAAATACCGGACCATACGTTTATTGAGAAAACATGTTGATCTCGTATCTCTACAGTTAAATGAGGATTTTGTTGAGTCCAGTAAATGTGATTTTTTCTATTAAATAAACCATTGTTGGTAAACTTGGCTTCGTCCGTAAACAAAATTGATTTAGAAAAGTCTTTGTTTCTTCCATGCTCTTAATAAACCAGGAAGCGTAATTTAATCGCCTTTCAAAATCTGCAGGATACAATGTATTTCCAACGTGGTGACGGTAAGCTTTGAAGTTATTTTGCTTCAAGATTATGCGTGCTTCTTCTCTTGACGTATTACATTCGAGTCCAATTTCCCGTACAGGTGCAGTCGGTTTGACATTATTATAAGCCAGAACATTTACTTCGGTTTCTTCATTAAATTTTTTTTGCGTCTTTTGGCTTTTTGAAAGGCTTTAAATTAGTTTCCAGTTTACGAAATAATCTTTTATCAGGTTGTCTTCTTTCCATGTGCCTCTGTAAATTACATTTCCGACGCTGCATTTTCATCACAATTAGAAATATAATAGCAAAATAACATATCGTTCTTTTCTTCACAGGAATACTCCTTATTTATTTTTTAGAAAATCACCTTTTTTAATAAGGAATACTATTTAAATTTTATAATAAAATACTTATCTTTTCATATTTAAATTTTAATTTAATTAAAATAAACATAAATAAAAATGCAAGTGTCAAATTTGTTTTGTTTTATTTCATTCCAAGGTGCTATATTTTTTAAAACTGTTACTCGATTTTAAGTTTACAGTTTTATTAAATTACAAGAAAACTATGTACTTGTTATAAATAAGGTAAACTAATCATTTTTGAAATCAGTAAAAAATATGCTATTTAATAGGACTAAAATAAACTATACGTTCCATTTAAAAAAAGTAACTTTGTGTTATATATTAAAAATGAAATGCAAAATAAATTTAAAAATGGACTTATCTTAAAGTTCGTAAAAATATCTATGGATTACTTCTTTTGTATTTTAGCTTTATTTGCAACAGTTTCAAAGATGTTTGAGTTTGAAAATTCGGCTAATATTTCGTTTTTTCTAAATAACTACGAAAGTTGGCAACACTGGTCAAAACTCAAAACGTCTTTTGATTGGTCTTGAAATTCTGCCCAATATTGCTAATTTAACCGACTCTGTAGCTGTTATAATAAAGTTACCCATAGAAGCTTAGTTAAAATTGTCACCCTGTATATATATATATATATATATATATATATATATATATATATATATATATATATATATATATATATATATATATATATATATAATATATATCAGGTGAATCTTATCTAATCCGACAAAATTAAAGGAGTACTAGAACTCATCATTCTAAGCAAAAAAGTTCATATGTACATGGGTCCGGATCCGAGATGCAGAGTGTCAAAGTTGAAAAAATAAATGGCGTTTTCTTCAATATCTTTAGACTGTTTCGAAACAATTTCATAAAATTTCGCATACTGAGTTTTTTTGGGATGACAAATTCAAATTTGTGGTCCATTTAGTTGTGGTTTCTAGAGGGCGCCAGCGGCAACCATTTCGACCACTTTAAATCGTTGCAATTTTTTTATGCTACACTGTATGCCATTTTGGACTAGAAAAATCGATTCTTCTATCTTTTCTGCTAAAAAAAGATGTATCTTAGTGAAGTCGCTAGGAGCAACCCTTTCCGAGAAAAACGCATTTAAAACTCATGATGCATACACATTTTCGGAGGGAATTTTTTGACAGGTTTATAAATAGGGATTCTTAATTGCTACTAAGTAACTTACTTGTGTACTGTATCTGTCACTTGCGTTCATTGATAATAAAATTTTAATAAAAAGTCCATAATCAAATACGATAGAATGCCTAGACATAATTTATTTTCAAATTCAGAAATGCGTGATATGATTTGCGTATACGCACAAGAAAATTTTGTTGGGCGTAGAGCGCATAGATGATATTTAGAATTGTATCCCAATAGACGGCAGCCAAGTGATGAACTTTTTCAACAACGTTTTAATAGAATTGTAAATGCGGCCGAATCGTTCCGAAATAAGAATATTTTCTTTAAAATAAGGCAATCTTTTAATAAACGTATAGATAAATGTATTGAAGTTAGAGGCGGGCATTTTGAACAGTTGTTGGATATGTTAGTGCTCCTTGAAAAAGTTAGTTTTAAATAAATAAACATTGTTAGTTTTAAATGCGTTTTTTTGAAAAGGGTTGCTCCTAGCGACTTCACTAAGATATACCTTCTTTTAGCAGAAAAGATAGGAGAATCGGTTTTTCTAGTCCAAAAGGGCATGCAGTGTAGCACAAAAATGTTGCAACGATTTAAACGGGTTGAAATGGATGCCGCTAGCGCCCTCTAGAAACCACAACTAAATGGACCACAAATTTGAGTTTGTCATCCCAAAAAACCTCCGTATACGAAATGTAATGAAATTATTTCGAAACAGTCGAAAGATATTGAAGAAAACGCGATTTCTTTTTTCAAGTTTGACACCCTGTATCTCGGAAACGAAGCATCTCCGGACCCATGTACATATGAACTTTTTTGCTTGGAATGATGAGTTTAGTGCTCCTTTGGCGGATTAGATAAGATTCACCATATATATATATATATATATATATATATATATATATATATATATATATATATATATATATATACAGGGTCCGGCAACAAGAGTGTTTTCTTCTATATCTTCCGTTTCATATAAGCAAGATTAATAAAATTTGCGATAGAGTTATAGTTTAGTTGTGTGCATATTATAAAATTATTCACGTGTATACAGGTTGTTTATTTAAAGATGACCAAACTATAACACAAAAATTTAAATGGAACATCCTGTATATTATTAATTTTTTGAATTCTACACATTGTTCCTAACAAATTCGCAATATATTTCCCTATCCCTAAATATAGCCGTTTTTGAGTTATGTCGATTTTTATAAAAAAAATTGAAATTACAGAGATAGCTTTGAAAATGTACCTCCTTAACCGTTGAAAAACAAAAGTTATCTAATTGAGAGTTTTGTGTTCACAGATGATAGTTCTTCTTATATTGACTTATAAACAATGGAGACCCGCATGCAATGATCCAAACATTGGTAATAAAACATGTGGTTTTCAGTTGAAAATCTTGATTTAATAATAAAATTAGTGTGACGTTTCGGGAAAGCTGAGATATAAAATTTATCTTAAGTTCCCATCTCCAGACAATAATACAGATTAAATTTTAACATTTAGGTAATAACCCATTATCAAGATAGACTACAGGTAAAATGTAAAATACTATTACTATAAATTGCATATTAACTAACGATAAAATATTAAATTGGGGAAACGTATTTTATGGAATATTATTTAAATGTAATAAAATATTTTAATTTATAAAGTATAAAAATCCTCGTGGTAATTATAATCGTTCAACACTAATTTTATTATTAAATCAAGATTTTCAACTGGAAACCACATGTTTTATTACCAATGTTTGGATCATTGCATGCGGGTCTCCATCGTTTATAAGTCAATATAAAAAGAACCATCATCTGTGAACACAAAACTCTCAATTACATATAAAGAATTTTAAAGGTTCGTAATCCACAACCAAATATAAAAGTTATCTAATTTATATCAGAACAAGTACACAAATAGAGCTTTCTTATAATGCAAAGAAAGTGTCATAATTGCATACAGGGTGTTTACAATTGACTTGCCAATCAGACATTATTTCAACTAGTAAAAGTTTACTTTTTTAAATAGAACACCCTGTATATTATTCCGTTTTTGGTTTCTACATATTAACGCTTAATAAATTCGATATACAATTCCCTATCCCTAAATATAGCCGTTTCCGAATTATTTTCAATTTTTCAAAATGTATAAGTTTATTGGAACATTTTTTTAAATCCATGGCCTCGTATAAATAGAAAAAAAAAACAGTGGAAAACAATTGTATTGCAAATTAAAAAACACAACAGAAACTAATACACTATAATTATTAAAATTATTTCTAAAAATACAAAACTAATAAAAAAAAAACAATTTAATGCTAATCATTAGCGATAATGATTTATAATAATTGTTCAAAATGTTGTCCGTTTTCTCGGATGCAGACCTGAAGTCGATCTTTAAAAGATTGTTCAACTCTACGTAACAACTCAGGAGTAATGCTATGAAAAGCCTGTGTTATACGATTGCGCATATCTTCGGCAGTGGTTGGTGGTTCCCTATAGACAATACTTTTTATGTATCCCCATAAAAATAAATCTATTCTTGTCAGATCAGGGGACCTAGCTGGCCACCTCACAGGTCCATTTCGCCCAATCCATTTATTTGGAAATACTCTATTGAGATAATCTCTTACATCTGCAGAGTAGTGAGCAGGGGCGCCATCATGTTGATACCACATTGTGGCTCTAATATCAAGAGTAATATTTTCTAATAAGCCCGGTAAATCGTTACGCAAAAAGTTAAGGTACTTCTCACCATTCAAGTGTCCATCAAAAAAGAATGGACCGACGACATAATCCCCAACGATGGCACCCCAGACACTTAAAGACCACTTATGTTGATTATCAACTTGTCTTAATAAATGTGGATTTTCTGAGGAATAATAATGAAAATTATGTGTATTAACAAATCCATTCTTATGAAATCTTGATTCGTCTGTCCACAAAGTATTATAAAAAAAATTTGAGTTTTCAGTAATTTTTTCTCTGGCCCAATTAAAAAATCTTACTCGATGATCGAAGCCTGCATCGCTCAATTCTTGGTGTAACTGAATATGATAGGGATGTAAGCGATTCTTCTTTAAAAGGCGGCTTAGTGATCTCTCACTTATACCAACTATTTCACTTATGTCCTTTTGGCTTCTGTGATAATCCTCTTCGATAGGGATAGAGATGTAAGCGATTCTTCTTGAAAAGACGGCCTACTAATCTCTCACTTATACCAACTATTTCACTTATGTCCTTTTGGCTTCTGTGATGATCCTCTTCGATGGCGAGAAGAACCCTCAATTCACTATCTTCATTTGTAGAAGGTTTAACACGTTCATATTTGGAGTAATTGGCACATGAAGTTGTAATAAATCTACTCATAACTTTTGAAACGATCTTGCGTTTGGATGTCTTCTATCTGCATATCTTTCAGCATAAATTCTGCTGGCCAATAAACAGTTTCTTTCTGCAGCACCCAACACGAATATCATATCAACTAACTCATTTTGTGTAAAATTCATTTTATAAAACTCTTGATTACTAACAATAACACTCGTAAATGGTTAACTACAGTTTTATTTATTTACGTCAAACATTTAATGTTTATAAGAAGCACACTTGATTTTAGAATTTTACTTGAAATTGAAGTAAATATTTGTCAAATTCTTGTTAACATGCAATGCCTCCAGCACAAAAATTGTAATTAGTCTTCTATCATAACATATTAGTTTCTGTTGCGTTTTTTAATGTATAATACAATTGTTTTATGATGTTCTTTTTTATCTATACGAGGCCATAGATTTAAAAATGTCTCAATAATCTTATACATTTTGAAAAATTGAAAATAATTCGGAAACGGCTATATTTACGGATAGGGAGTTGTATGACGAACTGATAAGGGTTAATATGTAGAAACCAAAAATATAATAATATACAGGGTGTTTTATTTGAAAAAGTAAACTTTTACTAGTTCGAATAATGGTTGATTGGCAAGTCAATTATAAGTACCCTGTGTGCAATTATGTCATTTTCTTCACACTAAAAGGAAGCTCTATCTGTGTACTTATTCTCATATAAATTAGATAACTTTTATTTTTCAACAGTTAAGGAGGTACATTTTCAAAGAAACTCTGTAATTTCAATTTTTTTTAGAAAAATCGAAATAACTCAAAAACGGCTATATTTAGAGATAGGGAAATATATTGCGAATTTGTTAGGAAAAATGTGTAGAATTGAAAAAAGTAATAATATACAAGGTGCTCCATTTACATTTTTTTATAATAATTTGGTCCTCCTTAAATAAACAACCTATATTCGCGTGAATAATTTTAAAATATGCATACAACTAAACTATAACTGCATTCCAAATTTTATTACTCTAGCTTATATAAAACGGAAGATATAGAAGAAGGCGCTCTTGTTGCCGGACCCTGTATATATATATATATATATATATATATATATATATATATATATATATATATATATATATATATATATATATATATATATATATATATATATATATCAACAAAGTATACCTGTTTTATCTGAAAAACATCACGGTTTCGTATTTTAATAAAAAATCGATTTACTCCATTGGTGTAGAAGTTAGGGAGTAAAAGGTTGTACTGCCCCTTGCGTTCTACGCCACTGTAAATAATAAAAACGTATTAATAAGCTAAAACAATGTACTTTTATCCCTATTTATTATACCACGAATAAGAAAAATACTTTTCTTCGTTTTTGAGATATTTCAAAATCAACTTTTTTTTGTAACTTTGACACCCCGTATCTGAGAACCGAAGCATTATTGGACAAGTTTATGTGAAAGTTCTGTCTTAAAATGATTAGATCTATCATTTCCCAAATTTTTGGTACGAACTCCTGGGACACCTTGTATATGTATGCCGTGTCCAAAGCGTCACGTGATAGAAGATTGTGGCTTCGCTGCTGATTTTTCATTAAAATCATTTATACAAAAGTTATATGGTTCTAATACGTGCACAACTTAAAAATAGTTTAGCACCCACAGGGTGATTCGTAAAAGTAGGGGAAGTATCAACTTTTTTATTTTAAATGGAACACCCAGTAGATCATTACATTTTTAGATAGCCTAATGAATAATCTTTTCAACGATGTATACATTTGTACATATAAAATGCAACGTTGCCAAGTTATTTAACAAAAATGTATTTTTTCTCTGAATGTAAGGTTAGCAATAAAAATCAATTCTTGGTTTATTATTTAAGTTCAGACAAATTAGTTGAGAGATATAATTAAGCTAGGTATAGGCTTTGAAAAGATGTAAACGTTTTATTGATATATTGAATAGGGGAGAGAAGGCCCTGTGTGAAACTTTGGCATGTTCAACGTTCACCAATTCTCTTATTTCAAATGGAATACCCTGTATATTTTGATATGGGCGAATAGTATTCTTAAAGACCTAACTTTTATCTAAATACATTGATACCGCTAAAATTTATAGTTTTTAAAATATTTCCATTTTTTAAATGTTTCTATAATTATTTTATAACGTAATGATTTAATAGAGTGCCATGATTTAAAAACAATAAAACAAAATTTTAATATGTAAATTAGGTGTATTTTACCTTGATTTCTTTCAAAACTACTTTTTCACTACATTTATATTTAGAAGAGAACTTGAATTAAGAGAAGTTAATTTTAAAATGAAATATACGAAGAACGAATTAATTCAAATGATTTACATAATAGGAGAAGCCCAAGGTAATTGTTTACTTGCTTCTAGAATTTATAAACAAAAATTTCCCGATGCCCGTTGTCCAGATGAACGAGTTCTTTGAGTATTAGAAAAATTGCAGTGGAACATAATTTACAGAAATCAACAATACGCAATATAATTAATGAATATAAATACCATCCATACAAGATCTAACTCCACCAGGCATTGCATAAACATGATTTTGAAAATAGATTAAATTACTGTCGTTGGGGATAACCACACAATACAGTTATGATGAAAGACGAATGTACTTTTCATAACAATTATTTTGTAAATAGACATAATTGTCATTATTACGCCATGGAAAATCCACATATAATTAAATACAGAAACAATCAGCATCGATGGGAGTCTCAATTTTTGGGCTGGTATTATTGGCAACAGATTATTAGGACCCTATTTTTTGGAAAACAATTTAAATCCAGTAAATTATTTAAATTTATTGCGAACCAACGTGCTACCATAGATTGAAGAGAACACCCCATTGGCTAATGAAGAAATATTGTTCCAACAAGATGGCGTTCCTGCACATTCGGCTCGTGATGTGAAGGAGTTTTTAAATCAACAATTTCCTGATCGTTGGATAGGTCGTTATGGGCCTATCAGGTGGCCAGCTAGATCACCCGATCTGACTTTCATGGACTATTTTTTATGGGGCTACATTAAAAATGAAGTTTATAGAACATCGACGACAACTGCAGAAAACGTGAGGAAAAGAATTCAACAAGCGTTTCGTAATGTACCCAACGTTCCTACAGACAACGATTGAATCAGTGCATAGAGAAAAGAGGAGGCTTGTTTGAACCTTATTTATAATTTTTTTAAGTGCATATGTTTGACTTGCCTACTTCTTGTTCTTGTTAATTGTTTGTTTAGTATTACAATATTACATTGTTTAGTTTATTGTTAAAAATATTTAATAAAAGTAATTATTACTATTACTAATCTGGTATTGTGACTTGAAAGCATGGTACTCAATTAAATCGTTACGTTATAAAATAATTATAGAAAAATTTAAAAACGGAAATATTTTAAAAACTATAAATTTTAGCGGTATCAATGTATTTAGATAAAAGTTAGGTCTTTAATTTGAAATAAAAGAATTGATGTACGCTGAACATGCTAAAGTTTCACACGGAGCCTTCTCTCCCCTATTCAATATATCAATCAATAAAACGTTTACATCTTTTCAGAACCTATACCTAGCTTAATTATATCCCTGAATTAATTTGTCTCAACTTAGATAATAAACCAAGAATTAATTTTTACTGCTAACCTTGCATTCAGGAAAATACATTTTTGTTAAATAACTTGGCAACGTTGTATTTTATATGTACAACTGTATACATCGTTGAAAAGCTTATTCATTAGGTTATTCAAAAATGTAATAATATACAGGGTGTTCCATTTAAAATAAAAAAGTTGATACCCTCTTACTTTTACGAATCACCCTGTAGGCGAATATATATATATATATATATATATATATATATATATATATATATATATATATATATATATATATATATATATATATATATATACTATATTAAGAGTTACGAACATCTAGCTATTTAATACAAAAATTTCGTGCAAATGCCAATGCAAAATAAAGTGAGTTACCCTTATGAAACAAAACAAGAAAGAAAAAGTAATTAGACGACCTAAATGTCGCTTTTTTCCCAATCTATGCATATCCTTTAGAGCAATCTAGCTTTGAAAAACAGGAAGTTGTTAATATTATCGTTAAGTAATGTATATAATAATGATATTAAAGCTAATCAGAGATAGGTGATATTTTACTACGAGTGGTCGAGTTTGTAATTGTATCATATTACCTTTAGTGATCAAGTTAGTCATTAAAACGGAATTTTATAGCAATTTTATATTAAATTGGAAGTTCATCCGAATGAGTTACTGTTATTACGTATTGCTTAATTGGGACTAGTAAATAGTAATTGGAACTTTTAGGAAATTTCCCTTCAACTGTGAGACCTACTTTCACGATTATTCCTGCTTTTACAAAAAAAAGTTAAGAGGTGGGAAAAAGCAGTAATGGTTCGTTAGAAAAAAAAAACTAACTAGAGGTTGGTAAGTAGATTTAAATAAAATCGGTTTAAATTTAATTGGGTATTTTACATTTTGGAAAATGTATTGTCTAGATTTACATGGTTCACATATTTTAAAAAAGTTAATTCCTCTTTTATTATTTTAGAAGATTTTTATGTTCGACGTAAGCCAATTTTATTTGGTTGTTTCTTCTGTTTGTATGTGTTTCTCTTACCCGGTTTAACATTCTGATTCTAAAAAACCATTTTTGCTTTCATTTACATATTTTCCCTAAATTGTGTTTGTTATATATATTTTTACCTTCCAACCTACAAATACAAATGTGTGCATGTGCGTGTGCGTGTGCGTGCTCAGCGTGTGTGCGTGCGTGCGTGATTTATTATGTTCTATGCAATTTTTATACAAGGCATAATTTGCGGCAAAATATTCCTAAGGTGGAATTTAAGTGTGTTCAGAATCCGAATAACGATTAATTTTATAAGAAAATGTGAAGACATAAGATAATTTAATTTCACATAACTTTTCTATATAAAGTATTTTAATTCGAAGCAAAAATACACTAAAAATTAATTAAATAAAATTGAAAATGCTTAAACTGTATTACCGATATTTTTCAAGAAGCGGGGAGCTTTGGAAATGTTTTTATTTTTACAATGTTGCCTATTTTCGTTCTGAACGTATTAAAAAGAGGTTGCATAATTATCCTAAAAATTTATTATTATTAACATTATTTCATTTCTTTCAATTTCTGCTTTGTAGATAGGGAGGTCGTGTGCTGTCCCACACCAGCTATTTTTCCATTTTTACCTTCGAACCTACGTGCATATATATATATATATATATATATATATATATATATATATATATATATATATATATATATATAAAATTTCAAATTTCGCGCGATGCTATATGACATTAAATGCTGTTTAGTGACAGTTACGGATCCAACAGTAACTGAAAGTTTTAAAGAATCCAAATAATAGGTATGTCATGCACTACGTTTTTAACACTGCCAAGAGTTTGCATTCAATTGTTTTTTCAAGGCATACTGAGTAAATGGAAACTGAATTTTATTCTAAATGAGGACATTCATGTAAGAACAGTATGTTATTTATTACTATTATTTTATAACATATAACGGGACTCTTAGAAAATCTCAAATTTCGCGCGAAGCTATATGATGTTAAATAGTTATATTATTATTTTTCTAGATAAAGAAATGTTTTGTTATTTGTAGGTAAATGTAATTAATATTAAGATGAAAAATTTGAACTTATTTCAATAAGTATTTGGATAAGATAACATTTGGTGTATAATAGGGAAGAAGTGAAATTTCGTTCCTTATTAAGATAATAAAAGGCTAATGTAAATAATTAAATGTAAACAAAAGAAGCAAAGCGGCCCAATTGCGTCATCCGCTTGGCTACTTTGCAGTTACGTCATCGGCTTTCATCGTAGCAACAGATAAGTACGATTTCTAATTGTGTAAATAAAGAAACGTTTATGTATTTTATTTTTTCTGAATTTGAATTTGAATCACGATTAATTTTATAAGAATATGTGTAGACAAGTTAGCACCTAGATGTCTCTCTTAACTTCTACTTGACATTAAGTTTTTAATGTTTATCTGACAGATTATTTTTTTTACAATTTTGTCTATTTTCGTTATGAACGTATTGAAAAAGTAGGTTGCACAATTACCGTAGAAAATTGTTAAAGTAATTTAATTTTTTAAATTTTTACTTTGTAGGTTGGAATGTCGAGTGTTATTCCACATCAGTTATTTTGATTTAGTAACGATCTTTTTCACTTACCTTTCCTTACCTATTTGATTTACGTGTTCGTATAATTTCAGGGCTCTAATTTTACTCTGCTGGCAATAATGAATTTCAATTTTTTCCATATTGTTTTCTTTACGACCACATATCCCTTCATATATTCTTATATAGAATGGAGTTGGAACAACCGTCTCCATTCGGTTTTCATAAGATAATAGCAAAAGGTAAAAAAGTAATGCAATTATGAAAGGAAAGATAAAATCGTATACTTACAATTGTAATTTGCGTTTGCTTAAAAAAGGAAATGTCTGAAAATTTTCAAATTTGTACTCAGAATGTTCTCCATCTACACACAAGCACTATGGTACACGCCGAAGTACGATAGGAAAAACATTTTTCAACACATGTTAGGGGATGTTAGCAATTCCTTCATTGATATTATTTTTCTATACACAATGAATTTTTGACTTAGTTCTCCCATAAGACCATCTCTCAGATAAAAGTGACTGAGTCACAACCCGGGAAAGCGGGGTGATTATAAATACTTTTCAACGACCCTCTTATATATAAAACCAGAATCTATCGTAGCCAGTGAACGGCGTTACGGTATAAACTGACAGTAAAACGAGATAACAGATTAACTTGGCTTTTGCTCGACTAGCCAGCGGCCGGGGTGGATTCGGAGTACTAAATTTTGCGCACAATAAGATAGTTTATCATATATAAGTCCAAGTAGGGGTTGAAACGACATAAAATTGGAAAAGGGCGCCAGAGTATTTGAAATGTCATGATAGGATTTGAAATGCCTAATTACTCGGTTCATAACTTGTCCAAATACTCAAATAACTCGCTTACCTGAACGTAATCTTCGCAGACGGCACTGGCACCAGCAGATCTCGCCAATCTGAAAGGCTTTAAAAGTATTTGCACGCCTAACTAAAATAATTGCGTGTCGCAAAACATCAATCACTTATTGGTACGAAAACAATCTGTGGTTACACTATGTTACTCGACTCTTAAAGTAATTTCACTTCTACAACTAAAAAAAAACGCTTTAATTCTTCACACAACCACTTAAAATTAAATTCCTCAAATCGCAATTAATTATGCTCAAATCATAAAAGAAAATAATGCAGTAATTCATCGGCCTCTAAGTGTTACGTTATAATTAAATAATCACTTGAAAAGCCGTAATTGTTTTATTTAAACTCAATGTAATGACGTTAATTTAATGAGCAACTTAAAAAAATAAACACTAGCTATGCGCGTTATCAGATGCTGTGCAATGATAGGTTCACATTAAAAGAAATACAAGTCCAATAAATAACCTATATATATATATATATATATATAATCTGAATAAATAAATAAAAAAACAAAACCATCGTATTACCAACACAACTATTACAATATTATCACCTAGGTTATATATTAGCGCTGAAACTAGCTAGCTCACGATGACCTCTATTAATATACACTACAAGATTAATTCAAATGTCCAAAATAATAAATGGTTACTTTCTGTTTACTAATAAATGGTGTGCTTAAAACGCGTATTCGACTATTTATACAAACGCATAGCAAAATAATACAACTTACACACCATAAATTTATTCGCTTCCGTCACCCACAACAATAATAAAAAAAAAACACAGAAATGTTACCTTAGGTGGAGGATGCCCTTTTGTTAGTCATCTGGAACGGACCTGCAGGAGGAGCTCGGCTCTATGGTTGATGTTAACACGACCATAGCAGCTTCCCGTACAAATCAGCTAATGACGGCCTCTCTTTCAACTCGCGTTATGATTAAATTGTATGTACACTGACAGTTGTATTAACACGTTAATAATTAACTTTACTTTAATGCGACCTAGTTCTGATTGATACTTATTACTTTTAGCTAATTATGTATAAGTCCTGATTAACACTTATTATTTTGTTACCTAACAAAAAAAACTGGTTTATTTATAGCACGAAAGCACTTTGTAACTTTAACACTAAACGCCTTCCTGGATCTCGATAAGTCCCTATAGACCAACTGCACGCAACGATATGATCTCTTATTTGGGTTGTGAGGGAATGAGAACCCTGCTACGACACGAGCTTTAGTCAACGTTATTCTGCGGTATTCACTACGCCACCGTAAGACCAAGAAAACTGGACGCTTCTACGCCTAAACTACCACTGCTCTCGTGAATGATTTCACCACATTAGTTTTTTAAACCCCTTCCATAAATTAGCCAATTAAATAAACGGCACTCACATTTTCTAAGTACGCGCATCCTCAAAGTCAAACTCGAAAATCTTCGGGAGAAACTGCACCGCAACAGAACTTACCTCTTCTCGAAAGCTTATCTAAGTAATTCTATACACGCACCAAAGAAAATTTCGACGAAAATTAACCTTAAATTTGACGTGCATAGAATCCAATTTTTTGTTTAAAACCAAACTCTTATCAACAGAAACGGCACCGCAATGACGGCTAACTAACTTTTGCAAAAGTTGTACCATGCAATGTAATAATTTGAATGCGTTCTTTAATTTAATTTTATATGAAGCAATCTCAACTTGATTTAACGAAATTCGCCCAATTTAAAATAACGAAAACATTTATTTATACAAAACTATCCTTATTTACAAAGACACTGAATGCTTCCACTCAAATTAGTAAGAGGATTCCACTAAATATCGATACCAAAAGCGTAAATCACATTTTCCTGTTAAACTTTTATTTTACTTTGATCAACTACAAAAGCTTTATTTTCGTTTTAGAGAATCACAAAAAAAATCCTAAACCTTACAAATACGTAAAAGACAAAAGAAAACGTTACAATAGAAAATCTTCTTCAAACATTGATGTGTTATTACACCTAATTACGAGAGTTTACAATATATTTAAGATGTACAGTAATAACAAATAATTTATAATTTCGTCATGGATCCATGACAACGATCCAAAGTATGACAGGTTGCCCCATCTTGCTGAAAGTGGGCCAAGAGAAGTTTAATTAATCAGAAAATTGATTGTATAATTGCAAGTAAACATCGGTATTGATACTTTCATTAAAGAATGTGGGGTCGATTATCCTTGCCCCAAAAATGGTACAATATACACTAACCTTAAAAATATGTAATGGCTCTGGTAGAACTCGTGCAGATTTTGCACCGTCTAGTACTGTATGTTTTGAAGTTAACGTAGTGTTTGAGCAATAATTTCAAATGAACGCCAAGCAACCACCATACAAATGTGTCCATATTTGTTTGTCAAAAATACATTAAAATAATATAAAATTTCGATAAAACTGTGGAATCCCTTGAAAGCGAAATCTTTGAGCATCTAAACGGTTATACAAAACCGTTAGTATTTATTCCACATCGGCGCCAATGGCTAATTCTACTTCATGGCAAGCCGCACGATGATCATTTCAATATTTAGACTACTACGGTATAAAGGTTTGAGTAAATTCTACGTAAGCGTGGAATTAACCCCAACTGCTGCAAAAACTAAACGCACGTCTGAAAAGAAAATTAAATTTATTTGTGAACACTTATACACAATCTTATTAAACCATGATTTACGGTTTGCAGTTTTAGGTACGTTCTGACGAGGGTGATAACGTATATTTTCTTTCCTCAGGGGCTACCCAGGCACTACAAGGGGTGCAGCAGGTTTGAATGTCTTAAGATGTGTTCTGGTCACCCTTCTACATCCTTGGTTTCGGACGCGGTCCTGAATAGCTTAAGCGTATGATATTTCCACAGCGTAGTACAGTCAATGTTGAAAATGAGCCTACCATCCAAATAATTCGGTTGTGAGGCGGTGTGGGGATAAAACAAAGTTCACGGTTATTTTCCTAACGAAATAGTTCTTTATCCACACTTCGGTGCTAACCGTCGATAAAACAATTGCGGTCAACTCGTTGATATGAAATCAATTAAACTTACAACTATTAACAGAGCAAATAATTAGCAAAATCAAAACACACAATCAATTTTACCTAATCATTAGTTTCAGGATTTAGTACGTGTTTTATACATTACTAAACGCAATAAGATGACAAAGTTCGGTTGCTTAAATAGCCTCAGTCTCGAATGGTGGTAGGGGTTGGACAAGCCCCGTAAACTAGTAGGAGCCAGGAATTGTTTTATTTAAAAATAAAACAGTCGGGAATGTTTTACATAATAAATACAAATATGCAAATAATATTCGTCAACTCAATGATGAAGTATTTGGTATAAAATTTTTAAAGGATATGGAAATGGATGGCTATTGTCGAATGTGGTTAATTACTCGACACGAATTTTTAATGTATTGTAAATAGATAACAATGGTTTCTGGTACCAGCTAACAATTTATACACGCGATTTCCAATGTGCTATAAAAATTTATTTTATAACTCAATTAAATCAACAATTTCAGTACTAGATAATTGTATGTAGCAGCCATTCACAATTATATAACTAAAGTCATGCTAATTTTATCGCGTATACAGGGTGTCCCGTAAATATTGCAACAAACGTCGGGAGGTGAAAGTATACCTCTAAATATGAAAAAGTTCCTATAAACGTACCCTTGAAGACGAGTCGTTTATTAGGTACAGGTCGTTAAAGAAAAAAAAATTTTTTTTCCCGTAACTCCTAAAATATTAAACGTACATGAATAAGATTCGGTTGACTTATAACACGTAAGGAATGACGTGTTGCACAACGGAGGATGTAATTTTTAAATATGTCAGAGGCGTAGATATAGGGGTCATTTGAAGTATTTAATCCTGTAACACCTACGCCACTGGCAAAATGAATTTCAATGGCAGTTTTTTAATATCTAAAGTCTTTTTCTCGCTACCACTTTGGTAAATTGTCATTACATTGTCAAGAAGTCGACAGTTACGGAAACTAAAATAACCAAGTGCCTACTTTCCGCAGCAGGTCACTTACCGCGCAAGGTGCTCTTGCCTTTACGGTATAAATAACACTGCACAACAATATGGCCACTTTTGTCTGATGATTGACTTTTATCACGTGATGTTTACTAATTTGACGTCGCTGATTTCAAATATACCCTCAGTTTTTTTGTGACAGCTCTTGTTTATGAGATATAGTTTTCACGAAAAAATCGCTGTGTTAGTGTGTTAATTTGCTTGTAATTAAGAAAATATTAAGTTTTCTTAATATAATTTGATATGGCATCGTCAAGAAGAGTCTGTGTCAATGATCCAAATCATTTTTGTTTCATTTGCGGAGAGTATATATTTAAAGAATACCGTTTGAATGTGACAGCGTTCGTGATTGAGGCTTACAAAAATTACTTTGGTCACACACTGGAAATGAAAGACAAGCCTTGGATTCCGCAAAAGGTATGCAAAACGTGCGTTGAGTTTCTACGTTTATGGACAAATAAGAAAAGGAATAGCTTTAGATACAAAACCGCTATGATCTGGACTGAACCATTGAACCACCACGATGACTGTTATTTTTGTTTGATGAACACAACTGGCATTAACCGAAAAAATCGAGCTAAATGGGAATACGGTCGGCAAATAGACGTATTTTGAGTCCTAAAATATCACTTGAACCTCAAGCTGATGCTTTACAGGATGAGCCTATGCATTTTGAGGCGAAAACTAACAGTAGTGACAGTGACTTTGAATGTGACCTGAAAGCGCCAAAACTATTCAACCAAGATGATTTAAACGACCTTGTCAGAGATCTGGGACTGTCAAAAGCTGCTTCAGAAATGTTGGCTTCTAGGCTAAAACAAAGAAACTTGGTAACAAAGGAAACGAAAATTTCTTATTACCGCACAAGAGAACAAATTCTCCTCAAATATTTTGCTGAAGAAAATGATTTCGTATTTTGTAAAGATGTAGCTGGTTTAATGGCTGCAATGGGACTTCAAAATTACGTTTCTAGTGATTGGCGTCTATTCATAGACTCATCAAAACGTAGTCTAAAATGTGTTCTCTTACACAATGGGAATAAATTAGGGTCGCTGCCTATTGCTCATTCCACAAAAGTAAAAGAAGAATATACAACTATTGCTTTGGTTTTAGACAAAATTAAATATGTGGAACACAATTGGCTCATATGTGTTGATTTAAAAATGGTCAAGTTACTTTTAGGCCAACAAGGTGGTTATACAAAATATCCCTGTTTTCTTTGCTTGTGGGACAGTAGAGCTAAATATCAACATTGGATTAAAAAAGATTGGCCTCCTCGGGAAGCGCTAGTTGCAGGACAACAGAACGTGATAAACCTCCCTTTAGTATCAAGGGATCGTATAATTTTGCCTCCGTTACATATAAAACTAGGACTTATAAAACAATTTGTAAAAGGTTTTGACAAAAATGCAAATTGTTTCCTTTTCCTATCAAAAAAGTTTCCAAAACTGAGTGTAGAAAAGATAAAAGCGGGAATTTTTGACGGGCCACAAATAACATCATTAATTAAAGACTCAAATTTTACGGAAACTATGACAGAGATTGAGAAAACGGCATGGAATGAGTTTGTTTGGCTTGTTAAAGATTTTTTGGGAAATAAGAAAAGTTCTGAATTATCTCAACACGTCAAACAACTGTTGAGTCACTTTCAAAGGCTTGGATGTAACATGAGCATCAAGTTACACTTTCTTCACAACCACCTAGACTATTTTCCCGCCAATCTTGGGGACCTAAGTGAAGAACAGGGCGAGCGATTCCACCAGGACCTCCGTACCATGAAGGAACGCTATCAGGGATACTGGAACGCACGCATGATGGCTGACTATTGTTGGAGCATTCAGAATAGCTCTCTGCCTTCAGCTTTAGCAAGAAAATCATGTAAGAGACAGTTTTTTTCTTTATAAGAATTAAATAAATTAGAATTATCTCTAACTTTATAGTGTTTTATTATAAAAAAACACCCGTGTCATATTTTTTTAACTATAGCTGATACAGAAATTTCAATCACGGAATTGAAATCGTCATCAAAAATGGTCTAATATCATGTAACATAACCCAATCATCAGAAATGCTGTTGTGCAGTGTAATCAACTAATTAGAACACGTTCATTTATTAATATTAATACTAATAGTACAACTAGAGCAATTTCTTTATATTAAATTGAGGTGTGTTTACAAAATTTTTATGTTTAGTTATCTCATTATTTGCGTTATTTGAGACAGAAATAACACCATGTTCATCATTCACACCATCGTCTCTATGTCATGGTCAGCTATACCACTTATACTGCCGTTTGTTATGTTGTCTTCAACGACAGGCCCCCGAGATGAACTTTCAGTGTGATTCCATACGAAATTCTATTGGCTGTTTCAATTTTATTATTTAAGGAGTCTCCCACATAACTCTGTGCAACTGTAGAGGATTTCCATCCGCCGAGCCTTTTCAAAGCAAGGATGTCGGTTCCCCTGTTAGCTACAAAGTGTGGGAAGTTCTCCTAAAATTATGACTAGTATAATTTTTTTAATCTTCTATACTGAGAAATGTTGGTATTTACATAGGTATAGCGGATAGAGTAAGCTTCCCTACTCGTCTAACGCATTTTCTCTAGCTATAACGCACAAGGAATCGTTTTACTTTAAAATTATTTGGCCGCAATTTGATGTATTTTTCAAGGATCTTAAACCAGTTGACTGTTTGACGGTTACAACTATTAGTAACTACAAATCTTCGGGGGATTGTGTTTTTAGATTGTTGAATCTTAACAATTGGTAGCTGGTAGGCATGTATACTCCATGCCAGCCGGGGAGGTACCACCACCCTTACCATGGGCTTCTTAATATTGGGTCTCCGATTTTCTGAGCTCAGTAAGGGCTGCCGGTTACCTTTTCCATCATCCTTAATCTATTCTCATCTTTATTCTTCCTTCTCGCCCTCACTGTCTTCATATCGGATTAAAAGTCCCAAATTAAAAAATAAGATGCCCGTGGTTTCTAGGGTAATAAATTCCGGACGTAAAATCCTGCCCCATTCGGATGTCCAGGAGGGCAGGACCCAAGCGACCTCGGTCATCGAAAGTATCAACTTTCTGATTCACTACTGCAACATCCGCGGTATCAGGTCTAATCTTAATGCTATTCACCAACATCTTGAACAATTACAACCTGATATTTTGTTTCTATCTGAAACACAAGTCTCACTGAAAGCTCCGAGTCACCCGACTTGCAATTTCCTCAATACCATCTTCACTCTAACTTTCGATATAAAGGACGCGTATGTGCGTACATCAAGGACAGAATTGCTTGCAAGAGGGTTTCTTCCTTAGAAAATAAAAATTTTGACGTGATTTGGTTTAAACATTCTGGTCCTTATTTTGTGAAATTCTACTGTTGAATTTATAGGTCTCCTAATGACAGTAACTTTCAAGACTTCTTCGATTACCTTAGTATGAAAGTTGACTATCTCCTGTCTCAGTTTCCATTTTGCGATATCTCAATTGTAGGCGATTTCAATGTTCATAACTCTAATTGGCTTCAGTTTTCATCTACTACAAATCCCGCTGGTCATAGTGCAGAAACATTTGCTATTTCATGTGATCTCACACAAATGATTTCTGAATCCACAAGAATCCCTGATAACCCAAACCATAGTCCACATCTTCTAGATCTCTTTCTTTCATCAAACCCTCTTGTTTATGAAACTTCCATTCTTTCGCCTTTAGGTCTTTCCGACCATTGTCTGATAGAAATCATTTCTACTGTACCTAATCCCACTGTTCGCAAAACCGATAGAACCTTGTGGTGTTTTAAGTCAGCTCGATGGAGTGATTTACAGAATTTCTTTGCGACCTTTCCATGGCGTGAATATTGTTTTAAGTCGTCCTCTTCTTCGGACATCGCTCTTTATCTGAAGTCATCCTCATGGGAATGGAGTTATACATTCCCAAAAAACAGTGCCGTATAGGTCATTCACCTTCCCAACCCTGGTTCAATAAGGCCTGTGCTGGTGCAATATCTTTAAAAATAAATATTACATTAAATGGAAATCTAATAAATCGGGGGACAGTCATGTAGAATACGTTGGTGCTAGAAATATCTGCAAAAGTGAAATCACTAAAACTAAAAAAAGTTGTTCGAACAACGAAAATGCAATGAACTAGCTATATCTCCTTTAGGCAGTCGTAAATTTTGGTCTTTAGCTAAAGCCATTGGTAAAAACTTTGGAACAACTTCATTTCCCCGACGTCTATTGCCGGATCGGTAGTTGCTGATTCTGTAGACAAAGCCAATGTTTTTGTGGATTTGTTTGCATCAAACTCGTGTCTCAATGATTCTGGAAAAGATGTGCCCCTAGTCAACTCTTCTTCATACGCTATGAAACCAATTCATTTTCGGTACAAGCTCTTGGAATCGATCATCAGTAGGCTTGATCTCAAAAAAAAAGGTGACTGGCCCAGACGGTATCCCAGCTATTGTCTTAAAGGAATGTTCCCCCGAACTAGTACCAGTTCTATCTAACTCTATACGATCTCTATGTCGTCTGGGGAATTCCCTTCATCATGGAAGCAAATGTTCAACCTATTCCCAAAAAAGGCGATAAGACCGATCCCTTAAACTACCGACCAATTGCCATCACTTCCATTTTGTCTAAAATCATGGAAAAAGCCATCAATCAGCAACTGCTCACGTTCCTTGAAACTAACAAACTCCTTAGTGACCACCAATATGGGTTTAGGCAAAGTCGTTCAACAGGCGATCTTCTTTCATATGTGACCCAAGTTTGGAATAATATAGTAGAGCAGTCCGGTGAAACAGTTGTAGTCGCTTTAGATATTTCAAAGGCATTTGACCAAGTTTGGCATAAGTGTTTACTTGCCAAACTCACCTTGTTTGGGTTAAG
Source organism: Vesta saturnalis (assembly GCA_036346205.1). Classification (NCBI taxonomy): domain Eukaryota; kingdom Metazoa; phylum Arthropoda; class Insecta; order Coleoptera; family Lampyridae; genus Vesta; species Vesta saturnalis. Next base: position 6,479,868 of record JARFJB010000821.1, read on the forward strand.
TGATACGCTCATCAACTGGGTTTCTAGTTTCCTTGATAAAAGACGAATACGTGTCGCAGTTGATGGCTTTTTTTCAAAAAAAGTTAGCATTAACGCAGGCGTACCACAGGGATCCGTTATAGCGCCTACACTTTTTCTGCTGTACATAAATGACCTTATTTCTTCAACAACTAACCCCATCTATTGCTTTGCTGACGATGCACTCTTCACTGTAGTTCATCTCAGTCTACTCATAGTGAAAATCCACCTTATATGTCAAATCAAGAAATTAAAGCTGAAATGGTAAATTCAACCAACAAAGACATTCAACGTATGCTCGAATGGGGAAGCAATAATATAGTTAAATTTAATGCTGACAAAACTCAGTGTTGCCTTGTGTCCGCCAAAAAAGATCGATCATTTCCTATTGTAAGTATGAATGGCTCAGTTCTTAAGTTTTCAGACTCTATTACTCTGTTGGGTATGACTGTATCTTCAAATCTCTCATGGGTTGACCATCTTCTGTCAGGTACCAAAACAGCTGCTCGTAAAATAGGCTTTTTGTACAGATTTAAACAGTACTTTACCTCTCGACAACTCCTTCTGCTGTATAAGGCCCAAATTCGGCCTCATCTGGAATATAATTCTCACCTCTGGGTTAGTGCTCCCCAATACGCTCTCGATATCGTTGATTGCATTCAAAAGAGAGCGATTAGGCTTATAAATGACCCGTCCTTAACTTCTAACATACAGTCCCTTGAGCATAGAATAATGGTTTCAGTTCTTTCTTTGTATTATCGTTATTACAACGACTATTGTGCTGCTGAATTATATTCTTTCATATCATCTCGGGCTATCTTTGCGAGAAACACTCGGTTCACTCTTTCACATCATCAGTATGCAGTACAAATCTCCACTTGTCGTACAAAACGGGCGCAATCCACATTTTTCTACACGGTTTCTAAACTCTGGAATGACCTACCTAGTTCCTGTTTTCCCCTCACTTATGATATGAGAAAATTTAAGGTAGCTGTTCATAGGCACCTATTGGCAATTCATTAACCCTCTATCCATCCTTCTAAGTGTTCCTGAGTGCTTTAGCACGATAGGCCAAATTTAGCCTGTTCAGGTCCACAATCATAAAAAAAAATTCCCGTGTCAGATTTAATTTCAACATCTTCAATATACAAATTATAAAGTTCACCTGTACGGCATGCACCAGCAATTCCCAATACCATCGCGACTTTCATTATGAGAAACAAATCGTCTGGAACATCGCTAAGAAACGTTTTAACTTCTTCTTCTGTGAAAATCTTTGATTTCTTGGAAATTTTTCGTGTAATAGTTATTTGCGCTCCAAGTTTTAATTTTTAATTTTTCTCGCTACCACAATTATAATTTAGTCAAAATAAAATAACTGATACATTTGTGACATTTAAAAAATATAATCTAGCATCCTATGTGCGTTGTCACTATGGTCACCAATATATCAACAAACAATTCAATCTACTCAAAATAATTAAAATGAGTGAATCAGAAACTGAAGAAATTCAAGATTTTTCGGAGATAGATTCGAGTGCTAATGCAGCTCGAGTTTCCCTGCCACCGGAAAAATACAGGATTCGGCATGGACGAACATACAGTTAGTAGCTTTAAAGAGTGGTGCATTGGCAAAAAGTTACAGAAATGGACGAAACTGTGTTTCTAGCGTATTTTCATGATAGATCGTCTCTTCTGAAGTCTCCAGCTAGTTTATGGAGTGAATTTTCAATGTTGAAATTGGCAACCTGTGTTCATGAAAACTATGATATGACGAAATTTAAGCAGGTAAATATCACTTTTACAAAGTTAATGTGTAATTATTGTCCATACATTTGCAGTTAACAGCATTTCTTAACAGAAAAAACGATGGAAATCAAAGATTTTCAAAGAAGAAAAAGTTAAGACGTTTCAGACGATATGTTTCTTATGATGAAAATCGCGATGGTATTGGAAATTTCTGGTGCATGCCGTACAGCCGAACTTTATAATTTGAATGTTGAAGATGTTGAAATTAAATCTGACACGGTAATTGTTGTTAAGATTCAACAATCTAGAAGCAAAATCCCCCGAAGATTTGTAGTAACTAGTATTTGTAACCGTGAAACAGTCAACTGGTTTAAGATCCTTAAAAAATACATCAAATTACGGCCAAATAATTTTAAAGAAAAACGATTCTTTGTGGGTTATAGCCAGGGAAAATGCGTTAGATGAGTTGTAGGGAAGCATACTCTATCCGCTATACCTATGAAAATACCAAAATTTCTCAGTATAGAAGATTAAAAAAATTATACTAGTCATACTTTTAAGAGAACTTTGCTAGCTAACAGGGGAACCGACATCCTTGCTGTGAAAAGGCACGGCGGATGGAAATCCTCTACAGTTGCAGAGAGTTATGTGGGAGACTCCTTAAATAATAAAATTGAAACAGCCAATAGAATTTCGTATGGAATCACACTTGGTTATTTTAGTTTCCGTAACTGTCGACTTTTTGACAATGTAATGACAATTTACCAAAGTGGTAGCGAGAAAAAGACTTTAGATATTAAAAAACTGTCACTGAAATTCATTTTGCCAGTGACGTAGGAGTTATAGGGTTAAATACTTCAAATGACCCCTATATCTACGCCCTTGACATATTAAAAAAATTGCATCATCCGTTGCACAACACGTCATTCTTTATGTGTTATAAGTCAACCGAATCTCATTCATGTACCTTTAATATTTTATATTTTTATGGAAATGTTCGAGGCCATTGGAACAATTCTTTCCAAATCAATGGACTGCTAGAGAAGGTTTTGTAGCTTGACCTGCTCGGTCTCCAGATCTCAATCCTCTGGACTTATTTTTATCGGGACATGTTAAACCATTGGTACATCAAATACCAGTACTAAACCAAGAAGATCTTCTGGAAAAGGTGATAGCAGTATTTGGAGATATTAGAGATAACCCTGGTATGCTTCGAAGGGTTCACCGATCCATGATTCGTCGAGCTAATTTATGTATTGAGCAAAATGGACCGCATTTTGAGAATCTATTGTAATAATTTTTTTTAAAATAAAAAATATTCCTCATTTTGTCTTAAGTTATTATTGTGCATCAAAAGAGATTGACTGTTTAGGTGAAATTCATTTTATGCCAGTGACGTAGAAGGGGTAAATACTTTAAAAGAACCAAGAACCTCTATATTTACGCCTCTGACATATTTAAAAATTACCTCATACGTTGCACAAAACGTAATTTCTTATGTCATTATCTCATTTAAGTACCTTTAATATTTTAGGAGTTACGAGCGAAAAACGAAAAAAAATTTAACGACCTGTATCTAGTAAACGACGCATCTTCAAGGGTACATTTATGGGAACTTTATCATATTTAGAGGTATACTTTCACCTCCCGACTTTTGTCGCAATATTTACGGGACACCCTGTATACATATTTATGTAAAAAAGGAGATTTTAGGTATTTGGATGTTAGAACTGTTCTAACATGTTATATGTTTCAATTTAGAACAAATTACTGATTGCGGACATTAAGTATGTCATTTAAATAATAGATGTTTAATTTAATGTTTTCTCCAAAATTATATCACACTTCACGGACATATGGTCTTATCAAGTTAGACACACTGCTAGAAAAGCACAATAAATCTGTTTTCGTATATAATTGTTATTTAAAATTACGTTTAAAGTTGTATCTAAAGTAAATTAATAATGCTAACCTGATTTTATTTACTACTTAGTACGGTTGACACGTTAATTTATTATGGTTTATTCAAAATTATACTTTATTTCTAACCACCTGCAGTTTCTGTTATCTTCAGTATGAAAATTTTGCAACACTCAATTTATTTTCTTGCGATTTTCCTATTCAGAATGATTTTAACTAAATCGTACTCTTTGCGTTCTACATTTTTATGTTTAATTTTATTGAGTTACACTGTTTCAATAATTGTTGTCATTATCAGTAATGATAAATCGAAACTTACAGTCCGAAAGTCCGAAAGAATGATTTTGTTTTTAATTGCTGGGAATCCACATCTATAATTCTAAGTAAGATGTATAATTGCACGCTAACTTGAAAATAGAGAATTGATAACACAATTTGCATAATTGATTCGCCAAACCACTTCATTATAAATAAACAGAAAAACTCAAAGTTGCAGTAAATTCAAAGAAATGTATAATTAAAATAATTACCTTTTGGATAATTAAATCCAGCATTTCCTTTGTTTATGTTTTATATAAATTTAAACTACAAGAGGTGTAAAAACAAATTTAGCAAATATGAAAATATATTTGCGTTTTCTTATGTTTCATATTTCAAAAATTTGTTTTAGCATGTGAAGTAATTCTTAAAGATATTACCATTTATTGAGGACTATAACTATTTATTGTTATCGAAACGTTTAAATTTATTAAAACAAAAATACATGATTCAAATAAATGAAAGTGTTGAAGTTGAAGCGGTCGACCGTTGATTATGATAGCTTGATTATCTGAACGCGTTGTGTTTTAGTGATTTTACAATATTTAGCAAATGCATGCAAAGTAGAAATGTATGGTTGTTGCTGAAGATTGCAAGAAATTCTCGCCCACAATTAGAAAATAAAACACGTTGAATTTTCCGTCTTCTATGGTTGACCAAAAAATTATTTCAGATTTTCCACGAATTCGATTTAGACAGTAAATAAAACTCGTATAGCATTATAGATCATACTTCTCGTTCAAACTTTTTAAATTGTAGAAAACCAGTGTTAATTTGGCTTAATAAAAATATTAATAGAAATTAATAGAAATTAATAGAAAATAATCATTTTGTTAATCGGAAACAATTATTTTAGTTATGCGGAACAAAAGAAACCACAGAAAATGTTCTAAATTTAAAGGTGTGAGGCATGTATACACCATGCCAGCCGGAGAGGTACCACCAAGCTTTCCTTATCCTTATCTTTAATCTATGCTTATCCTATTTTTCCCTCGCCCTCACTGGTGTCCTATCGGATTAAAAATCCAAAATTAAAAAAATATGGCTGTGGTACCTGGGATAAAAATAACGGACGCAAAATCCTGCCGCGTTCGGCTGTCCGGAAGGGCAGGGCCCAAGCGACTCCGGTCATCGAAACTACTCATTTTCTGATTCATTACTATCTGCGGTATCAGATCTAATCTTAATGCTGTGTTCAGAAACATCTCGAATAATTTCAACCTGACATTTTGTTTCTATCTGAAACACAAGTCTCGTATAATGAAAATTTCGATTCACTCGACTTGAAATTTCCCTAATGCAGTATTCACTGTAACTTTCGATACAAAGGAGGAGAGCGCGCCTATTTCAAGGACAACATCTCTAGCAAGAGGATTTCTTCTTTGGAGAATTAAGAATTCGACGTGGTTTGGTCGTAAATTTGTGAAATTCTACTGTTGCATTTATAGGTCTCTCAATGACAGTAACTTACAAGACTTCTTCGCTTATCTTAGCTTGGAAGTTGACTATCTTCTGTCTCAGGTTCTATCGCAATCCTGACAGATTTTAATGTTCATAACTCTAATTGGTTTCAATTTTCATCTACCACTAATCCTGATGGTCCTAGTGCAGCTACATTTGCTGTTCCATATGATTTCATAAAAATGGTATCCGAAGCCACAGAATTCCCTGATAACTCTAACTATACTTCACATCTTCTAGACCTATTTTTACATCAAACCCACTTGTTTATAAAACTTCAGTTTTTCCCACTAGGTCTTTTCGGCCATTGTCTAATTTACGGAATTTTATTACAATCTTCCCATGGCATGAGTATTGTTTTTAGTCGTCCTTATATTCGAACGTTGTTCTTTCAGTATCTGAAGTCATCCTCATGGGCATGGAGTTATACATTCTCAAATTTATGTCGGTGTTACAAATGTTTGCAAAATACTTATCACGAAAGCTAAACTGTTGTTTGAACAACGAAAATGCAATGAAATTTTGGTCCTTAGCCATCAGTAAAAACTTTGGTACATCTTCATTTCACCCTATGACGGATCTGTAATTGCTGATTCTGTAGATTTGCATCAAACTCGTATCTTAATGATTTTGGAAAAGATGTGTCACTAGTTAACGTTTCTTCACACGCTAGGAAACCAATTCATTTTTTGGGTAACTTCCTTTATCATGGAAGTTAACAAATGTTCAACCTATTCCGAAAGAGATATCTCAAAAGCACTTGACCAAGTTTGGTATTTGTGTTTACTTGCCAAACTCGCCTTATTTGGGATATCTGATTTCCATTTCCCTTGATAAAAGATGAATGTGTGTCGTAGTTAATTGCATATTTTCAAAAGAAGTTGGCATTAAAGCGAGCGTGCCACAAGGATTGATTGTAGCGCTTACACTTTTTCTGCTATACATAAATGATCCTATTTCTTCAACGACCAACCCGGTCCTTTGCTTTGCTGGCGACAGCACTCTTCATTGTACTTCATCTCAGTCTACCCACAATGGCAATCCACCTTCTATCTCAAATCAAGGCCATAAAGCTGAACTGGCAACTTCAATCAACAAAGATATTCAACGTATCATTGAGAGGGGAAGTAATAATGTAGTTAAATTTAATGCTAATAAAATTTAGTATTGCCTTGTGTCCGCCAATAAAGATCGATCATTTCCTGTTGTAAGTATGAATGGTTCAGATCTTAAGTTTTCACTCTATTACTATGTTGGGGATGACTGTATCTTTAAATTTAGTATGACCATCTTCTGTCAGCTACCAAAGCTACTGCTAGTAAGTTAGGCTTTCTGCACAGATGTAAGCAGTGCTTCTTATTTCTGGGTTGGTGCTCCCCAATACGCTCTCGATATCGTTGTTCGTATTTAAAGAAAAACGATTAGGCTAATAAATTACTCGTCTTTATCATACAGTCCCTTGAGCGCAGAAGAATCGTTTCAGTTCTTTCCTTGTATTATCAGTATTGCAATGGCTATTGTGCTGTTGAATTACACTCTTTGATACCATCTCGGGCCATCTTTGCTAGGAATACTCGGTTGGCTCATTCACATTATCAATATGACTACTTTTCCACTTTGCTAGCTAACAGAACCGACATCCTTGCTGTGAAAAGGCACGGCGGATGGAAATCCTCTACAGTTGCAGAGAGTTATGGGAGACTCCTTAAATAATAAAATTGAAACAGCCAATAGAATTTCGTATGGAATCACACTTGGTTATTTTAGTTTCCGTAACTGTCGACTTTTGACAATGTAATGACAATTTACCAAAGTGGTAGCGAGAAAAAGACTTTAGATATTAAAAACTGTCACTGAAATTCATTTTGCCAGTGACGTGAGTTATAGGTTAAATACTTCAAATGACTATATCTACGCCCTTGACATATTAAAAATTCATCATCCGTTGCACAACACGTCATTCTTTATGTGTTATAAGTCAACCGAATCTCATTCATGTACCTTTAATATTTTATATTTTATGGAAATGTTCGAGGCCATTGGAACAATTCTTTCCAAATCAATGGACTGCTAGAAGGTTTTGTAGCTTGACCTGCTCGGTCTCCAGATCTCAATCCTCTGGACTTATTTTTATCGGGACATGTTAAACCATTGGTACATCAAATACCAGTACTAAACCAAGAAGATCTTCTGGAAAAGGTGATAGCAGTATTTGGAGATATTAGAGATAACCCTGGTATGCTTCGAAGGGTTCACCGATCCATGATTCGTCGAGCTAATTTATGTATTGAGCAAAATGGACCGCATTTTGAGAATCTATTGTAATAATTTTTTTTAAAATAAAAAATATTCCTCATTTTGTCTTAAGTTATTATTGTGCATCAAAAGAGATTGACTGTTTAGGTGAAATTCATTTTATGCCAGTGACGTAGAAGGGGTAAATACTTTAAAAGAACCAAGAACCTCTATATTTACGCCTCTGACATATTTAAAAATTACCTCATACGTTGCACAAAACGTAATTTCTTATGTCATTATCTCATTTAAGTACCTTTAATATTTTAGGAGTTACGAGCGAAAAACGAAAAAAAAATTTAACGACCTGTATCTAGTAAACGACGCATCTTCAAGGGTACATTTATGGGAACTTTTATCATATTTAGAGGTATACTTTCACCTCCCGACTTTTGTCAATATTTACGGGACACCCTGTATACATATTTATGTAAAAAAGGAGATTTTAGGTATTTGGATGTTAGAACTGTTCTAACATGTTATATGTTTCAATTTAGAACAAATTACTCATTGCGGACTTTAGGTATGTCATTTAAATAATAGATGTTTAATTTAATGCTTTCTCCAAAATTATATCACACTTCACGGACGTATGGTCTTATCAAGTTAGACACACTGCCAGAAAAGCACAATAAATCTGTTTTCGTATATAATTGTTATTTAAAATTACGTTTAAAGTTGTATCTAAAGTAAATTAATAATGCTAACCTGATCTTATTTACTACTTAGTACGGTTGACATATGGGTCAACCACGTTAATTTATTATGTTTTATTCAAAATTATACTTTATTTCTAACGACCTGCAGTTTCTGTTATCTTCAGTATGAAAATTTTGCAACACTCGATTTATTTCCTTGCGATTTTCCTATTCAGAATGATTTTAAATAAATCGTACTCTTTGCGTTCTACATTTTTATGTTTAATTTTATTGAGTTACACTGTTTCAATAATCGTTGTCATTATCAGTAAGGATAAATCGAAACTTACAGTCCGAAAGTCCGAAAGAATGATTTTGTTTTTAATTGCTGGGAATCCACATCTATAATTCTAAGTAAGATGTATAATTGCACGCTAACTTGAAAGTAGAGAATTGATAACACAATTTGCATAATTGACGCCAAACCACTTCATTATAGATAAACAGAAAAAACTTAATATTGCAGTAAATTCCAAGAAATGTATAATTAAAATAATTATCTTTTGGATAATTAAATACTGCATTTCCTTTGTTTATGTTTTATATAAATTTAAACTACAAGAGGTGTAAAAACAAATTTAGCAAATATGAAAATATATTTGCGTTTTTTTAGTTTTCATATTTCAAAAATTTGTTTTAGCATGTGAAGTAATTCTTAAAGATATTACCATTTATTGAGGACTATAACTAGTTATTGTTATCGAAACGTTTAAATTTATTAAAACAAAAAATACATGATTCAAATAAATGAAAGTGCTGAAGTTGAAGAGGTCGACCGTTGATTATGATAGCTTGATTATCTGAACGCGTTGTGTTTTAGTGATTTTATAATATTTAGCAAATGCATGCAAAGTAGAAATGTATGGTTGTTGCTGAAGATTGCAAGAAATTCTCGCCCACGAATTAGAAAATAAAACACGTTGAATTTTCCGTCTTCTATGGTTGACCAAAAAAATTATTTCAGATTTTCCACGAATTCGATTTAGACAGTAAATAAAACTCGTATAGCATTATAGATCACATACTTCTCGTTCAAACTTTTTAAATTGTAGAAAACCAGTGTTAATTTGGCTTAATAAAAATATTAATAGAAATTAATAGAAATTAATAGAAAATAATCATTTTGTTAATAGGAAACAATTCTTTTAATTATGCGGAACAAAAGAAACCACAGAAAATGTTCTAAATTTAAAGGTGTGAGGCATGTATACCCCATGCCAGCCGGAGAGGTACCACCAAGCTTTCCTTATCTTTATCTTTAATCTATGCTTATTCTATTTTCCCCTCGGCCTCACTGGTGTCCTATCGGATTAAAAGTCCAAAATTAAAAAAATATGGCTGTGGTATCTGGGGTATAAATAACGGACGCAAAATCTTGCCGCGTTCGGCTGTCCGGAAGGACAGGGCCCAAGCGACTTCGGTCATCGAAACTACTCATTTTCTCATTTATTACTATCTGCGGTATCAGGTATAATCTTAATGCTGTTCAGAAACATCTCGAATAATTTCAACCTGGCATTTTGATTCTATCTGAAACACAAGTCTCCTATAAAAACTTCGATTCACTCGACTTGAAATTTCCCTAATACAATATTCACTGTAACTTTCGATACAAAGGAGGAGAGCGCGCCTATTTCAAGGACAACATCGCTAGCAAGAAGATTTATTCTTTGGAGAATTATGAATTCGACGTGGTTTGGTCGTAAATTTGTGAAATTCTACTGTTGCATTTATAGGTCTCTCAATGACAGTAACTTTCAAAACTTCTTCGCTTACCTTAGTTTGAAAGTTGACTATCTTTTGTATCAGGTTCTATCTCAATCCTGAAAGATTTCAATATTCATAACTCTAATTGGTTTCAATTTTCATCTACCACTAATCCTGATGGTCCTAGTGCAGCTACATTTGCTATTCCATATGATTTCATATCAATGATACCCGAAGCCACAGAATTCCCTGATAACTCTAACTACTATACTTCACATCTTCTAGACCAATTTTTTACATCAAACCCACTTGTTTATAAAACTTCAGTTTTTCTCACTAGGTCTTTCCGACCATTGTCTAATTTACGGAATTTTATTGCAATCTTCCCATGGTATGAATATTGTTTTTAGTCGTTCTTATATTCGAACGTTGTTCTTTCAGTATCTGAAGTTATCCTCATGGGTATGGAGTTGTACATTCTCAAAATTACGTCGGTGTTATAAATGTTTGCAAAATACATATCACTAAAGCTAAACTGTTGTTTGAACAACGAAATTGCAATGAAATTTTGGTCCTTAGCCATCAGTACAAACTCTGGTACATCTTCATTTCACCCTATGACGGATCTGTAGTTGCTGATTCTGTAGATTTGCATCAAACTCGTATCTTAATATTTTGAAAAGATGTGCACTAGTTAACGTTTCTTCACACGCTAGGAAACCAATTCATTTTTGGGTAACTTCCTTTATCATGGAAGTTAACAAATGTTCAACCTATTCGAAAGATATCTAATAGATTGACCAAGTTTGTATTGCTGTTTACTGCCAAACTGCCATTGAATCTATTTCCATTCTTGATAAAAGATGAATGTGTTCAGTTAATAATTTTCAAAAGTTGGCATTAAGTGCACAAGTTGATAGCTTACACTTTTCTGCTATACAAAATGATCCTATTTCTTCAACGACCAACGGTCCTTTGCTTTGCTGGCGACAGATTCATTCTTCATCTCAGTTAACAATGGCATCACCTTCTATCTCAAATCAAGGCCATAAAGAACTGGAACTTCAATCAACAGATATTCAACGTATCATTGAAAGTAATAATGTAAAATTAATGCTAATAAAATTTAGTATAGTCCTTGTGTCGCAATAAAGATCGATCATTTCCTGTTGTAAGTATGAATGGTTCAGATCTTAAGTTTTCACTCTATACTATGTTGGGATGACTGTATCTTTAAATTTAGTATGACCATCTTCTGTCAGCTACCAAAGCTACTGCTAGTAAGTTAGGCTTTCTGCACAGATGTAAGCAGTGCTTCTTATTTCTGGGTTGGTGCTTCCCAATACGCTCTCGATATCATTGTTCGTATTTAAAGAAGAACGGTTAGGCTAATAAATTACTCGTCCTTATCATACAGTCTCTTGAGCGAAGAAGAATCGTTTCAGTTCTTTCCTTGTAGTATCAGTATTGCAATGGCTATTGTGCTGTTTAATTACACTCTTTTATACCATCTCGGGCCATCTTCGCTAGGAATACTCGGTTGGCTCATTCACATTATCAATATGCAATGCATCTCTACTTGTCGTACTAAGCAGGCGAAATCCTCATTCTCTACGTGGTTTCTAAACTGTTGAATGATCTTCCTAGTTCCTTTTTTGTTCTCGATTATGAAATGGAAAAATTTAAGTTAGCCGTTCATAAGCATCTCTTGGCAATTCAATATCCCAGCATCCATACTCTCAAATGTTCCTGAGTACTTTAGTACGTTAGGCTAAACTTAACCTGCCCAACACCGCCATTACTTTAAAAAAATTCTTTATTTATTTCTTTGTGTGGGTTGTCAAAGCGAGAGGACTTTTTCTGGTAGCTCCGGCTTCCACCTTTTACTGTTAGTGAAACATGTATGGCTGAAAAATGACAATTTCAAAATCAATACAGTAGTATACGCAAGGGTGAGTGTTTGAACAGATTTTTATAACCCAGCGGTTTGAATAGTAATAATAAACAATAATAATAATAATCTAACCAGTAGAATTTTAGGAACGTGTGAAATGGCTCTTTAGATAAAAAAAGGCGCGTCAATAGTATGTATGATTGCTATTGAATTTCTACGAAAAATACGGTTCCTTCAAACCCATATCAGCTACGATTGTTAAAACTCAAAATCGTAAAGTAAACTTAAAACGCAAACACCACCCTTTTGTCTAAGCTTTGAACTCAAACACGTAAACATTTTGCAATAACAGTAAAAATATAGAGAAGTAAGGAAATCACTTATTTTATCCCACGGTAGCGGTATATAAAACAATCATAAATACGTATTTGTAACAGAAGGATAAAATACAAGACACGCCAGATGTGATTCATAAAAATGTACAGCTCTGAAATAGACCACTTTCTATAACAAACCCAAACGTAATCATCGTCATAAGAATCGATTTTATTAGCTTAAATGATAAAAATAAATAACTAGATCGAATCCGTAATCCACAGTATAAATAAAAAAAGGCAAATAAATATAAACTAAAGAAACAATATCTAGCTCTGATTCGTAACCGAAAAGATAAAATAAAAACAAATAATTTTTTTCTGTCAAATAAATAACAGTAAGTCTGCAAAGAAGCACGAGAACCAAAAATCGCGTAGGCAACAATTTAATTTAAATACGAAGTAATTGAAATTAAGTAAGTATATATATATATATATATATATATATATATATATATATATATATATAATAAAATTAAAGGTTATTGAATTAGACCTAGCCAAGTTAATTAAATGTATTTATTATTCAATATTTCGCTAATAAATTATTAAGCTTCATCAGGAACTAAAATGAATTAGACTAATTACAATTAATGTTAAAAATTACTAAATTACTTACAATAAAAGTTGTTAATTAAAATTCGGCTATGGAAAGACAGTTGCCAAGAGCAATTACACCAATTACTTATAAACATTATAGAACTAATTGACTTAGAATTGAAGTTGATGCGAGAAGACCAAAATACTCGCATCAACTATATATATATATATATATATATATATATATATATTGTAGTAGGACGATACCGTTAGTAGAGAATGTTACATCGTCCGGGGCACGATTTGGCTAGTAACCGGTCTGCCTACTAATTTAATTACTAAAAATAACAATACGAATGTCTCGGTCGACCTTGCTACAAGGGGCGGGCAAGATCGAAAGAGACATGTCCCCTTGCTGACGACAGTGCAAAGAAAGAATTGCGAGTTGGTACGTAGAATGTTAGAAGTATGTACGGTAAAGAATTTGAAATTGCGAATGTATTGAATGAAAGGCAGCTTGATATTTTGTGTGTATCGGAGACAAAGCGCAAAGGAAATGATACCGTGGAGAAGGAGGATGGAAGACTAGCAATATGGTCTGGGGTTGAGACTGAAATGCATGGCGATAAAGGAGTTGGAGTGGAAGTGAGTTAAAGAGCGAATAGATGTGTTAAACAGTACGATTTGGTATCCCCTCGGGTAATGTGGGTTAGAATGAAAGTGAAATTTCGAAAAATTGTTCTATTGCATAATATGCATCGATGAATGGAGAAAAAAACCAAGAGTGTGAAAACTTCTGTAATAATCTAGAGAACATGTTGAACGTATGTAAGTCAAACGGAAGAGGGGTGATATTGAGAGATATGAATGGATGGGTGGGTGTACAGAGATAACATACTGAACGCGTCCTAGGAAAGTTCGGAGACCAAAGAGTCAATGAGAACAGTCAACGCCTGGTGAATATCTGTGTGGAGAGAACCTGTTTATATCTAATACGTCGTTTAAGTATAAAAATGTGCATATTTATACATGGCAGAGAGGTGAATCTAAAAGTATGATTAACCGATAGTGTATGATGAACGACTTAAAACCCGATGAGAGCCACAAAATAATGCGTGGATCGGACTACTTTTTGGTTGTATCCAGAGTATATTCAGGGCAACAGTTGATCTGGAGGAGGAAGGTAAACGTAGTGCGAACATCCAGAATTAGGGTAGATAAACCGGTAGATAATAGTGCGAGAATGAAATATGCAGATGCTGAAGCACAGAACAAGTAAAAGACAATGACGTTGAAAGTGCGTGGAATAGCTTGAAAGGCTGTGTTGTCAATTGTGAGCAGCTATAGGTACACAGAAAAAATGTGCTTGCAATGAATCACTGAAAAAGGCAGTATGTAAGAAAAGGATGCGTACATGGCAACGATTGCTGCAAAAATGAGACTGAGAAAAAGCGATTGTATGAGGTGTACAGAATAAGAAACAAAGAAGCGAAGGAGTGAGAATAAGTAAAAGTAATGGCAATGGAAGGAGAGAAAATGCGGAATGATTTGGAGGGAAACAAAAAACTTCTGGAAATGGGTCAAAAATACAAACCGTGGCCAAAACGAACACTGCAGGAGTGATGAATAGAGTAACGAAATAGTATAGGACGATTGTGAAATGCTGGCAAGAATATTTCGGAAAGCTGTGGAGAATGTAGAAGGAATACGATAAGGAAAACGATAGGAAAGTTGAAAAACGGCAAAGAGGCGGGCGTGGATGAAATCACTTATGAAATGCTAAAATATGGAGGTGCACATCTTACACGAAGATTGTGTAAATTATACAACGTATACCTTAAATGTGGAACAGTACAAAGTGATTGAAAGAGCGCGATCATTATACCACTGTATAAGGGTAAGGGGAACAAGAGTGATTGCAAAAACTACCGAGGAATAAGTTTGTTCAGTGTACGTGGTAAAGTATTTGGAAAAGTACTAATTGATACACTACGTGAAACTACCCAAACTAAGACTTAGGTCGTGCAGGGTGGATTCATGCCAGGGACAGGATGTGTTGATCAGATGGTTGCTTTCCAGCAAGTGATCGAAAAGTGTTTAAGTGTAAAAAGGAAGCTGTACTGTGCCTTTGTAGATCTGGAGAAAGCATATGACAGAGTGAATAGGGAGAAGCTGTGGGAAATATTACATGAATATGGCGTAAGTAATGGCCCAATAAACGTAATATGTGCAGTATATAACGGTAGCCGGGCATGTATTAGTGTGAGAGGAGGTGTGAGTGAATACTTTAATATTGAGCAAGTAGTGCGACAAGGTTGTGTGATGCTACCGTGGTTGTTCAATGTACACATGAATAAACGTTTTACGCACCGATATAAATGGTGCAATGGTTGGTGACGTAAATGTCGAGTTCTGGTATATGCAGGTGACACAGCCTTATTAAGTGACAATGGGGCTGAGCTGCAAACTGCTCTACGGAAGCTTGATGTAGTCTGTGGGAGCATGGACCTAAAGGCAAACGTGAACAAAACTAAGATTGTGGTGTACAAACGGGAACGTGAAAAGTAGAGTAGAGTATTTACCCTACATGGTAAAATTGTGGAACAAGTGGACAAGTTGGTTTATCTGGGTAGAATGTTCACTGCAGACAGTATCATGGATGGCGAGATTCAACGACGGGCCAATGCTAGAAGGAAAGTGATTGGAAGTATGATAATGAAAAACGAAAGCATGAGCGTAGCTGCGAAACGAGCATTCTATAATGGCGTGTTTGTCCCGTCAGTACTCTATGGAAGTAAGACATGGTTATGTCAAAAAAAAGCACGAAATTAAATTAAATGCCGTGGGCATGAGATTTCTGAGAAGCGCATGTGGTAAAATGAGAAGGGATACGATGAAGAATGAGTGTATAATGGAGTGTGACCAGGACAAGACGGTGATAGATAGGTATAAAAGCAGTACATTACGTTGGTTTGGTCACATTGAGAGAATGAACAACGCAAGATTAACGAAGCTGATGTATGTAGGTGAGGTTAGAGGTAAGGTCGGGCCTGATACACGCATAAAACTTGGCTGAATGCAGTAGAATGTATGATTTCAGGAAAGAAAGATAAGGAGTTTTAAAAATAAAAGGGCATGTCAGAGACAATGTATGAATCTGGTGGAAGCTATGGAGGTATGCAGAGATAGGAAAGCATGGAGAAAGATTGTAAATGAAAAATAAATAAGAGGCAGGGATTGTTTTTCCTACCCCGCAAGGAAATGACATGAATGTTATGTTTTGTTGTTGGTTTTGCCAAAATCAACCTCTTAAGCAAAACAATGCAGGAATAAGTACTACTTTATCAAATATTGTTATTACTGCAATAACATTATGATAATAATATTATAAAAGAGGCAAAAAGGAAAAAAAACGATCAGTTGATTATGAGAGCAAGGTTCACACTCTAAAAAATCCACAGGACTTATTTATAATTAATTTTTAATTTGTGACATTGGACACTGCATTATCAAAAATCGAAGAAAGGTTCTATCAAATAAAAAATTATCACACAGTTTTTGATTTTCTGAACGACAAATAGGCCTTTAAAATATACATCTTTAGAAATATATTTGATCCATTTAAAAATGAAAAAGACGCAATTGCCCAAGATTTATGCGATGAAATTGATAGCATCGCATCCTATATTTCCCTGAAATGAATGCATTAAACGTTATTCAATTATTTATGAATAATCTTATCTATGTTTCCAGATTTAATAATTGCTATAAGAAAATTTAACATTCCCGGTGACAGTCGCTAGCGGCGAGAGGGTTTTCGAAAGTTTTATAATAAAATTATTTGCGATCAAGAATGGGTCAAGAAAGGTTATCAGACTTAACTATTAGTATAGAAAAGACAATTTCTGAAGACATAAATTTATCCGATATTATTTCTGAATTTTCTTTAAAAAAGTAAGGAAAGCAAAATTTATTTGAATTTTTCATAAAAAGAATGTATTAATAAATATAAGTATTAATTAGAATAAATGTCTGTTCATGTTAATTTATCAATCAAAATTTAATTTTTTTTGTATGTATCCATTAATAATAAGTATAAAATAATATCTATTCATGTTAATTTATGATAAGTTCCTTCTGACTTAATTTTCGAAATATAAATTTACTTTTTTGACATTTCTTGTGTTGTATTTAAGGTAAAATTACTTCAAAGAAATTATTGTTAATCAGATTTTAGGGGACGGGAAAATTATTTTTCTATAACTGTCAAAAAATGTTTATAATTATTTTACTAATGTCAGTGTGCGAAATGTCAGTTTTTTTAATTTCAAACTATTTTTTCACGTTGCCCATGGCAATATCCGCAAAATATTTTGCACAGTAGGGCACAAAATAAATTGCAAGAATCAAATCACATTCGAATGAATTAAAACTCTCATGTGCCATTTACAAAACACTCATTTTGCACACTTAATACAAAAATAACTATTTCGCACACAGGCGGCAAATATTTTAGGAACAGCCCTGTGAATAGGAAATAAACAAGTTCAAAAATTACTATTATCTGTTCAGAGTAAGCCCTGTATAGCAGTGATTAGATTATTTAAAAAATACTTTCTAGGCGGTGCTGTTATAAACCATTGTTTATAGATTTATAAACAATTAATAATACAATTTAGGTATGTTTTGGAAATTTACCCTGTACGAATAATACATGAGCAGTTACGCCATCTGTACACTACCATGCATTTTATACGTATTTTATGGAAACACTCATTACCGATTGTACACAGTGAATAATCTTCTTGGAATAATTAAACTTTCCGTTGTTTGCTTTTTACGTTTTATTACATAGATAAAAAAAATCTATTTCATTCAGGAAGTAAACAGACTAATTAATTGCATTACAAAAGATTATGTGCGCCTATGGAAAAAATAAATCTACCTAACCTAAAATTATAATGATGATATTAATCAAAAATTAAGTTTTACTTTCAAATGTATGCATTGTAAGAAAAAATGGAACCTGTAATATAACATTTTGAAAAGCACAGGTTCGAAACGCATGCGCAAAATTCGGCTTTCTGCAGTTAGTTTGTAGTATTTCTATTTGGATTTCAGATCCAGATCAGTGTTATAAGTGTAGGTTCAGCGTTTAAGAATTTTTTTAATTGCCCTTTAGAGAAATTCATTAAGATTATCGCGCGCTGCAATTTACGTGTTATCTCTTGGTATTAAAAACAAGTTTTCTTTCACTTTCCCTTCCAGAATAAAAATTTGATCTATAACTTGATTAATCCCAGTCTTAAGTAAAAATTTGTGTTATTAAGCGAAATGTGTCTCGTTTTCTAGCAGTCTTCCTGCATTTTACAATTACTGGTAAGTTTGTTTCTTTGTAATTGAAATTGTATGTAAATGCTTTTCATTTGCATAAATTATCGGTAAATAGCAATGAATGGAAAACATTAAAAGACTAAAGGTAAAGGCTTTTGCTCGATGTTTCTAAATATAAACAATATTATGTATTTTTATTTTCGCAAAAACCTAGATTTTTAAATAGAAATGATAACCCTGACCCTGATTATTGTAAATGTCAGATCATTGTTTTTGTGAAATAATTTTTTTGCATGGCAGTCTTTAATTATTAAAGGGCTGATTATCCATAGCTATCTTTATAATTACAGCTAAATTAAAATGACGTCGGTTTAAAATTATGCAACGATCAATAAATAATAATTTTCCTTTTGCAGGCTTTTATTGTTATTACCGCTATTAAATTTTATTGTTGTTAACTTAGTTCAATCTCTTTAACGTGTTTGTATTTTTATAATAAACAGAAAAAAATTATCTTGTGTATTTTTAAGGGTAAATAAAGATTTGTAAGAAATATCGGTAAGGGAACGAAGCATTTTAATTTACGGTGCTGTCGTGCCCTTGAAACGCTAACGTAGTAAATCGATACCAAAAACTAGGGGTTTGGGGAAACAACTGGCACTGCGGAAAAACGGAAATTTCCATGATTGGATACTTGTCGATGTTATGTTTTAAAGCACGTGTTTCGACCCACTTTTCACACTGATGCATCTAAACACTGTTTAAGTGCAGCTTGCAATTGATTGTGTATTGTATATAAGGACATCTTTGTAATCTCTAAAAAAGGGTGTTTTTCACAAAGGGCGTTTCTTTTCTATCTTATTTTAATATTATGAAAGGTTCACTATTATACTAGTTTGTAATGGTGACAACAAAATGATGAGGGTATAATTTTAAGTGCAAAACGCATAATGAATGTTTATGTATTCAAATGTACCGTGTCGATAACAGATAAGAAACTGCCAATTCAGGTAAGGATATCAATCTTCAATTTCCAAAAAAAAATTGTTTTTATAAGCTTGAATAAGTATGATATATGAAAAGAAACATGTTTGTAGGCGGTCTCTGTTTTTTAATAACGGTGAAGCCTAGAACATTGTTGTTTATCGCATTTCAAGATTTCATTACAGTTTTGGCCTTCAGTTTACCATTATGGGAGTCTATTTTTCCATAAAGATGTGTAAATGTTATAGTTTGACCAAAAAACGAACTCTGGTAGGAAACGTGACATTATTCATATGAAGTTTTTAGTCTGACGTTACGTGAAATGGCACCGGTGTGAAGTTAGCAGAAAAAAAAGTAGCAGCCCAGTTTTTAATTGTGCAGCAGAACATTGAAGTATTACTTCAGAGGATTTCATTACAGTTAATTAGGCCAATGCAGCCAATGTGGAGCATACCAAAAAAATGTTATGTGGCCAGCACAAAACTTTCTTATGCTTGTGTCTATGTTATGTTAGCAAAGAGTATACTGTAAAGAGGGATGAATAATTTTTATTTATTCATATTCTCATTTATATAAAATGTACATAGTATAGTCTTATTTCATTCTTATAAACAATTGGAAAATCATAAAAATGCATAAGGAAAATATAATGTAATGTTCTTTAATGTAATTTCACACAATGCGAAGCATCAAACTATATCTTCGTCAATATAAATTAGCTTAAGGTTCCAAATATTGCATATTTTGCACACAATTTTATATTAAATACACCCAAAGCTTTCAGTTTCAATACCACTTTAATGTTTCAGCTTTCGTAATATAATTTATATTAATTAAAACATTACTTTAGAGTTATATTTGGAGTATTTTTTTAAAACATTGCTGAAATTAAATGATAAACCATTAAGACTGTTGTTTATAATACAGTATGCTTAGAATGAATCATTCGATACTTCACGTATTTATACAATGCGCAACTTTGTTTTCAATAATACATTAATGCGCACAATTTTTTGACTTAATTAATTTTTAATACTCCCTACTAACCTTTTATTAAGAAAACTGATCTTAAATTGAATTATCTTTAAAAAATGGCTTCACATTTAGGGACTTGTTTATTTTTTAGGGTTTACATATTTTCATAGACCGAGATATTTCAATAATAACTCTAAATACGTAGTTGTATTTAAATCGGAAAATAATCTAAATAAACGTGTAAATCAGTTGAACTCTTGATATAGATTTTTTCACAAAACAATACTCTATACTTATGGCTTCGCGCATAAGAAAGTAATTAAATAAGCATATAAGCATTCACATCAAACAAAAAATTCTCGCACGATTGTCCAAGAGGTGACTACCCCGAAAAGGAATAAAACGTCAGTATAGTTATAACAATATTAAAGGCCGTTTGGCTTACCGCCATCTTGCTTCCGTGTTTTGTCATCTTATTTCCATGTGAATTATTGTTGTTTTATTACAAACGAATAAGTTCAAAAGTAAATATGTTATTAAAAATTATTATTAATTTTATTAAATACATAAATAAATAGTGTACCTCGAGTGAGATTTGAACCTACGACATGCACTGTGATAGAGTACCACTCTTAACTGACTGAGCTACCGAGATACAAGCTCCAATCGATGTATACTGTGTCCCATTTTGGGTAGACTGCAGGGTTTCTCAGCTATTAATAAAGATAGAGCCTTGCGGTTTTCGTGGACCGTTGCTCCTTTTTTGTGAAACGTTTAATTCCATCAAAATATTTTTTGAAACTTATTTGCATTAAGCTACAGGGCGATTTTGAAAATTTGTGCTGTTTGGGCGTACCCTATATCTCTACTACTGCAAAACTTATCAAAAAGGTAAGAACATTAACTGATAGATATTTTTGCGAACAATTCATTGGCGTACTCAAAAAAAATTTTAGGGCACCGTTTTCAAGATATAATCCAAACTTATACTTTTTTAATGGAACATCCAGTATATTTTTTTCTCTTTAAAATGATGTATAACATTATATACTTATATTTATTATTAATCTCCGAAATCATTAAAAATTGTAAAATATTAATTTTTTATAGGTTGGCCATGCTATTTATCGTTCTCTTTAATATTTTTGCCTTAAAAATAAAAAAAAGTAGTTAATTCTCTATTTCCATTTGTTGTGGTAAGTATCCAAAAGTTATAAAAAATTTATTTTATTAAACGAGCTCAAAGGGTTAGGGAAACAAATTGAATTTCTACACAGATATTGTTGAATCTGGCAAAGAAAATAGTTAATATTGGTATTATTGTTTATTTAAAATTATTATATTTTTGAAGGAGGGCTCACTTTAAACAAATATTTAGATATTTTGGAAGAGATTTTACCCCAAGTATTAGATGATGTGCCGCTGGCTAACCGAAATTCAATATTCTTTCAACAAGATGGAGCACCAGGATTGTCAATTTTGTTTTTTTTTGTATGGTGATATTTAAAAAAGCAAATATACAAAAATCATCACAATAATATCAACGAACTTCGTGAAGCAACAGAGCAGGCGTTTCGCGATTTAGATGATAAAAAATTAATATTTTACAGTTTTTAATGATTTCGGAAATTAGTAATAAATATAAGTATATAATGTTATACATCATTTTAAAGAGAAAAAATAACGAATTTAACGGGCTATAAATATACAGGATGTTCCATTAAAAAAAAAGTATAAGTTTGGGTTATATCTTGAAAACGGTAACATAAAAAGTGCTTTGAGTACACCAATGAATTGTTCGCAAAAATATCTATCAGTTAACGTTCTTACCTTTTTGATAACTTGCAATAGTAGAGATACAGGGCACCCCCAAATAGCACAAATTTTCAAAATCGCCTTGTAACTTAGAATGCAAATAAGTTTCAAAAAATATTTTGATGGAATTAAACGTTTCACAAAAAAGTAAAAACGGTTCACGAAAACCGCAAGGCTCTATCTTTATTAATAGCCGACAAACCCTGCAGTCTCATCCAAAATGGGACACAGTGTACATTTAGCCTTTATGTATGTAAACTAATATAAATTCTAAAATAATTTTGTCAAATTACTTATATTAATGGGAGTGTGAGCCTGAAATATCGTAAGAATTCATACACACCAAAGCAACTTGACTAATATTAAATTATTATAAGTTTTGTTATGAACGAATAAATTCAAAAGTAAATATGTGATTAAAAATTATTATTCATTTTATAAAATACATAAATAAAAAGTTTACCTCGAGTAGGATTTGAACCTATGACACGTACTATGTTAAAGTACCGCTCTAACCAACTGAACTATCGAGACACCAGCCCCAATAATTTTTAATTATTTCCATGTGTTTCCCTGGCTTATTGCTGTCTTGTTCCGTGTTCTGCCATCTTGCTTGCGTGTGTCTTTTTGGCGCTTGTGTGTCTTTTTGGCTTTCTGTTATCTGGTTTTTGCCACACTGTTTCCATCTATCTGTTTTCTTAAGGCCCTTTGGCTAAATTTAACATTTTGGTCCAGTATCTTGAAGTTTGTAAGGTCCTTTTACAGAATATGGTTTCAACATCTAGAAATACGGACGTTCTCTGTTTCTGTTCTATTTCTCTAAATTTAATAGTTATTAAGATATTCTTCTCTATAATATAATTTTACAAAACTTGATAGAACCGAAATATTTCAGTAATAACTCTAAATATGTACTTCTATTAAAATCGAATACGCACTGCCATTTTTCTTCAAATTCTCTACCAATTTTTCTCCATTCTACTTCGCTGTTTGGAAACTAGAAGAAAACAACAATGATCGATTAAAATACATTGATATAAGTAGAACACGGACACCACCCCCTCCACTTTTTTACATCACAAGCCCCTCCCTCTAGGAAATCTTTCCCTCCACTTTTTATATGCCCACGTGGGGATAGTATTTTTTTCACCTGAGAATAAAAAAGATTTAGTCTGTTATTAATTAGAATCCGTTATTATCAAAGGAGACCGTATAATTATTATTACATTTCTTTTAATCCCATCTACAGATTGTGATTTAGTTTATTTATGAATTGGGGGCTGTATTCTAATAAGGGGCCCTAGTCTTGTAAGACGGAAATCTGTTCGCCGGCTTCTTAATATGTGTTTACTACTATTAAGCAGTGATACAACTTCATTTATATAAATTGGGAAGTAGCTATCAGTCGTCGATATGGCGTTAATTAATGTGTTTACAAATATTTTAAAAATTTGCTGCTGCAACAAAACATTAAGTCTAAATTAAATATTAGATGAAATAATAATAATCATTTTTACCCTGACGCAATATCGCTTTTTTTATATGCCCACGTGGGGATCGTATTTTGGTCTATTTTGTAGAGCTAATAAACAACTGGATTATTTTTTGATACTAAAGAAGTTAATCAAGATGAAGATAACATGTACAATTGAGCTTTTAGCTATCACAGGCTATATTAGTTAGAGAGATGTAATACAATTGCGAAGCTGTTATAATTAAATTAAATTACTAACTAACTTAGAATAAAATGTCTATCAAAGTCTTCGTGCAAACCGTCAACAGCCAAAATAAAATATATATTTACGCAAACGGGTTATTTAATATTGTGATGTATGCAGCGAATTGCCTGTGTCCTCTTCTTTAAGCTAGATTTCGCCTCTATATTATTTTACATACATAACAGTTCTGTCTCATCAGAAATAACTGTAAAAAAAAAACGGTTTTAGATTTAATAATCAGGTTAAGCATGCATGCTGACCGCTTATTAGAGTACTATTTTTAAATTTTCGGGTTTTACCGCTAATGGGGTTGTCATACCATCACATACGTCTATTTTGCCTGCAAGAAATACCCCCTGTCAAAAAGAACTTAGAGTTATAAACAGGCCCCTAAGGACGATGTTAGAGCGCGGTTACAGAAACAGGTAGCGTACACTGTACATAAACCTGTAGTGAGAAATTTACTCGAAATAAGTACATTATGGGTAACATTTTTTCTTGAGTTATGACAGGCGGGGTCTTTGCGATATGAGAAATCTAAGTAAATATAATGACTGTATAATTATATACTGACGGTTATCGATGTATGCAATTCTTTAACAAACATCAAATCTACACATTATCTCTCTCAAGGCTTTATTTGCGATAAAACCTACGATGCATCGTTTAGGTAACTGACACAGGAAGACATTATCCGATGATTTTCCCTGTATGCCCACAGGTATAGTTCGCACTTTTACTTTGGTCCTTGTAACAGAGTATTTTGCTGCAGTTGTTTCTAAGGCTTTAGCAATTAGAATGGTGGGATTGATTCGCATACGTCTCACCAGTAAACTAGCGTCCATAATCCGCGCCTTGTAAGTTGAAGCGAGTGCCGCCATTAGGTTAAAGGTATCTCTTGATCGTACAAATTTAGTCTTTAACTCAACACCACTTATGAGAAATTTTTCTTGATTAAACAAATCTGAGTGCACGTGACCAATCATCTCTATCTGTTTCCCGGTAGCCGCAAGTGCTTGACGTTTTGAGAAACCGTTATTTGCGTTTCCCAGTGTATTCATCTGTCCAGCTGTATAATTGTGCCATAAGGTACATCCTAGTTGTAAACTCTTGGCCTCTTTTCCATAATTTAGCTGCGTTTCGATATATGAACGGTAGGCGTAGGTGTTTGGTTGTGACACCATCTAAACCTCCACCTGTGAGAAAAGCGAATGCATCCAATTGTTTACCGGTGCTACAACATCAGCGTCTGTAAGTGCTGTATCATCTTGTTTTAGAACTTTAGCTGTGATGTACAACATAGTCTGGCTTAAATCTATGTAATCGTTTCCATTTCCGGGGACTACAAATTCTATTGGGGCGTCATCACTCAGAGCTGATAAGGGTTTGTAAAATATCCATTCACCACTCTCGATACTTGTCTGCGTTGACGGTAAAGCGAACAAATCCAATTCAGACTTGACGCATTCACACGATTGAGCATATAGAAAAGCCATTATCTTGAAAATATATCGTCGTAAGTAGGCTTCTTCTTAGCAACAGCTCTCGACAGAGACTGGTTATTATCGAACAGACGTACTCTTTTATAACCCGAACCCTCCATCATTTTATCGATTTTCTCGTTGGCTTTACGCTTAAGGTTTCTACCTGCCTCGTGAAATCTTTCTTGAAACTAATCCTTAATAGGTCGATCCTCTATGACGTCACCAAGAATATTAGCACCCGTTCCAAGAGCTTCTTTTCCAATAGCCTTTGCGCCAGACTTAAATAACGGTATTATACTTCTAAATATACCATCTGACCAGTTTCCTATTCCATGACCACGTTTATATGGCGCACCTCTGTAGATACAGCTGATACCGTTACCGGCCTGATTCATGTACTATTGCTGATAAGGGCAAACCATTATTGTACTTTCTTAAAGTATAGCTTCAGACACGACGTTCCAAACCCAAATGGCATTGCTGCACCCGTATCTGTTTTTATATTAATCTCGATGATTTCAAATTTCCGTGTCATTACCGGTATGTAGTGTGCAGGTGAACAAACCACATCTTTATGACTCCCGTGAGCATAGTTTTGTGAAGTAATATTTATTATGCGCATAAGCGGAGATAAAGCATCACCCACAATTTGCGGTTCAACGATGTCGCAATAAACAAACATCTGAGTTGGTAATCCAAACCATATACTAGCGGGGTGAGGGGGCATTGGTTCCATAGCTATGTTCTGATACGGACGATAACCCAATTGTAAGGCTAGACGTTGTGAGAATCCGAATAGCGAGAGCTGAGTTTTAATTTCCTAGTGACGCGCTTAGTTAGATTATGATATTCGATTGTTAGCAATTTACTTATTAGTACATGGTTATCTAGCTCGCTGGCAATTTCTTCTATGTTGGCATAATTTCCCGAACAGAAACGTATCACGTCCCAGCCATCTTCAATATAAATGACGCGTTGTCGCGTTGAAAATATTCAGCGGTCTTTTTTAGTATCGTTCTAGCGCGTTCTATCCAGGTGGCTCTGTTCTATAATAAATTATATTGTCTGTTGCACTTACAGCAGCAAAAAAACATGGGTACTGAATTTCCGACACCCCTAAAACCCACGACCCCGTTAATCTTATCCGCTTTGGCAGCTGCGTAATAAAACTTGACGTCATATTACCTGGAAAATACGTCATATCAATAAGGTAAGATAGAACTCCATTTTTATATATCTCTCAACTGAGAAGCTAACACCCAGCTATTAAATTTGTCACTGTATCCACGCCACTTGACCAGGTATTGTTTATGTCGCCCGCGGCCCTTCTTTGCTATAATCTTATCGACTTTGAATAGAGTATCTTTATCAACCGTAACAACCTGGAATTCTTCTTCGTAAAAGGTAACTTCAACAAGATCGTTATTAAGATCGATTATTCGGTAAACTGGTGGTCTTGTTTTTATCACCGCACTAATTGTAAAAACTCCTTCGCTCCAATTCGTTTCATATCCCTTCTCAAAGGTGTACTTAGTTCTGGTGATTCTTGCATGCTCACTGGCTATATTTAGGATGACGTACTGGACCTAAACCTTTCGCGTATAGGTTATTCCACACTTCCAAAATGTTTTTATCGTTATTTACAACCGCAGGGGCCATCTTTATACTTGAATGAGGGCTATTGTTGTAAGCAGTCACAAGTCTTTCGAGTACATCAATATATCTGTAGGAATTTTTGTAAGTGAAATTATTATTAAATCTTTCAACTCTCAGATGCTTTTACATCAGGGTTATTTGTTACATAAAAATTGATATGTTGTTTCTTGAAAAAGTTTTGTACACTGCTCACCAGAAACTCTTTGCCTTTATTCGTCTGTAGATTTGCCGGAGCATTATCGCAATCCTTAAAAATATTAGCGAATGCTTCAATTACAGATGAGGCTGTCTTCGTTTTAAGTGCTCTCGCCTATGCCCTCTTGCTAAATACATCGATTGCTTAAAGCCTGTCCGGTAGAACTGAACGGGTATCGGATTAACAAGGAGGATTGTCAATATATGGTTCTATTGTGCTTGAAACCGCCTTAATGCTTTGCTGTCTCGTACTTATTGTACGTGACAAAGAAAGATGGATATATTATGAATAATGCCTCTATTTCTGCCGAACAAAAGCGTTTGCAACTTTCACATAATGACAAGGCAATAAGAATCAGATGCAGGTAGAATAGAAATTCAATAGGTATAATAAAATGCCAGTGGTTCTCAACACTGCTTTAACATTATATAATTTGTGAAGAAATGCAACTTTTGTATAATAAAATAATAATCGATTACTAATTACCTATAAGTAATTTCAATTGACACCTTTCACTTATACTTATAACAACAATAACAAATACATTTTATTATAGTTAGTAAATATTAATTAAATTACAAAGATATACTTTTATAATTAAATGTAAAATTATAATTGTCATTCGGCTTCAGATTCATCACTTCCTGAGTCATCCAAATCTTGGAAAAGATCATCGTCATCACTTTCTTCAGTGTTAACTGTGAAAATAAGAGGTCTTACTTCATCCACAATCTCTTCATTAACAAAAGTATCTTTAATTATTTTATCCGTATGATCAATACATTTTTGCCATATTTCCGCACTAACTGTTTTTAATGCGTCGTTCCACGTATTAAGAACATCTTCGTCTTTCCGGATGTCGCAACGATACTTTTGTCGTATTTGTTCTTAGTAATGCCCATACCAACTCAATTGGATTGAAATGGCAATGATACGGGGCAGGCGCAAAACTTCATGTCCATTGATAGAGCTAGCTCATCGATTACATATTTTCGCATTGGTCTACTTTGTTTCTTTTGGCCAATTCCACTAACTCTGCCTTTGTCATAAAATTTTCCCACGCTATTTTTTAGCGGTTAACCATTGCTGTATTTCTTCTTTTTTCCAAGAAACTTTGACTGCCTTCTCTGCCTTTCGAGAATGATAACTCGCATTGTCAAGGACAATTATTGATGGTTCCTCTAATTTTTGTAAAAGTGATTCCTCAAACCATTTTTCGAACAATTCTGCGTTCATATTATCGTGATAATCTAATGATTTATTTTTTGTACCGAAAATTAATTGACTTCCGTCGATAAAACCGTTTCTGTTACCTGCTTCAATGATAATAAATCGTTTTCCATCTGATGATTTGTTCGGTTGATGTAAACTCTTTGCACTGTTATCTTGCCAAGTACATTTTGACGTACTACCTTTACTAAATATCCACGTTTCGTCTGTAAAAACAAACTGTCTCGAACTTTCGGAGTTAAGATTTTGAGATACTTTCTCAGAAAAACGTTTCTTTTGGCGACAATGTGGCTTTGTTCACAAACCGCGTCTATTGTTGGTTTTTGAATTTAAAGCCCATATTTTTTAACACTAGAGCCAAACTGGTTTTCCTATTTCATACGCGTTCTCAATTTTAAGAAGTTTAATAATGAATTTAACGTTACGTGTTCCTTCTTCGCGTACATCTCGTATATTAATGCACGAATTGTTTGTTTTCCATTTTCTGGAAAATCTGTAGTGCAAAGTTTGACACGCTGTTTTTCACTGGAGGTTCCAACTCGCCATTTTTTTTAAAGCACAGATTTTCCCCACCGTCGAAACCGAAAGTTTTAACGCGTTTGCTGTTCTTTGTTGAACAGAAAATGTAGATAATAGTGGACCACCATTTTCTTTTTCTTCTTTAAAATAATCGACTGTATTTAAAACTAATTCGAATTTCTTTACTCAACTTTTCGGCATTATATTAATGGTTGTTTATATAAACGCTTACTCAAAGAATAATGATAATATAGATATTGCAGTTGTTTTATTTATACCTATATGTACCTACTAAATGGTATAATAATCTATTATTAATTACTTATTGTTACAGTATTGCATATTTATTTGGATTCTTTTGTAATTGGAGTACACTAAAACGTCATTACCATACTTAGGTATACAATGAACTTTCTAAATGTAAATTGAAATACCTATACTTAATCGAATATTCATTATTATGAATGGCTTTTATAAATGTTTATTATAAAACTTGCATTCTTCCATAAATTTTAAATGTAATGTTAAAGCAGTGTTGAGAACCACTGGCATTTTATTATACCTATTGAATTTCTATTCTACCTGCATCTGATTCTTATTGCCTTGTCATTATGTGAAAGTTGCAAACGCTTTTGTTCGGCAGAAATAGAGGCATTATTCATAATATATCCATCTTTCTTTGTCACGTACAATAAGTACGAGACAGCAAAAGCATTGAAGCGGTTTCAAGCACAATAGAACCATATATTGACAATCCTCCTTGTTAATCCGATACCCGTTCAGTTCTACCGGACAGGCTTTAGTATGTAGTTGTGTCCACTATTGTGTTTACGCATATCACAAAGATCCGCTTTCCACAACTCGTAAAGGTTACTCACAATATATTTATTTCGTGGAAACTTTTTTCTGGCTGGTTTATGTACCGTACATTCTTCCTGTGCCTGCAACCAATTTTTCACTTCACTATATTTTTTTTCTTTTACAGCATTAGTTAAAAGTGTTATACCAGCGAACCCTGCCGGGTGAGAGGCATCATAGTATACAGCATCCATGTTATGTCCGCCACGAATCCCAATCCAGTGAAATTCCTCTTCTTCTTTTTTGAGAGATTCTTCTCGGTGTTTCCCGCGTTTCATTATCAGCATCGTAATTCTCACCTATAGCTGGGTGATACAGAAACATCATGTCTTTAATGTACGTCACATACTGACGCCAACCGCGCGGGTTTGTAGTTTTTCGTTTTCCTAACGTCTCGTGAACCAGATCGATAATGTTGGAATGTGGTATGATCTCGCCTTTTATTGTGACAGTACCCCTTTTATCCCAAAATACATCACTGCTCGTATTCAGTATACGTAAGAAAGCCTCGCCTTTTCTCTTATATGAACGCGGAAGTGTTGATACTATTTCATCGTCCGCTAGACCTTTGCGTTGCGGTAAATCTCTAATACCATCAGCAACAGCGTCACCGCTGATTGTTATGCTGGTGGGCTGACGTAACTGATTGGAAAAGTGTAGATACCTTAGAAGAACTTGGTTGTACCGCTGTCATTTGTCACGGTCAGTCATTTTGGTTTTTAAAACTTTATCCATATCGCTACCCAGCTGCGTTAAAATGTTGTTTTGTGTAATATCTGGCACCTGTAAGCGTTGTATAAAGTCCATCGGTAGAATAATCATCTTCTTCAGATTGTGGTCCATAGTTATTGAAACAGATTACCCAGGATTCCGTCGAGTAATGGTCCTAACAGGAGTGGTAGAAATGCACCACCTTTCTGTACAGGAAACTGTTTCTTCTTTTTTATAGACTCGCCTCTCTGTGCCAAGGGTCTTAAAGTGTGCTTATGTTGAGAGAGTCGCTGCTTCTGATCAGCTGACAGAGGTACACGACCTTTTAAAATGTTATGTGCACACTCACAAATACACTCTACCTGCTTACTATCCACACATTTCAATAAAGCGTCACGTTGACTTTTACTTAATCAGGCTAATGCATACAGGATATCAGTGTTCTCGCTTAAAACGCCAGCCATCATATATGACGTAATCTTTGTCTGTGAGAAACCCTTTTTTCGCTATATATATATACCTGGCAGATACCTTGAGGCCCGAATATGTTTGTTCTATAACGTAGCACATCCGGTGTATTCTGTTTTAAATCGAACAATAAGTATCCGTGCGGGTTTGAAGTGGCATATTGGTACGCGGCTTCTAAAAATTTCGGGTTGTCCGGTGAAATCTGTCTTGCTAAATGCTGTATCTGAGCTCTGTCACGTGGGTTCTTAAACAAAATTATGTAATGTGCGTTGAGAGAAATATCCCGCTGTCCACGTCCTTGGTGAAATATGTTCTGCGTTAAGAAAAACACACTTAGATTTCGATGATGACAACTCTTTGTAAAAATATCAACCACAGCCGTTAGTTTCGCGCATTAGATCGTCAATTATTATTAAGACAGGTTTTTTCTCCGTCAAACTGTTCCATATCAGGTAAACCCTTCACTGTAAAACCAGATAATTTTTTCAAAAGCTGTATCGCAGGCAGTTTCGATATTTTTTAGAAAATCCACAATAAAATACGATTTCCCACGACCCGACGGGCCCGCAACTATCGCCGAAAAGGGGTGCTTAAACTGACCTTCCATCTTGAATGGGTAAACGATTCTAACAGATACTCTACCAGCAACCTCGTTTAAATAGACTAAATAACATCCTTTTCAATCAGAGCGCTATGCCCAGAAACAAAATGATCTAAAAGATAATTACCAAAAATAGTTGTCACCCTACTCTAGCCCAAAGACCAACTCCAGGTCCAAGACCGATCCCAGGTCCAGCCCCACCCCCAAGACATAGCCCAAGTCCAAGATCAGCTCCAAGCTCCAAGACCAAACCCAAACTCAATCTCGAGATCTAAATACGTCCCTCACGTGAGAAAGTACAAAAAGACCTACAATTATGCAATCTCTTCTGATAAAAAATGTAAACAATAACAAAAACGGTAATTATGAAAATTAGTTAGTTAGTAGAACATATCGTTTATAAACCATTAAAACGAGAAAATGAATGTAATTATATGTGATTATTTTTAATCCGCGAACAGAACCCTAACAACAACCTTACAAACGAGGACTCATTAGAATACAAACCCATTGTATAAATAAATTCCCGCATATGTAAAAAAGTCACAATCTGTAGATAGGAATGTGATAATTTTAATAATCATGGCAATGAAATTTTTAAAAATACGCTAATAAAGTAATATGAAATACAGTCAATTTTGTCACACACGTAATTATTACCTAATCAATCCTTGAAATGAGTTTTATATCATTCAAATATCTGATGAACAAGCTCTAATAAATGTTAATAGTAGACACAGACTAAATAAACTATCTTTTACATCTAATGATTATTAGCGCACCCTTATCAGAATACAGATTTAAGATCATCTTATAGGGCAACAGATTAGGATCGAGAATTTCCCCGGGGTTAAAAAATAATTAATTAATTAATAAAAAATAATCAACAAAAAACGACTCCTACACGTAGGCATGAAAAAAATCAAAAAGGCCTTAATCAGGGTTGAAAATGACCACCGAAAAGAAACCATACAATAAGGGTGAAAAATACGCCCCCTCAAGTAAGCGAGTAAAAACAAAAAGACCTTAATTAGGGATGAAAATTCCATCAAGGGCCTCCGAAAAGAAACCATAAAAAATAAGGGTGGAAAATACGGGCTCCCACGTGGGGCATCCTTGTGACGTCAAAATCCAAGATGGCGCATGGTGCCTCTCTTCTACTGTAACCATTATTTCGACCGCTTTGAACGTTTTCTCTTATTTACTTTTTTCTTTTTTACAACTACTGCAATAGCAGCTGCGCACATTAATAGATCGTCAGCCATATTTTTTTAGTAAAACTGAACGCAAATTGATCAACAAGACTGAACAATAGTTAGTGGTCAAATGACGATTCAGTCTTGCCGTACAACTTTAGTTTGTGCAAGTAAGTTGATGTGCATGACGGAGCGTCTATCTCGGCCTTAATGCGAGACATAGAAAGTATTGTTCCTTGCTGCGTTATGCTACTGGGTTCAAGGAGCCTTTCGAATATGCTAATAATTTATATTCAAACTAAACAATATACCGAAATTTCAAGTTTACTGTACGAATTTTTTGTGCGTATTAAGCTCGTGGACTAGATGTGTGACAAATTTACCTTGAATATAAAACAATTAAATTTTTTTTTGAATAACTTGGCAATCGCTAAGTTTGTTATGAGTCTAAATTTTATAACTTCTCGATCTTTTACAGATTTATCAACTGTTCTTTCGCCTATTTTTTCATTTTTTTGATTTCAATCTATACTTCACCGTGCGTGTACTGGCGAGTTTAAGATTTCTAAACGTTAACATTTCTGTGTATCTAAACTTGACATTTGCATAAAAAGCTACGAAGTGATGGTATCAACGAAAAATTTCTGATTGTATAAAAATATTCGTCAAACCAGTAACTTGAAAGTTCAAGGTGAGGGTAACACGAAACTTACTATTAAAAAAAATTAAGGTTAATTTATATCCACGACAAAATTTGTGTATTATGTAAATCAATAAACATTAACAATGTTGCGTGAGAATTAATAAAGGTCAGGTTTCATTGGATAACGACATATGATTTTGGTACTTTCCGTACACTAATTATGTGTACGTGTTTAATGATGATAAGAATTGTTATAATTTTTGAAGGTTGCTTCTGTAATTGGATATTTTATGGGTAATTTGCATTTAACCCATTAATACCCGAGCGTGCGTCAACGCAACATTATAAAGTTAATTTTTCAAGGTAATTTCTGAAACTGATTTTTTACAAATGTTTGTGGGAAACAATTCAATCTCTTAAATAGGTAAACACTTAGATTTTTATTTATAGCACATAAAGAAGATTAATTAATTCTTATGAATTTTGGAAATAGCGTCTATCATTTTAAAAATTGTTTTTAATTTTAGTTAAATTGATTATAACTTGTAGCGTCCCCCATCTTCAAAAGTGTAATTTGAACTTATTCGCAAGAATGCAAAGGACCACGCCATTTTCTTATGGAAAGTGGCATTCAGTTAAAATGTCGTACTCATCAATATTGTTCATAGGCACAGTCATCCTATGGCTAGGTTTAGAAATACCGGGTGTTAAAGTTTCAAAATACCTACTTGATTACTTTTGGTTTGAAAATACTGATGTTCATTTTATCTTTTAAATGCAATTTTTACATCTTTATGGGATATGTAGTTGTACACAGAGGGTACCATTCAATGTTATTTACAGGGTGATACACATTTTAACATTATAGTTTAAAAAAATACTTTGTTTTGTTACAGCCACATAATTGCTACTGTGAAAGACTCTTCATTGGATATGATATTGTGTTGGTTAAGTAAATAGTTATAAATATACAGGGTTTTCCACGGTAGGCGTTCGTTAGAAGTTTATGTGGTTAGAAACAATTTAGAAATCTGAAAAGGGTTATTTAAGATTCTCTTTCATTCTAAAATATTTTGAAGGTCATTTTACTTCCTGTTATACCGGAAGTCGCCACTAACTTCCTTATTTTAAATGGGACACCCTGCATATTATTTTATTTTTGGATTCTTGACAAAATTTTAGGATAAGTCTTATAAGGGTTTCCTATACCTTTTTTCAACTGTTTCTTAGATATCTTGATTTTTTCAAAAATTTTGAAAGATGTAACCCTATTTTCAACACTGCTTGTCTTACTTATTTTGACTGATGGAAAGTGCTTCTGGAGTAGACAGAAGCATAAGAACTATACTTTTGAAATACTCATTGACAATTGATTTATTGCATACATGGTGTTCAAAATTTGATGAACTATTAAACAATTTTCAAAGTTGAAAACTTTGTTAATTCAAATGTGACACCCTGTATATTATTGGATGAATAGATGCAGCATTTAGTTATGCATCGTTTGGCTATAACATTACCTATACCTATTATCGACAATTTTCTTGTTAATTAATATTTTCTACTTTAATGTGATTTTGACAGAAACTGAAATGTTTTCAAAATAAAATGAACTTAATTCGAACTACACAAATTCTATTTTATTAAAACAATGAAATAAAACAAGAAGATAACAAAATTGAGAGCATAATAACAAATGAAAAACATAAAACAATTATTTGAACATAACTAGAAGAAAAGTGATAAAAAAGATAAAATAAATCATTACAAATGTTCCACATGACCACCAATTTGATTTAAGCATTTTATAACTCGTATAACTCCCTATTTTTTATAAAAGCCCATAAAATTCCAAAACTGCAATCTAGTGAGCCTTGATTTTGACACGCATTAAAACATTGTTGTTGATTTAATGTCAAATCAGTACAATTTAAGTGATTCAAGAATATTCTAACAATGATTTATTAAATTTGTTTTACACGCATGGTGAATGTGGACGAATTGTTAGGCGAACATGCAGGTTGTTTAACGAACGGTATCCACACCTACCATTAATGACACCTGGAAAATTTGCAAGAATTGAAGCTCGATTTATTGCAACTGGAGTATAAGCAACTCGAACGCATTTAAAGCCAGTAATAGATAATGAAGTTAACGAGTTGAACGTGTTAGCTTATTTTCACGCTTATCTACGAACTTCAATTACAGCAGCTGCACTGGATTTGGATATTTCACAAACATCAATCCACAGAATATTAAAGAAGTATAAAATGCATCCTTTTCGGTAATAACTGTGCAAGGATTACATCTTGGTGATCAGGCAAGACGAGTTAACTTTGTGAATTTATTCTTGTACAAATGACCGAATATCCGAGATTTCTTCACAACATTATTTGGACCGATGAATCAAAATTCAGTAGAGAAGAATTTTCAATCGCCGAAATAATCACTACTGGGCACAAGATAATCCTCATGTAGCAAGAGAACGTAATCACCTGTTCAATTTAGTTTTAACGTTTTTGTTTAGTTATGGATTAGTGGAATCAATTCGATTTTGATGCTTCTTGATTTGTATTTGTCTAATTTTGTATCTCTACCTGTTACAGGGAACGTTATATCAGTGTTCTGCATTCAATAGTGTACACACATTAAGAGTTATGAAGATTATTAAACTTAACAAGACGAGTCAATTTGTCGATGATTTACTTTGGTTATAAATTTATAGCCAGTTCAAACTAAATGCTATCGTTTCATGCATTAATATATGTGTCACATCTTGATTTCAAAGTTTATCAACTTTAAAATTGTTAAATAAATTCGAGTCAAACATTTGAATGCATTCATTTTATGCAATATTATCAATTTTCAACTAGTTATGTTCAAAAATGTTATGTTTTCATGTTGTCTTATCTCCAAGCACTTTCCATCAGTCAAAAATAAGTAAGACAAGCAGTGTTGAAAATAGTTACATCTTTCAAAATTTTGAAAAAATCAAGATATCTAAGAAACAGTTGAAAAAAGTATAGAAACCTTATAAGTTTGACATTTTTAAAAGTACAGGTCTAGTTCAGAATCTACTCGAGGTAAATATTTTATTTATGTTTAATTTAAAATAATAAAAATTTTAATTATATATTGAACAAGGTGATTCATAAGTTTTGTCCCAATCTACAATTCTTTGTAAATCAAATAACGGAACCCTCTGTATTATTGATTTTGATCATATATCCTTTATTAAATTATACAGTGATTATACACGATTTAATAATTTTGCAAAATATTAAATATAACAATAAATGGAAAACCTTTCTTTTTTTCATCACCTTATATCTAAAAATTGACTCGGTCAAGGTATATTGATTTTAAAATCTTCGAATATAGCATATTATAATGATTTTGTTCCTAAAGTTTCGTTTCAATCCTATGAGTAGATTTGCAGATAGAGTCTGGCAAGTTTCACCAAGACACGTCAAATGAAACTGTCACCGTTTTTAAATCCTTATGGAAAGTGGCATTTGGTAAAAATGTATAATTTTCTGATATGTAGGAGTTCAAAATGTATGAGCACAAAACCATCCTGTGGCTAGTTAAAGTGTTAAAGTTTTAAAATACTACGATTCGCATGTTCATTATTTTTTATTTGAAATTACTACGTTAATTTTTTGTTCAAAATGCGATTTTTGCATCTTTATGGGATATCTAGATATACACAAGGGGTATAATTGATTCTTAGTTACAGGGTGATACACAGTTTAACGTTTTTTTAAACATTTATAGGTGTCATATTGTGTTACTTAAGTTAATAGTTAAAAATGTATATTATACAGGGTAAAAATATATATTGTACAGGGTGATACATAAGTTTTGTCCCAACCTTCAACTCTTTTTAAAATCAAGTAACAGAACCCTCTGTATACGGGAATTGATTTTGACTACATTTTATCTTTTAGTTAGACGTATTATGTACTACTTAAGAATATACAAGGTGATTTAATAATTTTACAAAATACTGAATATGACCATAAATCGAAAAACCTTTTTTGTTTTCATTATCTTAAAATTGTGAAAGACTCTTCATTGGATATGATATTGTGTTGGTTAAGTAAATAGTTATAAATATATATTATACAAGATGATTTATAAGTATTGTCCCAATCGTCAATTCTTTGTAAAATCAAATAACTGAACCCTCTGTATGTGGGAATTGATTTTGACTGCATGTTATCCTTTAGTTAGACAGATTAGATACTACTTAAGATTATACAGGGTGATTCAATAATTTTGCAAAATATTAAATATAACAATAAGTCGAAAAACCTTTCTTTTTTTCATCACCCTATAACTAAAAATTGACTCGGTCAAGGTATATTGATTTTAAAATCTTCGAATATAGCATATTATAATGATTTTGTTCCTAAAGTTGCGTTTCAATCCTATGAGTAGATTTGCAGATAGAGTCTGGCAAGTTTCACCAAGACACGTCAAATGAAACTGTCAGCGTTTTTAAATCCTTATGGAAAGTAGCATTTGGTAAAAATGCAAAATTTTCTGGGATGTATGAGTTCTCGACGTACTCGTAAATATGGTTCATGAGCACAAAATCGTCCTGTGGCTAGTTAAAGTGTTAAAGTTTCAAAATACTACGATTCGCATGTTCATTATTTTTTATTTGAAATTACTACGTTAATTTTTTGTTCAAAATGCATCTTTATGGGATATCTAGATATGCACAAGAGATATAATTGATTCTTAATTACAGAGTGATACACAGTTTAACGTTTTTTTAAACATTTATTTTGTTTTATAACAGCCATGTAATTGCTACTGTGGAAGACTATTCATTAGGTGTCATATTGTGTTAGTTAAGGTAATAGTTAAAAATGTATATTATACAGGGTAAAAATATATATTATACAGGGTAATACATAAGTTTGGTCCCAACCTTCAACTCTTTTTAAAATCAAATAACAGAAGCCTCTGTATACGAGAATTGATTTTGACTACATTTTATCTTTTAGTTAACGTATTATGTACTACTTAAGAATATACAAGGTGATTTAATAATTTTACAAAATACTAAATATGACCATAAATCGAAAAACCTTTCTTGTTTTCATTATCTTAAAGTTAGCTCTTTTAAGGTATGTATATACATTTTAAAATCTTCGAATACAGCTTATTAACACTGATTTTGTTCCGAGTGTTTCTTCTCAATCTTATGAGATAGAGCCTGGCAAATTTCACCAAGACATATCAAACAAAACTGTTAGCATTTTTAAAGTAACCAATATGTTATCTTCTATGGTTTATTGTTTAAGCTGGATTGAATTTGTAACGTCCAGAGAATAGTTTTAAATTATAATACACAAGTCAGCATGTGCACATGCTGTGCGAAGTGAAAACCAGAAATATACGCCAGACACTTTGTTTAACTCGTGTATAATACACCAAAAGTCAGTAAAACGATTATTAACAGGGAAAAGGAATACGTCTAGTATTTGTACTGTACCTATTATATTGATCATGATACATTAAGGTATAAAACTATATTTACACCAAAAACTAATACTAGGACGGTAAGTGGTTAATAGTCAAACCGACCAGTCGTTTGAATTTCAAAATAGTTATAGGGTAGAGGGCTAACTAGATATGGATTGTAACAGTTTTAGTTGTCGTCACGTGAAATTATTAATAGCAATAATACATGTCAAAATTTATTCCCGTATACAAAGGATGCCGTTATTTGATTTTAAGGAGTTGATGATTGGGACAAAACTTATGTATCACCCTGTATAATATATATGTTTAACCATTAACTTAACTTACACAATATGACATCCAATGAAAAGTCTTCCACAGTAGCAATTATGTGGTTGTTATAAACCAAAATATTTTTTTAAAAACTATAATGTTAAACTGTCTATCACCCTGTAACTAAGAATCAATTATACCTTTTGTGTATATCTACATATCCCATACAGATGCAAAAATCGCATTTTGAAGAAAAAATAGTAATTTCAAATAAAAAATAATGAACATGTGAATCGTGGTATTTTGAAGCTTTAACACTTTAACTAGTCACAGGATGATTTTGTGCTCATGCACAATATTGACGAGTACGTCGAGAACTAATACATATCAGAAAATTATACATTTTTTCCCACTTTCCATAAGGATTTAATAACGCTGACAATTTCATTTACGTGTCTTGGTGAAACTTGCCAGACTCTATCTGCAAATCTACTCATAGCATTGAAACGAAACTTTAGAACAAAATCATATTGCATGTGTTCAAGATTTTAAAATCAAT
Source organism: Vesta saturnalis (assembly GCA_036346205.1). Classification (NCBI taxonomy): domain Eukaryota; kingdom Metazoa; phylum Arthropoda; class Insecta; order Coleoptera; family Lampyridae; genus Vesta; species Vesta saturnalis. Next base: position 6,519,540 of record JARFJB010000821.1, read on the forward strand.
ATACCTGAAGTCAAAATACATTGATGAAGAAAGGGTTTTCGGAATTAATTGATTTTGACAAAATCTTGAATACTAATCTGTAACTAAGGACAACATGAAGTCAAAATCAATTAAGAGTTCCGTTTATTTATTACAAAATATGATTGGGACAAAACTTGAATCACCTTCTAATATATTTATAACTATTTAACAACCATATCCAATGAAAGTCTTTAGAATAAAATAATCTGTAATTCAAACAAAATAATTTTTTTTAAAAACTAATTTCAAAATGTGTATCACTCTGTAAATAAGATTGAATGGCACCCTTTGTGTACAACTACATATCCTATAAAAATGTAAAAATTGCATTTAGGAGATAAAATGAACATCAGTACTTTCAAACCAAAAATAATGAAGATGGCAAAGTAGGTATTTTGAAACTTTAACACCCTGTATTTCTAAAACTAGCCATAGGATGATTTTGTGCCTATTAACAGTACTGATGAGTACGACAAGAACTAATACATATCAAAAAATTAGAAATTTTAACCGAAGACCACTTTCCATAAGAAAATGGCGTGGTCTTTTAAGAACAAAACAATCTTTAAGTGATTTATATTGACTTGACTGACAATAATCTTACCATTGCTCAAATTAATTGCCTGCCTTGCTTTGACTTTCCTGGCAATAATTAAAACCTTAGAATTTATTTACAAGTCTGATATTTAATTACTCGCAAACCTCAAATCTGATCAAACGAAGTGGCCGTCTAGTGGTAGGTACGTTGTGGTATCTGAATTAGATAGTGTTGCATCGTGATGGACAGGTAAAAAAAATGAAACTACTCAATTTAAAATTAACGAGCTTTGCGCAATGATGGTTCAATCCGTTAATGTACTGTTGTGGAAAAGAACCACCAAGAAAACCCACTTTATTCATAAATAAGTAATTGCACAAGTACATTAATAAATCAAATAAAAAAAAAAGAATAAAAGGGTTAAATATTGTAATGAGTGTTTGACGCCCTTATATATACGTATTTTTTTCTTTTCGTTTCTTTTTCTCGTTTTCACACTAACGTAATTTGTTGTTTTTATGTGTCTTCATAAAGGTAAATTAAATTGATATATCGTTTGCGTTATATTGTATTTCCGATTAGAATTTGTTGTATTTAGTTTAAAATGAATTTCTTTGTTAGAATTAATTTACATTAGGATTGAAATTATATAAATTTTCTTGAGGTTTAAAATATATTTAAAAACGCGTTTGTTATTAAGATAAAATTCCAAATTGTTTTTCGTATTATGTTTCTGTTAACTTCCATTTCACGAACGGAGCCAATATTCTTTTGCAGTACAGTTTACCGCTTCACTTTCAATTAAAAATGATCATGATACGAGCAGTCAAGATTTGGCTGAATTACAATATGAACTCATTAAACTTCAAGTGCATATGTATTGTAAAGTAGATAAGCGTTGCTTACTTGGAAAATCAACCCTTGCATTTTTCTTATGTGATCATTTACGAGAAGCGGCATATCGTTTGTACCGCGTTTCATAATTTGATATTTTTTTATTTTTTTTTTATGATTGTGGACCTGAACAGGCTAAATTAGGCCTATCGTGCTAAAGCACTCAGGAACACTTAAGGATGGATAGAGGGATAATGAATTGCCAATAGATGCCTATGAACAGCACCTTAAATTTTCTCATATCATAAGTAGAGGAAAACAGGAACTAGGAGATCATTCCAGAGTTTAGAAGCCGTGTAGAAAATGTGGATGCCTCGTTTGGTACAAGTGGAGATTTGTACTGCATACTGATGATGTGAATGAGCGAACCGAGTGTTTCTCGCAAAGATAGCCGAGATGGTATCAAAGAAAATAATTCAGCACAATAGCCGTTGTAATAACGATAATACAAAGAAAGAACTGAAACCATCCTTCTATGCTCAAGGGACTGTATGTGAGAAGTTAAGGACGGGTCATTTATAAGCCTAATCGCTCTCTTTTGAATACGATCAACGATATCGAGAGCGTATTGCACTAACAGAGGTGAGAATTATATTCAGATGAGGCCGAATTTGGGCCTTATATAGCAGAAGGAGTTGTCGAGAGGTAAAGTACTGCTTAGATCTGTACAAAAGCCTATTTTACGAGCAGCTGTTTTGGTAGCTGACAGAAGATGGTCAACCATGAGAGATTTGAAGATACAGTCATACCCAACAGAGTAATAGAGTCTGAAAACTTAAGAACTGAGCCATTCATACTTAAACGAAATGATCGATCTTTTTGGCGGACATAAGGCAACACTGAGTTTTGTTAGCATTAAATTTAACTAGATTATTGCTTCCCCACTCGAGAATACGTTGAATGTCTTTGTTGATTGAATTTGCCATTTCAGCTTTAATTTCTTGATTTAACATAGAAGGTGGATTATCACTATGAGTAGACTGAGATGAACTACAGTGAAGAGTGCTATCGTCAGCAAAGCAATGGATGGGGTTAGTTGTTGAAAAAATAAGGTCGTTTATGTACAGTAGAAAAAGTGTAGGCGCTATAACGGATCCTGTGGTACGCCCGCGTTAATGCTAACTTCTTTTGAAAAAAAGCCATCAACTACAACACGTATTCGTCTTTTATCAAGGAAACTAGAAACCCAGTTGATGAGCGTATCATTTAACACAAACGAGGTGAGTTTGGCAAGTAAACACTTATGCCAAACTTGGTCAAATGCCTTTGAGACATCTAAAGCGACTATAACTGTTTCACCGAACTGCTCTACTGTATTGTTCCAAACTTGGGTCACATATGGAAGAAGATCGCCTGTTGAACGACTTTGCCTAAACCCGTATTGGTGGTCACTAAGGAGTTTGTTAGTTTCAAGGAACGTGAGCAGTTACTGATTGATGGTCTTTTCCATGATTTTAGACAAAATGGAAGTGATGGCAATTGGTCTGTAATTTGAGGATCGGTCTTATCACCTTTTTGGGAATAGGTTGAACATTTGCTAACTTCCATGATGAAGGAATTCCCAGAAGATATAGAGATCGTATAGAGCTTAGATAGGACTGGTACTAGTTCGGGGAACATTTCTTTAAGACAATAGCTGGGATACCGTCTGGGCCAGTCGCCTTATTGAGATCAAGCCTACTGATGATCGATTCCAAGAGCTTGTACCGAAAATGAATTGGTTTCATAACGTATGAAGAAGAGTTGACTAGGGGCACATCTTTTCCAGAATCATTGAGACACGAGTTTGATGCAAACAAATCCACAAAACGTTGGCTTTGTCTACAGAATCAGCAACTACTGCTCCGTCAATAGATGTCAGAAATGAAGATGTTCGAAAGTTTTTACTAATGGCTTTTGCTAAAGACCAAAATTTACGACTGCCTAAAGGAGATGTAGCTAGTTCATTGCATTTTCGTTGTTCGAACAACTTTTTAGTTTTAGTGATGACACTTTTGCAGATATTTCTAGCACCAACGTATTCTACATGACTGTCAGCCGATTTATTAGATTTCCATTTAATGTAACATTTATTTTTTAAAGATATTGCATCAGAACAAGCCTTATTGAACCAGTGTTGGGAACGTGAATGACCTACACGGTACTGTTTTTTCGGAATGTATAACTCCATTTTATTTTCTAGAAGCATTCGATGAAGGACGATCCTTTATATCGAAGTTAGAATGAAAGTGGTATTGAGGAAATTGCAAGTCATTGACTCGAGCTTTCAGGAAGACTTGTAATTGTTCAAGATGTTGGTGAATAGCATTAAGATTAGACCTGATGCCGGGATGTTGCAGTGGAATCAGAAAGTTGATACTTTATGACCGTGGTCGCTTGGGTATGGACATTCGAATGGGGCAGGATTTTAGTCAAATTTATTACCCTAGAAACCACAGCCATCTTATTTTTAATCTGGCACAATCCGATAGGAAGACAGTGAGGGCGAAAAGGAAGAATAGGATGAGAATAGATTAAGGATTAAGGAAAAGGTAACCGGCAGCCCTTACCGAGCTCAGAAAATCTGAGACCCAATATTAAAGAGCCCATGGTAAGGGTGGTTGTACCTCCCCGGCTGGCACGGAGTATACATGCCTACCACCCTGTATACTGGGTCTTTCACGATGAGCTAAGTCGAGTTGTATATGGGAAACTAATGCGAATAGGTTTCTGCAAATTTATATGCAGAAGTTATCCAAAGATCCTGTTGTACGTAAAATATTTTCAGTTTAATACAACTTCCGGTTGTACCGGATATTGGTCGTTATTGTAAACGGAAAGCTCTTGCTTTCATTTAATTTTTGAAATTACGCTAAATTTCAATGCGACTTTATATAAGGTACTATATGTCTAAATGAACGATTTTGGAGGTTTTTCAGATCTTGCTAGGTAAAGTATTTGGCAAAATATTAATTTTTTCGAAAATTAAGAGTCAGGACAACTAGTTTCAGGTTTCTCATAAATAGTACCTTAGTTTATAAAACCTCTGAAAGGTTCCCTAGAAGTGTATACAAGGTGTTCAGAAAGTGAAGTGACCCGAAAGTTAGTCGTGTCGAAAATTCAAGTACTCAATATTTTTAAATAACACTCCCCTATTTTCTATTCACAGGGAGTTATGCACCAAAAAATAAGATCATTTTGTGTTTTCATCGTTATATGAAAAACCGTTTTCGCGGAAATTTGGGGTCTTTAAGTACTTACAAACATCATTAAATTTGATGTATGCAGAGGAAATCCTGTTTTTGCCATGGCAAGCAGCCTTTTCACTAAAGTGTCTTCATCATTTTCAGACAGCTGTATCGAAGGCCCAATTTTTTTTGCAAGCGGAACTTCGCCTAACAATTTCATAATGAGAGTTCTACGTGCCTGTTTTTTTGCTTAAGCCGTTCTCTTTTACCATTTGAATAGCTCTCTGAATGTCTTCATCTATGTACGAGAACATTTCTTTCTATTCGTAGGTTCCGTTGCTGAATGGTATAAAACATTTCGTTTACTATGCGTTTAAATATACACACTCATCCAACTTATCTTAGTAAAACTTAAATCATATGACAGAGAAGCGCCTATTGCAAAAAATGTGATATTTGACAAATATTAAATGTTAGATGTATTATTGGAAACACGGTGTGTTTGTTGCTAACTTCAGAGAGAAATACTAACAAAATTTTTACGCGTAATTTAAAGTTATGCTGTTTTTTTAGTGCGTATCACTTAGGAAATGACACTGTTGTGGTCACTTTATATATTGATCTATTTCTACACGTGTTCTTCTCCTACAGTTTTGATTATTTTTGATTCGGGATATTGCCATAAGTTATATAGTCAGACAGGGGACCAAGGAAGGATTTTTGGATCGGCTCTCGGGCCGATCGAAAAAAGCCGTTACACATTCTACTTTTTCGCTCATAACTTTTTACTTTTTTTTATCGATCAATTCTGTACATAGATCCATTATAATATCCTGCACATGTTATATTTTCAGCGACCACATGGATTTTGACCAAACCCGGTATTTATGTACCGATTTCGTTAAAACGTCCGGTACGCATTGCATTAACGCTCAATAAATTATGATGCATTTTACGTGACCACATTGATTATGGCCAAGCGTTGTCAACATTGTTATTTATAACGATAAATTGTTTTACCCTGTGGTGACCATTACTGACGCTATGTCTTACTGGTCCTTTTACCTTACTACATAAACTTATTTAACGGGAATGACTCTTGCACGGTCGGAATTCTGAACGGTCTGACTGTGTTTTATGAATTTAATGCGTGCACGGTCCTATAAAACATTTCAACATATTTTAAATATACTGTGTTTATAAACAACGTTTAAATTAAAAAATAATTAAATGGACAGTTTTTCGGAATAATGCACGAACCCGGCGATTTTTACTTTTCGTTTGGAGTTTTTTTACGTGATACTGAAATATACAGGGAAACCAAAAAAAAGTCATCAAAATGTTTACTATTATTGTGTATACTGTTAGAAATAAGTTATGACTGTGTTCCATCAATACATTTACTGTTTATTTACCAATCACATAATGGCATCCTTAACGTCCGCGCGGACATTAACGTTATAGAAAGGTTGAAATTTGACAATGTAAAATAAATCAAACTCTATCTACAATAATTTTTCAGAGTTCAATTAATATTTTTATTATATAATTTTAATAATTTA